>JAOBAM010000025.1:19632639-19645724 GCA_025212355.1 Notarius kessleri
CAGGGATGTTGTGTTTGTAGAAGATCCTCCTGAGTTTCTCAGATAGTCCAGAAATGTAGGGAATGACAATGTTCTTGTGTTTGTTCCTGTTTTCTTCCCTGTCCATTATGTTTCTTTTCCTGGGCTTGGTGAAAGCCCAGTTGGGATACCCACACTTCTGAAGTGCTTCCTTGATGTGTTTTTGCTCCTTTTCTTTTCCCTCTACTGTTGTAGGAATGATCTGAGCCACCTACAATGCAGTCCTTGGCACACTCCCCAGAAAACTGAATACACATCCACACCAAGAGTCAGCTGACTTCAGTGACTCACATGATGGCAGAGAGAGCCAACGACCCACAAATCACCCTAATGACTCTCTAGGCTGCTATCTCCATTCACACCCAACTTCCAGTGACCCTAACACCTACAGGATGAATGAGAGGGTCAACAACCCATATGACCTCAACAACTCTCCTTAGAGTTTAGAGACAGATTTTGGTCCACTACAGGATAAATAGCTAGAACTCCCCACTAGTCAGACAGAACAGAAGAAGTCTTTTGGATAAGAGGTGAAACATCTGCAAGAATTTCAAGCAAGTCCAGTTGCCTTCTTTAGCACCTATGGTTTACCGCCCCAAAAACATGCTGCTCATTTGGCTGTTATGTGTAGTCGATTTTTATTGGTCACAAGCATGTGCTCATTGTTTACACTCTGGCTTCCCACCATCTCTTCACTGGGGTTGGATTTCAGCAAATGGAGGGATTTATGGAGGGATTTCTAGAAAAAATGACATGATAATAATGACAAATACATTTATCACTGTGACAACTGATGGATTATGTTGATCAATGATGAGTGTGACAAGCGCCAGTGGGAACCCTGCCTTCAACACTATCATCCCAGCTCTTCTGCAGGACAAGCTCTCCCAGATGAGTGTGCCTGACTCTACCTGCAGGTGGATCACTGACTTCCTGTGTGACAGGAAACGGCACGTGAAGCTGAAGAAACATGTCTCTGTCTCTTGAACCATCAGTGCTGGATTCCCCCCAGACTACATCCTTTCTCCCTGTACACCAACAGCTGCACCTTCAGTCTTGTCACCTTACAGATGACACCACCCTCATTGGACTCATTTCTAATGAGGATGAGTCTGCCTACAGGTGGGAGATTGACCATCTGGTGTCCTGGTGCAGGCAAAACAATCTATCCATCCATCCGTTATCTGTAGCTGCTTATCCTGTTCTACAGGGTCACAGGCAAGCTGGAGCCTATCCCAGCTGACTATGGGTGAGAGGTAGGGTACACCCTGGACAATTCGCCAGGCTATTGCAGGGCTGACACAGAGACAAACAACCATTCACACCTACAGTCAATTTGGAGCCATCAATTAGACTAACCTGCATGTCTTTGGACTGTGGGGGAAACTGGAGCACCCAGAGGATACCCACACAGACACGGGGAGAACATGCAAACTCCACACAGAAAGGCCCTTGCTGGCCACTGGGTTCAAACCCAGGACCTTCTTGCTGTGAGGTGACAGTGCTAACCACTACACCACCGTGCCGCCGGTTCTTGTTCTGGTTTAAAAGAATTTAGAAAAATATTTACAATTTTGATTATGGAGAATAACATTGCATTCATCACTGAAAAGTAGTGTTCATGGCACAAATTGAGCATTTTAAAACATATGAAATACTTGGGTGTATGTACTGTTTGCAGATATAGCTGTTGTTCACCCATGGGAGCTCAATGGCTAATACCCCCTCACAGCTCACAAAATTAGAGGAAAGCTACTAGTGTCACTAAAGAAAATTATAGTTTGTTACTTACTGTGGCCTGTGACTTTTCTAACTTTTTTCCTTATTGTCAATACCCCAAGCTGCAGCTTGAAAGTAGATTCTCACTGAAGTATGTACAATATGTCTGTGAAAGTTCTCAGTCATTCAGGTCATAGTAAACCGTAGGTGCTAAAGAAGACAACTGGACTTGCTTGAAATTCTTAAAGACATTTCACTTCTCATCTGAAAGGCCTCTTCACTTCTGTCTGACAAGTGGGGAGTTCCAGATATTTATCCTCTAGTGGACCAAAAACAACCCTAAGGAAAGTCATTGAGGTCACATGGGTCATTGAGTTATCCTGTAGGTGTAGGTCACTGGGGGCTGGGTGCAAACGGTGTTAGCAGCCTAGAGAATTGTTAGGGTAATCTGTGGGTTGTTGGTGTTCTCTGCCATTATGTAAGTCATTGAAGTCAGCTGAGTCTTGGTGTGGATGTGTGTTCACTTTCTTGGGAAGTGTGCTAAAGACTGCATTGTAGGTGGCTGATAAGTGGTGTCTCAGACCACCTCCTCTGTTCAGTGATGGTCATTCCAGGTTGACAAAGATGGCTTCCTTTATTCCTCTTTCAAACCACAGGTCTTCTCTGGCTAAAATGCGTACATTGCAGTCCTGAAACAAGTGTCCTTTGTTACTGAGATGAAGATAGACTGCAGAGTCCTGGCCTGAGGAACTGGCTCTCCTGTCCTGAGCCATGTGCTTGTGAAATGGTTGTTTTGTTTCCCCAATGTACAAGTCTGTGCATTCCTCACTGCACTGAATTGCGTACACTGTTGTCCTGTTTGTTTGTGGGTATTCTGTCCTTAGAGTGGACCAATTTCTGCCTCAGTGTGTTACTGGATCTGAAGTGTACAGGGATGTTGTGTTTGTAAAAGTAGGGAATGACAATGTTCTTGCATTTGTTGTTGTTTTCTTCCCTGTCCAAGGAGGCTGTTGGGTGGCATGGTGGTGCAGTGGTACACTGTTGGGTGCTCCAGTTTCCTCCCACAGTTCAAAGACATGCAAGATTAGGTAAAAATTCCCAGTAACTGGCACAAGCCAGTGCCTGAAAGGATATTTCATGCTGATCCCAAGCCTAGATAGACTGGGAAGAGTTGTGTGAGGAAGGGCATCCGATGTAAAAACCTATGCTAAATCAAATATGTGGATCATAAATTAGATGATCCATTGTGGCAACCCCATCAGGAGCAGCCGAAAGAAGTAGTAGTTCAGGAGACCTCACCATCTGGGAGACCCAAAGATCAGTTTGGCCTTGTGTTTCAAGTGTATTCCTCAACTCAACATCATAAAAACATTACAGGTTAGAATCAAGCATAAAATTGCAAAACCTGAACTAAACTTGCTTTTACAACCTCTCACACCCTTCTAGAAAATTTCTCGGGACATTATATTTGGCCTTCATGACATTCAAAGGTCTTGAACACATCTTAGACATAAAACCTCTAATGTACTGGTTCCCAACCCTGGTCCTGGAGTGCAGGATAGGCAGGACATTTTAATGGCTTCCTTGTTCTTACACACAGAAGGTACTCCAGGACCAGCTTTAGGAGCATATGGTTTAATGTAACATAACATTTTGAGATGTATTTCTTCAATACTCCATCTTTCCTTTATAAAAATTAGCACTGGATTCATCATAAAGGCTCACTGCAAGTACCCTTCAAATTGTATTGCCAAATTTCATGTCCATTAAGTGACAAAAGGCAGTCCACACACAGTTACTTCCTATCTATTCTCAGAGGCAGCATCTCTCGGATTCTGTTCCTACATCAGACCTTTTCACTCATAAAACATCAATCAGCATAGACCAGACCTTCAGAGAAAAAGAGCATTTAAATAGATAGCTGAGAAATACGCATTGACACTGGCCCTGGGATTATGCCGACTCAGCTAACCTGAGGCAGGAATGAAAGAGAGAGAGAGAGAGAGAGAGAGAGAGTGCCAGATAGTTTGTGCTTTTCCAGCAATAACTAAGACAAGATAGTACAATAGGATGTCAGGACTTCCTGTCCAGTCTAATGGAATCAGACCCATTTATCACATTCAATAGGCACAAATCTGCATGTGTACTACAGAGTTGAACCCTTTGATGGGTTCTGGCATGTGGTATGTGTAGATAGAGGGTTGGCCATAAAGTTTAAAGTTAAATCAGTAGCTAAGAATGGTATCCAGTTTACAAACACCCAGTACAACAAGCTCAGTTTTGCCAGATCATGAATACAACTTGTGAGAAATTTTGTCTCTGAGAAAAGAAATCTTTGACATGAAACTTTTTCACAAATTGTACTTGTCTACATGTAAAGGAGAGTTGGTAGATGCGGCTTTCAGATAAACTGTAGAGCAGAAAGCAGCTCAGACTAATTTCAAAATGCACAATTATTAGTTAGCACTAAATGTTTACCTCAAAGGTTAGCTAGCTAGCCAGTTAGTGCTTGCATAGCACGACATCCCCTGAAACTCCTGCTCAAGCACACTAACAAAAGAGAATCAGGAAGTTATTCATTTAAGGGAATTTATTGCTTGCTTGGTAGTCCAACATATAGTCCTTTAAGTGATAGAACAAAAGACTAGTATAGCTAGCCGCATGCTTAGCTCTATGTGGGAAATAAGACCACTCAGTGACTTGCATTTTAACTTTCATAATGAATCTGTGCTCTTCAGTTGCATTCAAGATTTATTTTGAAAATAAATTCTGACGACTTTTTTTTGGACATTAGTCTGTTTTCACTTAAAACAAAAAAATCAGTTTCAGTTACCTACAATGCTGAATAATGCACTATCACTTTTACAATGCTTCTCACACACAATGTTTACATTTATTTATCCCTTTTTACATATACTACCTCAATAAGCACACTCAACTTTCTGCACATTAACAATAACAGGTACTGGTTGGCAATATACTGTTGCTTGTGCTAGTTGTCTTTTGTGCACTGTCCTTGTTGTTTGCACTTTATGTTGTCAATCTCTGCACTTTGTGTGTGTAGTTTATTGTCTGCAATGTTTGCACTTGCTGCACTCTTGCACTTTATTTTGTATTTGTAAATTTGTAGTCCTGTGATGTTTAATGTAGCACTATGGTCCTGGAGAACCACGAGCTGGCCTAGTGGTTGCCATGTCCGCAGCTTGATCGAGAGATCGCGAGTTCTACCAAAGACCATCATAAAAATGGTACCTACTGCCATCTGGCAAGGCATGCTGCAATACAGATATGCGAGTGAGGAGTAAAACTCTAGTCCCCCACTGTAACCCTAGCTGTATAGGCAAGAGGCCGAGGGCTACAGAAATGAAGATCGGTGCCACCCAATGTGCCTTAAGTGCCTGGTTAGTACTGGGATGGGAGATTGCCTGGGAAGACTAGGGCATGGCGTGGGAAGGTCTTATGGCTTATACGTTGTTTAGTTTTAATTGTGTACTGTACCAACTGTATATGGCTGAAATGACAATAAGAAAAGCCTTGACCTTGGCTGATAGTGGTGTTAGTGGAGATTATCCCTTGCTTCATCTCTACCTGAACATGATACAGAAGCACGTTAATGATTCAGACTGTCCAGCTCTCTTACCTCTTCCTCATCTGTATGCTCTGCTGAAACAGTCAGGTTCCAAAGTTTCAGCTACCATGTCAATGCTGTATTAACGCCATAGTGCTTGACAGTTTAGACATGTCTAATGAGCTGAGCACAGTCTCTGCTGTAACAACCATATCGCTTAGCTGCATTGCATTCTGGGTCTTTGAGTTTGGTATTTGTTGTCTCATTAACGTGACCCTGGTAAATGGTGAATGAAAAAAGAACAAAGAAACAAGGAGAGAGACATAAGAGTGTTGGCCGACCCAAAAAGTCAGACACCATTTATAATCCTGGCTGAGTTTAACTGTTAGGACTCAAAGGTTTTCAGTCCTATGAGTTCCTTTCTGTGTAAAATGAGAAATGATAAAACAACATGTAGATTTTATGTTCATATTAGAATGAACTCAAGCATTTATTTTCAGTGGGATAGGACAGTGGATAAAAATACAGACTCATGCCTAAAGTAAGAACTACCTCTGTAAAATTAAACCACCTCACAAAAGTCAATTCCCTTTAGCGATCTCTCCCATTTGGCTTTTTACACTGGAACATTTTTCACTGTTAAAACACAGCCCAGACCTTCAGAACCCATAGTTTGTGTAAATTTACTCCGTTCCCTCCTACACAGGCTCCCTTTGTGTTCCGTCTCTCTCTCTCTCTCTCTCTCTCTCTCTCTCAGAGTGGGTCAGTTTCCAGAACCACCCGAGACCAGCCCATGACTGGGCACAATAAGGGCATTGAATGGGCACAATCTTGGCACTGAGCTATAACAAAGCTTCCAAAAGGCAAGTCCAGCAGGCAGTACCCAGGCCTGTCGCTGTGCTCATTCAGTCCAGTGGGAGCTCTTATTGTAGAGAAAGTGAGTGACACATGGTGATAGAGCTGGATAGAGAGGTGGAGGAACCTTCAGTGGTTTTGGCCCTAAAGCCATTCATCTCACCCATGGCAGCACTCAGCCAAGGGGTAGAAAGTGCAAAAGTGGAGGGCAACCATTAAAAGAGATCATTTATGCAGCGTGCAAAGTTTGATGGACTGAAACTACATTGGTGAGGAGACCCCTGCATGTGCACTACAATTATAAATGGACTGAATTCAACTGGTATCTCTTGAAACTTTTGGGAATTTTAGAACAACAATTAGTTCAGAAAGTGGTTAATTCAGAGGTTTATTTTTTTACTACAAAACCTACTATTCTTACCCTGACTTTTTGAACAATACTCCACCAAGTATAGGCCACTCTGTATTGTATGGTGACCAACATGGTGTCCCACGCACTGCTGTCTCACTGAGGATGAAGCACACTGAGGATTGAAACGAAACAAATCAGTACACTCTGAATGTCCATCCATCCATCCATTATCTGTAGCCGCTTATCCTGTTCTACAGGGTCGCAGGCAAGCTGGAGCCTATCCTAGCTGACTATGGGCAAAAGGCGGGGTACACCTTAGGACAAGTTGGCAGGTCATCACAGGGCTGACACAGAGACAAATAACCATTCACACTCTCATTCACACCTACGGTCAATTTAGAGCCACCAATTAGCCTAACCTACATGTCTTTGGACTGTAGGGGAAACCGGAGCTCCCAGAGGAAACCCATGCAGACACGGGGAGAACATACAAATTCCACACAGAAAGGAGTTTGCTCCGACTCCACACTGGAGCTGGCCACTGGGCTCAAACCAAGGACCTTCTTGCTGTGAGGCAACACTGCTAACCACTACACCACCGTGCCACCTAAGGCTAGCCTATCTAATTGTAATTGGATGGATGGATGGAAAATATTGATTCCAAAGGGGAAATTTATGTGCAAAGTACATAGCAAATTACAGAACACATGCAAAGCTACCCATTTTGACTTGACAAAAAAACAACAAACAACAATAACAAAGTTTCCGTGCTAGAACATAAACTTCTAGCAGGAAATTTTATATTTATGTAGTGTGTCATTGTTATGTATATTCATGTAATATATCATAAGTTTTGCCCAACGTTTATTGTACCTGTTTGTTTGTAGCACAACTGCTATGCTGAGCCATCCAGCAAATTTGTTGCTTCACATTTCATTTTACTTTTTCCAGTTGCCAATGGGTATTTTACCTCCTGTCACAACAGTATATTAAGCATTATGTCAGACACAGAATGTTACTTCCATCTGTTGGTTAATAAATGTCATGTTAAAATTACTTTTCTTCAGCTCCTCCTTCATTGCTGGCCTCTCTCTTGAAACTGACTATTTATCAACTCCTACTGAATGATCAGGAGGAAAATTTATTTTGGAGTGCCTGGGTTTCTTCACACTTTTCTATGGTTTCTCTTTGTCCTTCTTATTCATTTCTACTTCAAAACATACAGCATTTCAAAACTTCTGTCTATAATTCTCCATTTTATATTTAAGGCTAATTTTCCATCCTTGACAACTCGTCTCTGATATTGGCTCTTACAGTCAAGGATGCTTGTGAACCAAGGCTACTGCTAGACTTGCAAATTCTGAATATTTAGGGTATGTTTTGAAGGAATATAAAGCTTCTGCTAGCTTGTCTCAATATTCCCATTTCTATTTCTCAAGACATATGAAGCATAGCTTTGTTCTTTGCAGAGGCTTCATTTTCTTTCTGAACCCAAAATTCAACATCAAATGAAAAGGATGACACATGAAACTTGAAAGTTGGCCACTTCTCTGCATGTTGACAAATGCTAGATGAGGAAGATGACTTGCTGTGAAGTCAGACATGACAGCTTCATCTTGGGTTGGTGTCTGGTCCCCTTCTAGTGTGATGGTCATATTCCAAAAAAAAGAAAAAAAAAACCTTTGAAGTTTGTTCTCTCAGGAACAAGCTCAGTAATATATGCCAGGCTGCAGGTTGATTGCCAAAATCCAGATCTTCATACTTTCAGGAGTCACTCCCAGCCACTGGTTCAGGTATGCGGATGACATCTGGGTTAAAATCAAAACCCATGAAGTAGAAGCCTTCACAGAGCACGTCAATGCAGTGGATATCAACATCAAGTTCACTCGGGAGGACATCAGTAGAAACAACCTAGCGTTTTTGGACTCTGGCCTGTACATCAAACAAGACAGAAGCTTTAGCATCGAGGTCTACAGGAAACCCCCACACACAGACCAGTACCTACTGTTTGACTCTCACCACCCATTGGAGCACAAACTGGGAGTCATTAGGACCTTACATCACAGGGCTCAGAACATTCCTCCAATGGTAGAGGAAAAAGAGGAGGAGCAAAAACACATCAAGGAAGCACTTCAAAAGTGTGGGTATCCCAACTGGGCTTTCATCAAGGCCAGAAAAATAACCTTAATGGACAGGGAAGAAAACAGCAACAAACACAAGAACATTGTCATTCCCTACATTCCTGGACTATCTGAGAAACTCAGGAGGATATTCTACAAACACAACATCCATGTACACTTCAGACCCAGTAACACTCTGAGGCAGAAATTGGTCCACCCTAAGGACAGAATATCCAGACACAAACAGGACAACATAATTGACGTAATTCAATGCAGTAAGGAATGCATGGACCTGTACATTGGGGAAACAAAACAACTGCTTCACAGGCGCATGGCTCAACACAGGAGAGCTAGTTCCTCAGGCCAGGACTCTGCAGTCTCTCTTCATCTCAATAACAAAGGACTGAAATGTATGCATTTTAGCCAGAGAAGACCAGTGGTTTGAAAGAGGAGTAAAAGAAGCCATCTTTGTCAACCTGGAATGACCATCACTATACAGAGGAGGTGGTCTGACACACCACTTATCAGCCACCTACAATGCAGTCCTTGGCACACTTCCCAGAAAACGGAATACACATCCACACCAAGACTCACCTGACTTCAATGACTCACATGATGGCAGAGAGAACCAATGGCCCACAGATCACCCTAACGACCCTCTAGGCTGCTAATACCATTCACACCTGGCCCCCAGTGACCTTAACACCTACAGGATGACTGAGAGGGTCAATGACCCATGTGACCTCAACGACTCTCCTTAGGGTTGCTTTTGGTCCACAAGATGATAAATACCTGGAACGCCTCACTAGTCAGACAGAACTGAAGAAGTCTTTTGGATGAGAGGTGAAACATCTTCAAGAATTTCAAGCAAGTCCAGTCGCCTTCTTTAGCACCTACGGTTTCCGATGACTTGGATGACTGAGAACCTTCGCAGACGGACTTTATTATAGAAATCCAAACTCGTCAGTGTCTCTGTTTCACTTTGCTTCCCTGATTTTCCTGTATGCATTTTTTTTATCTTGATGAGCATGAATTGAAAAGAAATTGTAGCCAAAGCAGGAACCTTTTCAGCTTGCAGAGCCAAATGGAAAATACAGTAATATCATAAGATCATTTTTTAGCAACCAAAGCAAAGATTACATCAAAATTTGCTAGGTTTCTTACATATTTACATTTATTATATGTATATTTATAAGAAAAGTTTTGTAATATTATAAATATTAAATAAAAAAAAGAATGAGATTTTCTTGTAGAAATTTAGGTGTAACATTTATTGCTGGTAGCTGGATAAACCCACTGTAACAATTCAGAACAGAAAACACAGAAAACTGACAGAGCTGGCCTCATATTTTTTCTTAGTGGAGGCTTTTGTCCTGCAGTCCACCTCATCATATTTCATGACACAATGCAGCACAGATAGACACTGATTTGTGAACCAAATGTTATCATTATACAGTCATGTTGTAGAATGAAAATGTAGCTCTGCACTACAGGAACGTTGATTATTTCACACACACACAATGTTGGTATATTTGGGATCTTTAGGCGTTTTTTTTTTTCATGGAGAAACAATAAACTAAATCACTTTCGTGTGACAACACATTCCCGATCTCCATATATAGTGTGGCACAGACAGCATATGGCTAAAATGAACATGACCTTATCCATCCATCCATCTATACATTATCTGTAACCGCTTATCCTGTGCAGGTTCACAGACAAGCTGGAGCCTATCCCAGCTGACTACGGGCGAAAGGCGGGGTACACCCTGGACAAGTCGCCAAATCATCACAGGGCTGACACATAGACACAGACAACCATTCACACTCACATTCACACCTACGGTCAATTTAGAGTCACCAATTAGCCTAACCTGCATGTCTTTGGACTGTGGGGGAAACTGGAGCACCCAGAGGAAACCCACACAGACAGAGGGAGAACATGCAAACTCCACACAGAAAGGCCCCCATCGGCCACTGGGCTCAAACCCAGAATCTTCTTGCTGTGAGGCGACAGTGCTAACCACTACACCACCGTGCCGCCAGAAGAAATTATGTTTGTTTTTTTGTTTTATCTGTAACCGCTTATCCTGTGTGGGGTCGCTGGGGGCAAGCTGGAGCCTATCCCAGCTGACCATGGGCAAGAGGTAGGGTATACCCTGGACAAGTCGCCGGCTCATCGCAGGGCTGGCACACGCATAAAGACACAAACAACCATTCACACTCATGGTCAATTTAGAGTCACCAATTAACCTAACCTACATATCTTTGGACTGTGGGAGGAAACCCATGCAGACTTGGGGAGAACATGCAAACTCCACACAGAAAGGCCTCCATCGGCCACTGGGCTCAAACCCAGAAGCTTCTTGCTGTGAGGCAACAGTGCTAACCACTACACCACCATGCTGCCAGAAGAAATTATATAAGCTTAAAAAGCACATTATACAGTAGAAATACACTTATGATGCAATGCTGTTAAATTCTCAATTCTGGTCAGGAGGTCCATCCATCCATTTTCACCTGCTTATCCAGGTCCTTGTTGCAAGAACAGCAGTTCAAGCAGTAATGCCCAGGCTGCCCTCTCCCCAGCCACCCCCTCCAGCTTTTCCAGGGGAACACCAAGGCATTCCCAAGCCAGTTGAGAAATATAATCTCTCCACTGTGTCCTCGGTCTGCCCTGGGGTCTCCTCCTCCTCCTTGTTGGACATACCTAGATTGATGCATGAACCACCTTAACTGGCTCCTTGCGATGTGGAAGAGCAGTGGCTCTACTCTGAGCCCCTCCCGAATGTCTGAGCTCCTGACCCTATCTCTAAGGGTGATCCCAGACACAGGCTTGTAGTACTCAAGTCCAGGACTTGGACTCGAGTCTGACTCATGCCCTAATTTTAAGGAATTGTGACTTGACTTGGACTTGAGCACTGATGACTCGGACTTGGATTCGGACTCATGCATTAACTGCATTTGGACTCGTAAATTGGAGATGAGGACTCAGATTTTTTGTTTATTTTTTGTAACATGTCATAATAATTTGGCATAAGATATTTATATCTACATTAATTTTTATACTAATTCTGTGCAAGAGAATGCACATTCACTCATTCATATGTCATGTTCAGGAACAAACTAATGCTAATGGCACTAAAATGCCTGGAGAGAATGCCCCTAGGATTGTCCACTTTGCTTATACAGATTTCTCGTGCAGTGAGAAAAAATGCACTGCTATGTGTTCCATATGTAGGAGAACTATTGAGCAGATGATGGGGACAACCTCGAACTTCAATCATCATTTGGCAAGACCACATCCAGAGAAGTAAGGGACACACTATGTTTATTGCTCTGTTGATAGTGGGGCTTGCTTGCTGAGCGATGAACTAGCTAGTGATAACCATCTCTCATGTTATTTGCCCTGTGGGCGGGGCTTGCTGAGCGATGACCAAGCTTTTTAACTGTAGCCTATTAACTAATGTTAATAGGCTACAGTCAAGTTAAAATGGGGCAGTCAAGCAGTAACATTAGTCCAACACAGTAGCAGAGACGGTTTCACATAAAGGCAGCAACAGCCATCGTCAAATGGTGCGGTTGGAGTCTTGTTCTCAGACTTGAATTGGATTTAACTGGGATCAATAGTGGACTTGACACAACATTTTCTTTAATGACTTGGATTTGAACACTGGGGACTCAAGACTGGACTTGGACTCGAGGTGTAGTGACTCGACTACAACACTGCCCAGACACTCATTTCCGCCACTTGTACCTGTGATCTTGTTCTTTCAGTCACTATCCACAGCTCATGGCCATAGGTGATGGTAGGAATATAGATCGAACAGTACATCAACAGCTATGCCTTTTGGCTCAACTCTCTTCTTCCACATCACTGCAGATGCTACATACATCTGCCTATCAATCTCCCACTCAGACTCATTCTTCCCCCACTAGTGAACAAGACCCCAAGATATTTGAACTCCTTCACTTCAGGCAACAACTCATCCCCAACCCAGAGCAGGCAATCCACGCTTTTCCAGCTAAGAGCCATGGCTTCAGACTTGGAGGTGCTAATTCTCATGGTCAGGAGGTTTTGATTCATTTTCTGTATGAGCAGGTCTGAGAGTACTTCAAACTGCAAGACACATGACATTTATGTACAGTATATGTACAGTTGTATGGTTGACATTGCTTGTGAATGAATTTTTTAAAAAGTGTTTTCAAACGTTTTCTGTGAGGAAATGCTAATTTGGTGGGGTTTTTTGTAAGGACTCTCCAATGTCAGTGCTTTGCAACAGTCAGAGGTAATTCTGGAACTTTCCATAACAGACATTTTCCACGGTGGCATGGTGGTGTAGTGGTTAGCGCTGTCGACTCACAGCAAGAAGGTCTGGGTTCGAGCCCCATGGCCGGCGAGGGCCTTTCTGTGTGGAGTTTGCATGTTCTCCCCGTGTCCGCGTGGGTTTCCT
>JAOBAM010000025.1:19814829-19829175 GCA_025212355.1 Notarius kessleri
GTTCTTTTAGCAACACCAGAGGGCGCAAGAGCACACAAAATGATTAATGTGTGAATGTTCGTATTGTATTTTTTGGCGCAATGGACTATCTGTAGTTGGACATTTTTATGTGTGCGATTTTCATAGTATCCTCAGTGTGTGTGTGTGTGTACAGCCCAACTGGCAAATTGCCACGTTTTTTTTTTGTTGTTGTTCTGACAAATAAATATGCAAAAATGGATCGAAGTCGTCGCCTCCTTCCCAACGCATCGTTAGCAGCAACATTCTGCTGTTAAACTCAACAGGTTATGGGCCCAGGAGTCGTTCGGAAGAGAAGTTAGTCGACAAAAGTCAAGAAAGTTGCAACGGACCGCATGTTGAGAAAACTGCTAACCTGAGGAAAGGGGCAAGCTAACATGGCGGAGCAACGAAGGACAAGTAGCAGCAGGCTACATCGACTGCTATTCGACGGAGATGAGACTAAGTATGAAGTTTGGGAAACTAAATTGTTGGGACATTTTCATTTATTAGGGCTGAAAGACACTGTGTTAAAAGAGCCACGAACAGAAGCTGAAATAGCAGCAGATCCTGAGAATAACGCGGACGCGTATGCAGAGTTGATCTTACTGCTAGATGACAAAAGTCTGTCTCTGGTAATGAGAGATGCGCAAGATGATGGAAGAAAAGCGTTAAAGATTTTGAGAGAGTATTATGCAGGGACGGGGAAGCCCCGTATAATTAACTTGTACACCACGCTGACCTCACTTCAGAAGTCAAACGACGAAAATGTGATGGACTATATAATTAGAGCAGAGACCGCCATAACTGCCCTGAGAAATGCGAGAGAAACGCTGGGGGACGGTCTGCTAGTGGCTATGGTGTTGAAGGGATTGCCAGAGAGCTTTAAGCCATTCGCAATTCATGTGGCGCACACGTATGAAAACATCACGTTTGCAGACTTTAAGACCAAACTGCGGAGTTTTGAAGAGACCGAGAACATCAGAGCAGCCGAGTTAAACGACAGCGTGATGAAGACCCAGGGGAGAACCGGACGGCGACCTCCCAAGGCTAGCGCACGTGGACCGAGCAAAGACGACAGCGAGATGGTGTGCTTCAAGTGTGGCACCAAAGGTCACCGAGCGAGAGCGTGTCGACAGAAGACATGGTGTAGTGTTTGCAAAAATGACACACACAGGGACGCGACATGCAGGCGAAAAGACAAAGACAGAGACAAAAGGGACGGCGTGAGCAAAGTTTCAGAGAATGCTGAGGTCGAGGAGGACTACGCGTTCAAGATGGCGGACGGACGGGCCATTGTCCAGCGGCAGCCGGCGCGCAACGTGCAGGAGAGGGGCCTGATGGTGGATACCGGAGCCACATCCCACGTCATCAACGACATCGCCTTGTTTACCAGTTTCGACAGCACCTTCAGGCCGGAGACCCACAGCGTCGAGTTGGCAGATGGCACCAGATGCAGCGGCGTCGCTCAGCGGAGAGGCACTGCAGTGGTTACCCTCATCGACAGCAGTGGACGGCGGTGCAAAGCGAAACTGAGAGATGCTCTGTATGTACCGTCGTACCCACAGAACATTTTCTCGGTGAAGGCAGCAACCACGAATGGGTCCACAGTCGTCTTCAAAGAAGACAAAGACGTCCTGATAGCCAGAGACGGCAACAGGTTTGACATTCATGTGTATGGCAGGTTGTACTACCTGCACACTGAAATTGAGTCAAATGATGATAAGTGTAATGCAACCCATGACATCCAAGCATGGCATGAGATACTAGGCCACTGTAACTATGAAGATGTGCTTAGGTTACATGATGTAGTTGATGGTATGCAGATCAAAGGCAAAATGAGTAGGCCTGAACAAGAGTGTGAGGTGTGTATTCAGGGGAAATTTACACAAACTAGAAATAGGAACCCCGATGCCAGAGCAAAGGCTCCCTTACAGATGGTACACACAGACCTTGCAGGTCCAGTAGCCACAGAGTCACTAGATGGGTACAAATATGTGCAATCTTTCACTGATGATTACTCCAATGCAATGTTTGTATACTTTCTAAAGAAAAAGAGTGACGCAGTGCAGGCAACTGAGAAGTTCCTTGCAGATGTATCCCCTTACGGGAAAGTGAGGTGCATCAGATCCGATAATGGAACTGAGTTCACATGTGGTGATTTCCAGACGCTGCTGAGGAAAAACAAAATTAGGCATGAAACGACAGCTCCGTACTCCCCGCACCAAAATGGAACTGCTGAACGTGGGTGGCGTACTCTTTTCGAGATGGGCAGGTGCATGCTAGTTGAAAGCGAGTTACCAAAACACCTATGGCACTACGCAGTACAAACGGCAGCAGTGGTACGCAACAGATGCTTCAATAGGCGCACAGGGCTGACTCCTTATGAGATGTTGACAAACAAAAAGCCCAATGTGTCCAGAATGCAACGATTCGGGTCTGTATGCTACACTTACAAACAGGAAAAGGGAAAACTTGACTCCAGATGCGAACAGGGGCGTTTTGTGGGGTACGACAAAAACAGCCCAGCGTATTTGGTGTATCACCCAGATACGAATAAAGTGCAAAAACACAGGCTGGTGAAGTTTGTGAACAAAACAGCTGCGGAAAAACAAACACAGACAGGTGAGCCAGATCTAAATGATGACAGTGTGGGGCTCAGAGTCAGGACTAGTGGGACGCAGGGGGTCAACAGGAGTGCAGAAAAGGCTCCAGAGCCAAATGAACCCGGTGGAAGTCCACCTCGTGATAGTCCAAGGGCAGCAAATGAGTCTACTGAACAAAATGAAACAAAAGAGAGCGTTACAAGCGTTGATCCTGAGAGTAGGCGGTATCCAACTAGAGAAAGGAGGGCACCAAATTACCTAGGTGACTACGTAACCGAAGACCATGATAGTGACGGGATGCACGTCACAGTAGACTACTGCTGCAGAGCAGTTTGTGGCATTCCGCAGACTTATGATGAAGCAATGCACTCAGACAATTCAAAAGAATGGAGAAAAGCAATGGATGAGGAAATCCAGTCTCTAAATGAGAACAAAACCTTTACCCCGACAACACTACCCGTAGGCAAGAAACCAGTGGGGGGTAGGTGGGTTTACGCAATCAAGTCTGGTGTGGATGGGAATGACCAATACAAGGCTCGATTTGTCGCCAAGGGCTACAGCCAGAAAATGGGAGTAGACTATGGGGAAACGTTTTCACCAACTGCAGATCTAACAAGCGTAAGAGTTGTGCTCCAGAAGGCAGTGCAGGAAAAATTACTGGTCCACCAAATGGACATGAAAACTGCGTTCTTACACGCCCCCATCGACTATGAGATCTACATTAATCCACCAGAGGGTTATCAAGAAAAAGAGGGTGTAGTCTATAAGCTGGAGAAATCGCTTTATGGGCTCAAACAATCTGGACGAAATTGGAATAGGGTTTTACACGATTGTTTAACTGAAAATGGATTCACACAAAACCGAGCTGACCGCTGTGTATATTCCCAAGAGTCAAAAGAAGGGAAAGTGATCATAATTGTATGGGTCGATGACTTAATCATCGCTGCAAGCGATGAAGAGAAACTGAAAAAGGTGAAAGGGATGCTTGCAGAGCAATTCAAGATGAAGGATTTGGGGCAACTCAAACATTTTCTTGGTATTGATTTTGATTTTTCTGATGGATGTATTAAGATGTCACAAGAGAAGTACACTAACAAAATTCTACAGCGTTTCAACATGTCAGAATGTAGGGTTAGAGAAACTCCTTGTGAGCAAAAGCTCGAATACAGTGATGATGCAGTTAAAATGACAGACATCAGGATGTACAGAGAGGCCGTGGGCAGTCTGATATACCTGACAACCTGCACTAGGCCTGATCTGAGTTTTGTGGTGAGCAGGCTGTCACAATACCTAGCTGAGCCTACAGAGGAGCAATGGGTCACTGTGAAGCATGTCCTGCGATACCTTAAAGGTACAGCTGACAAAGGTTTAACCTTTAGGAGAAACAACACTGAGAATCTTGGTATACAAGCCTACAGCGATGCAGACTGGGCTGCTGATACCAGTGATCGCCGCAGTACCTCAGGATACTGTGTGAGCCTTAGTGAAAACAGTGCATTTGTTTCATGGAAGACGAGGAAGCAACCTACTGTTGCACTTTCCACATGCGAAGCAGAGTATATGGCACTTGCTTCTACTGTTCAAGAGTGTCTTTACCTAGAACAATTACTGGGGAATATGGATAGTTACAAATACACACAAACGGTCATACATGAAGACAATCAGGGAACAATTGCTCTTGCCAGAAACCCTGTAAACAGAAAGCGTTGTAAACACATAGACATTAAGTATCACTTTATTAGGTCTACTGTGAATGAGGGTAAGGTGAATCTGATGTATTGTTCTACTGATGAGATGGTCGCTGATGTGATGACGAAACCTGTCAGTAAGTTCAAACTGAGAAAGTTTGCAGGTCTTCTTTTTGGGGATTAATATGTGTAAGCCAAGGGTACACATTTGTTCTATTTTGTTTTGGTGTTTTTCATTTACCTACCAACCTGAGTACAAGTGGGGGTGTTAAAATGTATGAAAAATGTATGTCCTCAGGATGCATGATTGGTAAAAAACTGCTATGTTCTTTTAGCAACACCAGAGGGCGCAAGAGCACACAAAATGATTAATGTGTGAATGTTCGTATTGTATTTTTTGGCGCAATGGACTATCCGTAGTTGGACATTTTTGTGTGTGCGATTTTCATAGTATCCTCAGTGTGTGTGTGTGTGTGTGTGTGTGTGTGTGTGTGTGTGTGTGTGTACAGCCCAACTGGCAAATTGCCATGTTTTTTTGTTGTTGTTCTGACAAATAAATATGCAAAAATGGATCGAAGTCGTCGCCTCCTTCCCAACGCATCATTAGCAGCAACATTCTGCTGTTAAACTCAACAACGAAACCATATTCCTACCTGTTGTCCTTAGCACTAGAACAACTTCGTGGAGCACATATCTTTACGAAACTTGATTTAAGAAGCACTTATAACCTAGTTTTATATATATAAAGGAAGGTGACGAATGGAAAACAGCATTTCTCACCATGAGGGGGCATTTTGAGTATTTGGTAATGCCCTTTGGGTTGCGCAATGCCCCATCTGTATTTCAGGCTTTTGTTAATGACGTACTCCGGGACATGCTTGGCAAATATGTCATTGCATACATTGATATTTTGATCTACTCCCTGAATCTTGAAACCCATATTCATCATGTTCATTCCATCCTCACGCGTCTGCTTGAGAATCAGTTATTTGTTAAAGGAGAGAAGTGCGAGTTTCATCTCCCTTCTACCTCCTTCTTAGATTATGTCATCAGTCTGGAAGGTGTCGTTATGGACAATAAGAAAGTGAGAGCCATAACGATTTGGCCCGTCCCTACGTCCATAAAAGAGCTGCAATGATTTCTTGGGTTTGCTAATTTCTACCGTCGATTCATTCATAACTTCAGCAGTCTCGCAGCTCCCCTTACCACCTTATTGAAGAGAAAGGCCAAGAGACTCTTGTGGAATCCCCAGGCGCAGGAGGTGTTCAAAGCCCTCAAGGTAGCCTTCACCTCTGCCCCCATCCTGAAGCATCCTGATCCCACTCAGCCTTTTGTGGTGGAGGTGGATGCCTCTGAGTTAGGCACTGGGGTGGTGCTGTCCCAGCGCATAGGTTACCCCTGTAAACTACATCCCATCGCCTTCTACTCCCACAAACTGACCCCTGCCAAACATAATTACAGTATTGGGGATAGAGAATTGCTGGCTATGAAATTAGTTTTCAAAGAGTGGCACCATTGGCTAGAAGGAGCGACGCATCCCTTCCTCATGTTAACAGATCATAAAAACCTAGAATATTTACAGTCAGCTGGGCTCAACCCTTGTCAGGCCCAGTGGTCCCTCTTCTTTTCCTGGTTCAATTTTTCCATCTCTTATCGCCCTGGTTCCTGTAATACTAAAGCAGACACTCTGTCTCACATATATCCCAGTCCAGAAGCCTCCTTGGAGGCAGTCAATGTACTATCCCCATCCGTTTTAGTCGCCCCCATTAGATGGGAAATAGATGAAGAGATCAACCGAGAACTATCTGTCACTCCTGTCCTGGAGTCCTGTCTGGTAGGAAGTAAATATGTACCCACTCAATGCAGAGATAAGTTAATTACCTGGGCCCTTTCCTGTCTGTCATCTGGTCATCCTGGTGAGACACATACACACCAGTTATTATCTGGCAGATATTGGTGGGAGAATGTTATCCAATATCCATAGGTTTGTCTCCTTATGCACCACCTTTTCTAAATGTAAAACACCCAAAACCCTCCCTGCCGGTAAACTCATGCCCTTGCCTGTCCCTTCTCATCCGTGGTCACATATAGCAGTAGACTCTGTCACTGACCTGCCCCCCTCACAGAATTGCACAGTCATTCTGACCATTATAGATAGGTTCTCACGTGGAGTGAGATTTGTTCCCTTCGTTAGCCTACCCACTGCCTTTCAGACAGCTGAAACCCTTTTTAATCATGTGTTTTGTCTATTTGGTATCCCAGAAGATATCATGTCCAATCGAGGGCCCCAATTCACCTCACATGTCTGGTCTACTTTCTTTGAGAGACTGGGGGTTAACATCATCTCCACTTCTGGTTACCACCCCCCAGTCTAATGGTCAATGTGAGAGGGTTAACCAAGAACTGGGAAAGTTTTTGAGACTATAATGTCATGAAAACCCAGCCGATTGGTCAGACTATTTGCCCTGGGCCGAAATAGCCCAAAACTCATTAATCAGCTCTGCTACAGGCCTCACACCCTTTCAGTGCATGCTGGGTTACCAACCACCCTTAATGCCATGGTCAGCCACACCCTCTGACAACCTGGATTGGATGCAACGGAGCGAGCAGGTCTGGGAACAGACCCATCAGCAGATCAAGAACGCCCTCCGCCGACACGAGGATGGCGGATCGCCATAGAGGGGACACCCCTACCTAGGTCCCCTCCCTGGGGACCGAGTGTGGCTATCGACCCGGGACTTCAGGTTTCCTGAGGGAGGTAGAAAGTTATTACCCAAATTCATAGGACCGTTCAAAATTCTCCAGCGAATCAATTAATTTACATACAAATTGGATCTGCCTGTGCATTACCATGTTTCTACCTCTTTTCATTTGTCTCTTTTGAAACCTGTTGTCCCAGGCCCGTTGGACGAGGCTACACCCGATGTCACACCCCCACCTCCGGTGGACATAGAAGGTACCCTGGTGTATACTGTCCACTGGTTGCTGGACTCCAGAAGGAGAGGAGGGACTCTGCAGTACCTTGTGGACTGGGAGGGCTATGGGCCCAAGGAGTGTAACTGGGTTCCTGCACGAGATATTCTGGATCCAGGGTTGGTGGAGGAGTTCCATCAGCATAATCCAGAGAAGCCTGCGCCTTGGCTTAGGGGCCGTCCCAGGAGCCATGGGTCCAGCCCTCCTGGCAGTCTACGCAGCAGTGGTCCCAGAGGTCGTCGATGGTGACAGAGGTCCAGCACCGTGGCAGTTCTGATGGCTCGCTCAGGAGTGTTCCCGGCAGCGTGGGTGGTGGTCATCATGGTTGCCCTCGTCCTTTGGCCTCCTTGGACTCCTGGGGGGGGTTTATACTGTCACGCTCCTGGGCTCACCTAACACTCTGGACTCCACTTCCCACAATCCCACTCACACACCTGACACTACTATGTGCACTCTATCAGCCAACCTGGAGCCACTTCCTAGGAGTGGTTCCCCTGAGTTCTAATTGTCATCACCTGTACCTTTTTGTTTATGTCTGTATTTATACATTATATTATCTGTTTGTTTTGTTCATTGCACAGTATTGCCTCCACATTTCCGTGAGCCTACTGAGCGTTTATATTTCTGATTTTGTCTCCATGTATGACCCTTTTTGCCTTCTGGTTTCTTCCTGTTTTGCCTAGCCCTTGTGTTTATCTGTTCATTTCTCTTGCTTCCCGGTTTCTCGATCTTCACCTGTTTCTCGACTCCAATTTGCCTAGCCCTTGTGTTTATCTTGCCCTGTGTTTTCCTGATTTCCAGTTCTTGGACTATTGCCCATTTCATTACCTCGATTTGTCTAGCCCTCACTACTTTGTTGGATTTCCCAGTATTGACCTGGCCTGATTATTGTACATTGTCTTCTCTCACTGTGTCTATTAAAACCTTGAGTTTATATCTGCGAGTGTCTGGTTTATCACAGCCGCATTACAGGTATCAACTGCTAGAGCGCAAGGATCCAGGACCACTGGATCCTTCCAGTAACAAATGTGGAGTATGTAAGAACTCTGGTGTGATTCTGGTGACTTCACACCAGAAAGGATTATGCTGCAAGTATTGCACTGGCTGGTTCCATACAGACTGTGCTAAAGTTACTGCTGCTCAGTATGATTTTATTATAGACCAAGGACAACAGGGGCGGCACGGTGGTGTAGTGGTTAGCACTGTCACCTCACAGCAAGAAGGTCTGGGTTTGAGCCCCATGGCCGGCGAGGGCCTTTCTGTGTGGAGTTTGCATGTTTATCCTGTGTCCGCGTGGGTTTCCTCCGGGTGTTCCGGTTTCCCCCACAGTCCAAAATGCAGGTTAGGTTAACTGGTGACTCTAAATTGACCATAGGTGTGAATGGTTGTCTGTGTCAGCCCTGTGATAACCTGGTGATTTGTCCAGGGCATACCTTGCCTTTCGCCCGTAGTCAGCTGGGATAGGTTTCAGCTTGCCTGTGACCCTGTAGAACAGGATAAAGCGGCTAGAGATAATAATGAGATGAGACAAGGACAACAGTTTCACTGGTTCTGTAAGACTTGCAACCCTAAAGCATTAAATGTTATATTTATGCAGGGGCTAAAAGCTAAACATGATGAGCTGAACACTAAAGTTGATAGATTATCAAAGAAAGTAAATAAGACAGAGTTGGAAGGTGACTTTAGGAAAAAGGTATGTGAGGCTGTGAGGGAGGAGTTGTATGAGGTGAAGGAGAGAGAGGCAAGACAAAAACACCATAACTAATGTGACATAGCAGGAATTAACAGTCGAGAGTGATGATGAATTTGATGGTGATGATGATAATCAGCAGGGGGAATATGTAGGTGAAAAGGAAATGGTTGAACACATACTTCATAATGTTCTGGAGATGGATGATATTAATATAGTTTCAGCTAGTAGGATACCAAGTAAACCAGTACCTGGCAGAAAGAGACTAATAGTGGCAACACTTGGGGACAGAAATATGAAGGGAAAGGTACTTAGAAATGCAAAGAATTTGAGGAACAAACAAGATTTTAGGAATGTATTTATTGGGCCGGATATGACGAAGAAGGAGCGCGAGCTTGATTACCACTTAAGGCAGGAATTGAAGAGAAGGCGCAACAACAGTGAAAAACACTTGGTTATCAGGAAAGGGCGGATAGTGGTGTTAAAACCTGAGGAATCACAGCAAAGAGAACCCAGGAGGTAAGACATGATTCCAGACAACCGGAGGTCGGCTAGAGACCGGTCTCGGTGACAGACCATGGGGTAGGAAATCAGCATTGCGATAACCATTTGTCCAGGCATGACTGGGGATGTTTTGGGGCAGCATGTGGATGGTGGAGGACCAAAGGATGATTTGCATGACCTTGTTAATAGTGATGTATAGGTTATGCAAGAAGTCCTGTTAACAAAGTTAATGAAATGAGGAGTTATGTGTATGAAAATGATCCTGACATAGTGATGATCACCAAGACATGGGGAAGAGAGGAGGTAGGAAATGGATGGATATGAAATTTTTTGAAACGACAGGAGGAAGGCTAGTAGAGGAGGAGGGTGTTTGATTTACTGTAAAAATAATATAAATGCAGATTAAGGTCCCAGTTTAACAAACACAAATAAACAGTTTGGAGTAAAATTAAAGGCACATCTACAGAGGAGCAGGAAAATGCCCTACACAACTTAAGAAGAAGAGCTTGTAATGAGCACAACAGTGTTTTGGTGTGTGGGGATTTTAATCATCAAATGATAGATTGGAGCCTACTGTGTGCTCAGGAAGAGGGTAGGAAATTTTTAGACCTCACTATGGATTGCTAGCACGTTAAGGAGCCAACCAGGGGAGATAATATTCTTGACCTAGGTTTTACATCGGAGGCTAGTATGATGATGGAGTGGAAGTATCAGAACCATTTGGAACAAGTTATCATAATATTGTATCATTTGATTTGACAAAGTGAACATTAAAATATGGAAAGAGGAGTATTACGACTATAGGAATGCAGATTTTGCTGGCATGAGGAAATTCCTTAACGAGACTAAATGGGACTAAGTGATGTGGAATGGAAGCATTGAAGTCATGTGGAATGGCTTTATAACAAGAATGAATGATGGAGTGAAGTTGTTTCTGCCCAAGAAGGTGTGGAAGAAGAGAAGGAATAAACAATTATGGTGGAATATAAAAGAGAACAAGGAAGAACAGATTAAAGGCTTGGCAGAGGCAGAAGCAAACAAAGTCATACCACGACTACCTTGCCTACAAGAGAGCTAGGAATGAGGCCACCAAAGAAGTGCAGAAGGCAAAGAAGTAGTATGAAAGAAAACTTGTTGATATTAAGAAGGACCTGAAGGCATTTTTATAATGCATGAAGCAAGATGGTTGTGAAGGAGAAGGCTGGCCCATTGACAGACGAAAATGGTTACATAGTAACAGACAATGCCAGATGTGCTGGTATGCTCAATGATTTTTTTTCTCATCGGTGTTTACTCAGGAGTTATTAGAAAATCTCCCTGAACCAGTACTGTTGTTTCATGGAAGTAGAGAGGAAATGCTGAATGAGGTGGACATGTTTCCTGAAATATTATTGAAGAAATTGATAGCATTAAAACCTGATAAAGCCCCAGGAGTTGACATGATGCATCCAGTGGTATTGAAGCAGATGGCTAGTGTTATCAGCTCACCACTTGGCAGGATCTTCAGGAAAAGCTTGGAGGAGGCCAGTGTGTCAGAGGACTGACAATACGCAAATGTTACACTGATTTATAAAAAAGGTTTGAGAAATCTTCTTGGAAATCACCACCCAGTGAGTTTTAACTTCAGTTTGCAGCAAAGTTTTTGAGTATATAACTCAGGGATGCTATTGTGTGTCACCTAGGGGCCCTACAAGCTTGTGAAGGATTTGCAGCAAGGATTTAGACACAGGCACTCATGTCTGACAAACCTGTTAGTCTTCTTAAAGGAGGTTACAAAGTATGTGGACCAGGGATTTCCAGTCGATGTCCTTTACTTAGATTTTAGCAAAATGCTTGATAGAGTCCCCCACCAGAGGCTTCTAATGAAGTTACAAGCACATGGCATTGGTCAGAGGACTTGTAGTTGGATTGGTGCATGGCTGGCACATAGGAAGCAGAGGGTGGTGATTAATGGGACAATGTCAGATTGGTTGAATGTCACTAGCAGAGTGCCCCTGGGCTCAGTTTTGGGCCCAATCCTGTTCAGCATCTTTGTCAATAATATCGACAAAGGTTTAGCCAGCAGTATTCTGAAATTCACTGATGACACCAAATGACTGAGAAGAGTTGCTACTGTGGAGGAAGCCTTTACCCTCCAGGAAGACCTTCAAAAGCTGTATGAGTGGAGTTTGGAGTGGCAGACGATGTTTAACACCCATAAATGTAAGGTAATGCACATTGGTATCAAAAATTCAAGATATGACTACTTCATGGGAGACAAACTCATCGATGTAATATTTGAAGAGAAAGAGTTTCTATAAATGAGACATTGAAACCTAACAGACATGTGGCTAGTATAGTAAAGAAGGCAAACCAAATACTAGGAATTAAAAGAAGGACGTATGAGGATAAGAGTATGAAAAACATACTGGGGCTGTATAAAACCCTAGTGCGACCCCACCTTGACTACTGTGTTCAAACATGGAGACCCTTTCTACAGCAGGCTGTAGATAATATAGAGAACGTCCAAAGGAGAGCTACTAGGATGATAGAAGGATTGAATAATATGGATTATCAAGATAGACTAAAAGCTACAGGTCTTATGTCACTCAGGAGGTACAGGGCTGACTTACTAGAGGTTTACAGGATTATGCACGGCGTTGGACCCGGAGAACTACTTTGAACTCAAGCAAGGGGACAGATTGAGAACAAGAAACCACAGCAACAGCATAATTAAGCAAAGGCATAATTTTGATGCTTAGGAGATATTGTTTCTCCCAATGAGTTGTTACTCACTGGAATAGTCTGTCTGAAGAAGCAGCAAATGCCAATATATTAAATGTATTTAAAAGCCACACTGACCCAATTCTGAAGCAGGGGGATTAACCATAAGTCAGAGAAAACTTCCTGGCCCCGTGACATGGTCCACCGACGACTACATGTACTTTGTGATCATAGGTAGATTCAAGGTAAATTCAAGGTAAAGGTAAATTTTCAGTTAATTTTCTGGGTGCCATTTGTACTATGGCGGGCTGCCTGCATCATCTGACCAGTGTAGCACTGCAGAGGCTTTAGCCTTTTAGCATCTATTTTCCTAATGTTAACTCTGTTATTTTGTATGTTTAGGTGCAGAGAAAAAGACCAGAAGGCAGTTAATTGTGTTGTATTTTCTTCTGCAGGTATGTTTTCCTTTGTTGAATGTTATCATTTTCACTGTCTGTTTAGTCACCTATACACACACTCTGCTTTTCTTTGCCCAAAAGGTGTCACTGTTTCACTTGTTGTACAAGGTTTCTTGGATTTCTGATGGGGGGGGCATCCTGATTGCTCGGTCTTGTGAAGTAGACCAATGAGTTTTCTGTGTGAGCAGGTCTTCTTTCTCAGACTAAGAGTCCATCAGTTCTGTGTATCCAGGAGCATTATGGCAAAGTGCCCCCAAAAATGACACTTTCACACAAAACCCACTTCATTTCAGACTATACAAAAGTGTACCCTTGCCTAATGTGCGTAAAAAATAATGGTGTTGCACACTGTACTGTTTGCCACAGTGACTTTAGCATTGCCCTTGGTGGGTTAAATGATTGTAGAAGACATGTTGAGGTGAGTTTAACAGGTGTAATTTATTCATGTGGATATTACTTATGGGTGGCATGGTGGTGTAGTGGTTAGCACTGTTGCCTCACAGCAAGAAGGTCCCAGGTTCGAGCCCAGTGACCAATGAGGGCCTTTTTTTGTGGAGTTTGCATGTTCTCCCCATGTCTGCGTGGGTTTCTTCCAGGTGCTCCAGTTTCCCCCCACAGTCCAAAGACATGAAGGTTAGGCTAACTGGTTGCTCTAAATTGACCATAGGTGTGAATGTGTGTATGAATGGTTGTTTGTCTCTATGTGTCAGTCCTGTGATGACCTGGCAACTTGTCCAGGGTGTACCCCGCCTCTCGCCCGTAGTCAGCTGGGATAGGCTCCAGCTTGCCTGCAACCCTGTTGGACAGGATAAGCGGCTACAGGTAATGGATGGATGGATAGTATTTTATCTAAAATATATGTACACCAAATGAATTAATTCAAATAAAACCACTTACACTTAGTCCCCAGAAATTCTGGGGTATAAATGTGAGTTTGCACACATGGAACATTCTCTTGTCATGCATTACAATGGGAAAAACCAAAAGACTTTCCGCACAGAAGAGACAGTTGCTTGTTGACCTGCACAAATTAAGTTATGAAGATAAAAATACATACAATTAAAATCAACAGTAAGCACAATTAGTGCCAGAAATAAAGTGTCACATGTCTGAAACAGTTGGAAATTTGCCAGGTATTGGACCCATGAGCACACCAGGTGTTCAGATATTGCAAGAAAGAAACCCTTTCTGAAAAAAAAAAATCTCACAAAACACGGCACCTGAACTTCACCAAGCATCAATAAAATTACATTTAGCATTGTGTGTTGAGATCAGATGACACCAAAATGAATCTTTTTGATCATTATCATGTTTGGAGACAAAAAGGGACTGCAAACAAGAAGATGCACCTGATACTCCACTGTAAAATATGGTGGTGGATTAGTGATTCTTTGGAGCTGTTAAGGATGGTGGTTCAGGGACTTTTGTGAAGATTAATGCCATTCTGAATTCTGCTACCAACCAGAATTTTTCAGTCCAAAACTTGGTTGTCTCTGCGAGGAGGCTCAGAGCTTTCAACAGGATGATGAATCAAACTTGCTTTCAAATCAATACAGAAATAGATAAAGAAGCACAAAATCAACGTTTTACAATGCCCATTTCTGGATTTGAAATGGCCTGCATGTTCTGAAGTGTCTCCAAACCTGCAAGACATTTATTTATTTATTTATTTATTTTTATTTAGTGCAGGAGGATAATCTGCTGTTTTTCTACTGAGAGCAGGTGTC
>JAOBAM010000025.1:20930081-20940600 GCA_025212355.1 Notarius kessleri
CGCACTCAGGGCTGGCTGGCTCAGCGGGGCAGCTCGAATGCCAACTTTGCGGTCGATTTTAACTCTCAAAAATATATTTTTTTAAATTCCCATTTATGCAGCATACAAGAGTCAAGGATGGAGATACTATCCACTCAGACATGTATTTAAAAATAAAGGTTCTGCGTATCTCCTTTAAGATAATGCCAATAGTGTACAAAGTGTCATCAAGGTAAACAGTGGCTACTTTGAAGAATCTAAAATATGAAACATATTTTCACACTTTTTCGCTGACCACATAATTCCACATGTTCGAAACTTTATTTCATAGTTTTGATGTCTTCAGTATTCTACGATGTAGAAAATAATCATAATACAGAAATATCTTTGAATGAGTCGGTGTGTCCAAACGTTTGACTGTATAAGAACACAGATTGACAATTATGAACAAATAATCACTTCTAATTAACAGTACTGTTTGAATATTAGGCAAGAGGCACCAGGTCATGTGCTGGTTTAAACATTTTTCTCCACTTTATCTGACATGGTCTGACTAAAAACATTTAGACTATGTAATTCAGGGGAAGCCAAATCATACATTTATTTTCAAGCCCTGTAGGCAAGTGAAAGTTTCACTGTATTGCCCAGTCCCATGTTTTGGTTGTATGGAAACTGACTCAGCTAAAATGTGATAGGTAATGTAATAATTGTAAAAATACAACGTGATAACATACAGAACACATATATACATTGAAAAAGGAATGAATATATGATCATTAGCCTTTTTTAACAAATTTTCAAATGAAAAACATTGTATTCGCGATCTTGACAGAAAGGAAGAAAGAAAGTCACCAAGTTGTTGGCCAAAGTTTCAACTATGACATAAGGTGCCATATCGCACAGAAGCATAGTGGCAGCGAAGGCGTGGCTGAGTGCCAGCTGGGAACAGCGAGGAGTCAGGTTGAACCAGCAGGTAAAATGAGGAGTTACACTTGTGTTGAATTACTGGCTGTCTATTAATGTGTCTCAGTGTGTCTTTCAGATAGCCAGTAACCAGAGAGAGCAGCGTCACACCCACGTGTGTATGTGCGCGTGCACGCACGCACACGTGATAAAATTAAAAGGTCAATGAAAATTGAAAGCAACAAGAAGTAAAAATGCACTGGTATTGTGAAGCCTGCCTCGAAGTTCCTCAAAGACCCTACTCCTAAAAATTGTCACACTGGTGCCGAAACCCATGAGTAAGAAACAAACACTGTCATGGAGTCCTCACCATTCATTCAAGGAGTTCATCTATGCCCTTGCCACCGCCGAACAGAACTAGCACTAGACACTGGTCTCCATGCACCGCAAGCAGAAGCAGCGCTTCAAGGCCTTCCTACAGTCCCAGCAGGAGGACTGCCAGGCAATCCTGTGCCTCATTCCACTTACATGTGCCACAGCCACAGTATGCACAGGCCACAGCACCCTAAATGAGATGGGACTGCATGATGACCCAGAGGCCCTCCTGGTGCTCTTTGAGCAAGGCACAGAGGTGTGGAGATGGCCAGACAAGCAGCTCGCCTATTGCCACTTCTAACTGGTGAAGCTCAGCATGCGACCCAGCAGCTGCCCATGCAGACAACAGACTGGAGTATGCAGACCTGAAATGCACTATCTGGCAATGCATTGGCTGCACCCCCAAGCAATATGACCAGCACTTCTGCATACTGACAATGAAGAAAGTCAGATAGCCAGCAGCTCCAGAATGCCTGTCAGCAGTGGTTGGGGTGGAAGATCATGACATCAAGGGGGTTCTTGATGTGGTTGCACTGGAGCAATTCATTGCTCTGCTGCCAAGAGGAACAGCGAACTGGGTCCAGTGCCACCACCCGGCATCACTGGACAGAGCAATTCATTTGGCTGTAGACCATATGGCAGCGTTTCTGGGAACAGACACTCCCATAGCTTCTCTCTCTCACACCCCAGCCCTGCAGAAACGGGGTCCATCTGCCCTGAACCTACGTCCCTCCCAGTGTCTCCTTAACCCCTTCTCCTTCCGTGCTGCTGCTAAGACTCTGTCTGTGATGAACTGCTCAATCGGTTAGCTCACTTTATTTGACACTGAATCTAACAAAAGGGATATTGGCAGGTTCCCTTGACTCCATTATCCTGTGAAACAAATGGTCTTTTCCACTCTGTCTGGGTTCCACCAGTTCGTCACCCTTCCATCTGGATTGTTTGGGGCCACAGCAACATTTCAGCATCTCACAGACAGAATCCTCCGTCCCAACAGTGTGTATGCCGCTGCCTATTTAGACGACAGCATCATTTATAGTAATGACTGGCAGCAGCATTTGCAACATCTAAGGGCTGCCCTGAGATTGCTGAGGTGTGCAGGACTCACAGGCAACACAAAGAAGTGTGCAACTGAGCAGGTGGAAGTACGATTTCTGTGCTTTCATTTGGGTCATGGGCAGGTGTGTCCCCAAACTGATGCCTGTAGCAACTGTGGCCTGCCCGAGACCCAATACCACAAAAAAAAAGGGGGGGTTAAGCAGTTCCTGGGGCTGGCTGGCTCCCATCACAGGTTTATATCCAATTATTCACATGTCACCAGCCTGCTGACTGATCTCACTAAAAAGGGAGCACCAGATCTGGTCCAGTGGACAGAGCAGTGCCAACAGACTTTCACCAGAGTAAAGGCTGCACTGTATGGGGGGCCACTCTTACACTCCCCTGACTTCTCTCTCCCTTTTATTTTGCAGACAGATGCATCGGACAAAGGGCTGGGGGCTGTTCTGTCCCATGAGGTGGAGTGGGAGGATTGTCCCGTGCTGTACATCAGCCTCAAGCTCTCGATGCGCGAGAGTAAGTACAGCACCATCAAGAAAGAGTGCTTGGCCATCAAGTGGGCAGTCCTCACCCTCTGATACTACCTGCTGGGGCACCCTTTCACCCTCTGTTCGGACCATGCACCCCTCCAGTGGCTCCACCGCATGAAAGATGCCAATGCACAGATCACCCATTGGTATCTAGTCCTCCAGCCATTTAAATTTGAGGTGGTCCACAGGCCGGGGGCACAGATGGTGATGGCAGACTTCCTGTCCTGGGGGAGGGAGTCCGCTTCAGGCTGAACAGTTCCCTGGCCTGAGTCGGGTGGTGGGGTTATGTGGCAGCGGGGGCATGGCCTAGCGTCGGTTTGTGAATGGAGGATGGGGTCAGGGAAGGTGAGTGGCAAAGTCAATGCACCTGTGTCTAATTAATGTGTGTCTGTGTTGCAGTGACAGAGGATAGGATAGAAAAGGAGGGAGAGAGCAGAGAGAAGGGAGCTCTCCTGACCAGAACACGTGTGTGTGTGTGTGTGTGTGTGTGTGTGTGTTGTGTGAGAGACTGGAAGAGTGTGAGTGCATGAAAGCTGAAAAGCTACGGAAACAAATAAAATAAAGTGTGTGCGAACATCAACTCCCGCTTGCTGTGCTTCTGTATTCCACCCACATCAGGGAACTGTTACAGTGGTGCTGAAACCTGGGCCGTACAGAAGGGAACCACCACATGGAGTCCTCCCCATTCAAAGAGCTCAACCATGCCCTCGCTACCGCCCAGCAGAACCAACATCAAGCGCTGACCGCCCTCTGGAAGGAGCAAGAGCAACGCTTTGAAGCCTTGATGCTGGCCCAGCAGGAAGATTGCCAGGCGTTCCAGCATCTGCTCACGTCAGCAGGGGCTTTGACCATTACCATGGTGGACCCTCCTCACGCCACCTTCACGAAGATGGGCCTGCAGGACGATCCGGAAGCTTTCCTCACTCTTTTCAAGCAAGCAGCCAAAACGTGGGGGTGGCCACTCAAGCAGCGCGCGGTGCACCTCCTCCTGCTTCTGACTGGCGAGGCGCAGCTTGCAGCACTGCAGTTCCCTGCTGACAGCCAGCTCAGGTACGCCGACCTGAAGAAAGCCATCCTGCAGCGTGTCGGCCGCTCCCCGGAACATCATCATCAGCGCTTCCGGACGCTGATGTTGGAGGAGGTCGGCTGGCCATACGCATACTGGCAAGCGTTCAAGGGGATACATATCATGTGTTGGTGGATTCCGGTTGTAATCAGACCTCAATCCACCAAAGCCTGGTGCAAGGTGAGGCATTGGGGAAAGCACAAGTGGTGAAGGTGTTGTGTGTGCACAGGGATGTTCACAACTACCCATTAGTGTCCGTCCACATTCTGTTTCAGGGAGAAAAGCATAGAATAAAGGCAGTGGTTAATCCTCATCTCACCCACTTGCTGATTTTGGGGACTGATTGGACAGGGTTCAAAGAACTGATGGAACACATGGTAAGAGGTGGATCCTGCATTAGTACGTCATGGGAAGATCCCGATGCGGCATTGACTGGGGAAGCTGTCACAGAGCCGTCTATATCAGCACCGTGTCAAGGCAATACGAAGAGTGAGGAGCAGCTCACCCCTCCTCCCTCTCTCAGGGATTCCCTTGAGGATTTCCCATTAGAGCAGTCGCAAGACGAGACTCTGCATCATGCATTTGACCAAGTGAGAGTAATCAATGGTCAAACTCTCCAGCCAAGCATGACACCGGCCTTCCCATATTTCGCTATTATTAAGGATAGGTTGTACCGAGTGACGCAGGACACTCAAACTGGTGAACAGATAACCTAGTTGTTAATCCCCAAGAGCCAGAGGGAACTCGTATTCCATGTGGCTCACTTTAATCCCATGGCCGGACACTTAGGGCAGGATAAAACACTAGCCTGAATAATAGCCCGGTTCTATTGGCCAGGGATTTGCGGGGATGTCTGTCGGTGGTGTGCGGCGTGCTGCGAATGCCAATTAGTAAATCCCACTGCCACGCCAAAAGCACCTTTATGCCCTCTCCCTCTAATCGAGACCCCTTTTAAGAGAATTGGTATGGATCTCGTTGGGTCATTAGATTGGTCAGCACATGGATATTGCTTTATTTTAGTTCTGGTGGACTATGCAACGTGATATCCGTAAGCGGTGCCTCTCCGCAATATCTCAGCATGCAGTATTGTGGAAGTGCTCTTTCGTGTTATCTCCCGGGTCAGGATTCTGAAAGAAATCCTGACAGACCAAGGCACTACACTTATGTCATGCACACTGTGCAAACAGTATGGGTTATTGGGAATTAAGTCAATCCACACCAGTGTCTATCACCCACAAACAGATGGCTTAGTGGAACGGTTTAATCAAAAACTCAAAAACTTAATTTGGAAATTTGTAAGTGAGGATGCATGTAATTGGGATAAATGGCTTGAGCCCCTGTTATTTGCAGTACGAGAGGTCCCGCAAGCCTCCACAGGTTTTTCATCATTTGAGTTATTATGTGGGCATAAGCCACATGGCATTTTGGATGTGCTACGAGAAAATTAAGAAGAGGGACCTTCACCGAGCAAGAACGAAATTCAGTACATTCTTGATCTGCATGCAAAGCTCCACACCCTCATGCACTTAACCCAGGAGAATTTACAGCAGGCACAAGAATCCAGCTGTACGACAGGGGCACATGCCTTAGAGAGTTCATTCTGGGAGACAAGGTACACATATTATTGCCCATGTCAAGCTCCAAATTAATCACCAAGTGGCAAGGGCCCTTCGAGGTCACACGACGAGTCAGGTACATTGACTATGAGATGAGACAAACGAATGGGGCGGAGAACTGCAAATCTACCACCTCAACCTGTTAAAATGTTGGAATGAGGGCATCTCCATGATGTTGGTATTGGTAGTACCAGAGAAGGTATAGCTGGGGTCAGAGGTAAAAAAAAAACATCTCAAACCACTCCGGTCCTTTGTGGAGCCCACCTCTCACCGGCCCAACTCATGGAGGTTGCCAAGTTGCAGAAGGAATTTTCCAACGTGTTCTTGCCCCTTCCCGGCTGCTCCCACCTCATAGAACACCACATTGAGATGCCCCCAGGGGTGGTGGTGCATAGCCGCGCTTACCACTTGCCCGAAAACAAAAAAAAGGGGGTTCAGGATGAACTCAAAGCCATGCTCAAAATGGGCATAATCGAGGAGTCCCACAGTGACTGGAGCAGCCTGGTAGTCCTGGTTCCCGGTCTGGTTCTGTGTGGACTATAGAAAAGTCAACACAGTGTCTAAATTTGATGCGTACCCAATGCCTCACATTGATGAGTTGCTTGATTGGTTAGGCACTGCTTGCTTTTATTTGACACTGGATTTAACAAAAGGATATTGGCAGATCCCCTTGACTCCTCTATCCTGAAAGAAAATGGTCTTTACCACACCGTTTGGGTTACACCAATTTGTCACACTTCCTTTTGGGTTATTTGGGGCTCTTGCTATGTTCCAGCAGCTCATGGACAAGATCTTTCACCCTCATGCCACGACGACATCAATATTTATTGCAATGATTGGCTGTGGCACCTGGAACACTTTACGGCCATCCTAGAGTCACTGAGGGGTGTGGGTCTCTCAGCTAACCTGAAAAAGTGTGCAATTGGGTGGGTGGAAGTATGGTGTCTGTGTTTTCCCTTGGCTCATGGGCAGGTGCATCCCCAAATTAACAAGACTGCAGTGATTGCCACCTGCCCAAGGCCCAAGACCAAAAAGGGGGTGAGACAGTTCCTGGGGCTGGCTGGCTACTATCGTAGATTCATCCCTAATTATTCGGATGTCACCAGCCCGCTGACTGATCTCACTAAAAATGGAGCACCAGATCCGGTCCAGTGGACAGAACACTGCCAACAGGCTTTCTCTAGGGTAAAAGCTGCACTGTGTGGGGGGCCACTTTTACACTCCCCTGACTTCTCTCTCCCCTTACTTTACAGACAGATGCATTGGACAGAGGGCTGGGGGCCATTTTGTCCCAGAAGGTGGAGGGCGACGAGTATCCTGTGCTGTACATCAGCCACAAACCCTCGATGCATGAAAGCAAGTACAGCACCATTGAAAAGGTTCACACAGTGGTCAATTGTGATCTTGCAAGAATTCCTTTATTTTTTCTTGCAGTTCTATAAAATGCACAAGCACTTGTCCATGCAACAACCACCTTACCTCCATGTGTAGTAGGAGTGTTTAATACGCTTCATCCTCACATAGCTGGGCAAAAAGTCTCTTGTTAGAAGAGTGAGTTTTAATAAAGTTTAAACTTTAACAGCACTTGACAGGGTATTACTGAGGTCTTCCAAAAGTTTTTTACTGGCCAGTGCTTGGTGGCATAGCATGCAGTGGAAAATTGTGCACCCCAGGGCTTTTTCCTTCAGGGGGCTGTTAAATCCCTTGTTTTTGCCCATCATCACTGCAGCCCCATCAGTGCAACATGTGACCAGGTTTGGTTTTCATAGGGCAGATTGTTGGATGAGAGATAGGAGTCCACAGCCATAAATATATCCTGGCCTGTTGTTGTTATTGCTAGATTTGTAGACATACGAATGTCTTGTTTCAAGTCATCACCATCAATATACTGCATATAAACAATAAGCATGGGCTTGTCTGACACTGTTGTCATTTCATCCAGCTGAATGGCAAAGGGAACATACCTAAACCTCTCATGCAGCTGGTTTTGGCAATTTGCAGTCATTTTATCAATTCTGTCTTTGACAGTGTTGTCAGAGAGAAGGAACAGTTTTCACTTTATCAACCACCTGCGGTCCATGCAGCCTCTCCACAATTTTCAGGCAGGCAGGTTTAATTAGCTTCTCTCCAATATTGTGTGGCTTTTTGGCCTTGGCAATTAACAGCAAACACTCAAATGATGCCTCTGTAGCTCTATGTAAATCACTACCTGCTCTTTCAAAAGCTTTTCTGATGTCACTGGATCTTTTTAACAGTGCCAATTGCTTCTTCCTCTCAAAATATTCCTGACTTTCATCAATAGTCTCGTGGTGTTTAGTCTCCTGGTGTTCTTTCAGTTTGCTTGGCTTCATGCCATTAGCTAGCTTCTCACCACAAATTACATATTCTGGCCAAAAACCATCCTGTCCTTCCATAAAACCCAAATCAAGGTAACTCTTGAAATATTGCCTTGTTTTCTTTCTTGAAACTAATGAGTCATCTGCACTTTTACATTTCTCAGACATGGTGTTTTATTCATACAATGATGCTGACAGCAGGAAAACAATCAGGGATGAATTACCCAGGGATAGCCGCTAGCTGACCTGATGAGAAAATATAACTTTGATAACCTCACAACTTCAGAACAGACAAAGCTCTGCACACCCCCTGTGATCTCTGGTGCCCCCCTGTGGGGGGTGCGGACCCCAGGTTGGGAACCGTGGCCTTAGAAATCTGCTTGAAGACACTGGGAGGCAGGATGTTGAATGGTTCTATGAAAGATGCTCAATAGTGCAGCTTCTGGTTCATATTACCTGTCGTGAGGTGAATCAAGGTAGTACCACAACTTGATCTCGACAAGGCACAACCACTCTAAATTTAGAGTACTGCTTACACTTGTATGGAGTCGCAACTGCAAGTGTAACTGTGATGACTGAAAGCAAACAATGACACAAGTTCAAATTTCAAGTTCAAAAATTAAATTCATATCACATCACTTGTGACCAAGGAGCATGTCCTGTTAATGTGGCTCAGGTTACAGTCAAAAAGTATGCTACTGAGACCAACCAAACTGACAATCATAACTATGACAGACTGATGAAGGGAAAATGTAACATCATCATTGGAACTTTCAATGCTCAAACTCTGAGAAAAACAGCCAAAATTTCAGAACTCGTACACTGCCAAAATCACAAAACATGAAATTTCTTGTCTACAAGAACGTAGATTCTGTCACAATGATTTGGAGACTAAAGAACAAGTCATAGGAGACTGGGCTATCATAACAACATCAGCCTGGAAGAACAATGCAGCAGTGTCTGTGGGTGGAGTGGGCATTCTTCTCAGCCAACAGGCTTGTATAGCACTAGTCAATGTAGAGAAAATATCACCTCAAATCCTGATTGCCAACTTCAAAGGCAACCCCAAGTCCACAGTAATCACCTGCTATAGCCCAGCTAATGTTCATGATGAGTCTGATGTTGAAAATTTCTATCAAGACTTAACTGCTTGTAGAAATGTTCCGGATGTGGGTGGAGCACAGAAGTACGGCAGGCTGTTATTTGCTTCTGAGTTATTTTTATTCTTGCTTTTCAGCACAACTCTGTCCATTGAGGACACACTCAAACACACACTCATACACACAGACTACTATCGTGTTCTCTCTGATCTCTCCTCCTCTCACTTCTTTTATAGGGCACCATCACTGTAAGAGACACACAAACACACGCTAATTGACAACAGGTGTAGCGATACGACCACTCACCTTCCCTGACTCCGCCCTCCATTCACAGACTGATGATCAGGAATGCCCCCGCTGCCACACTGCTGTTGTGAGCCAAATCCCAAAGCACAACTTTGTAATCATTGGTGGTGATTTAAATGCCCAACTTGGGAAATCCAGCAGCCACAAATTTTCATATCATTCTGAGACAAACAGAAATGGCATAATGCTCAAGAGCTTTATCAAAGATAAGATAAGATAAACTGACCTGCCTAAATACAAAGTTTCAGAAAATATGTAATCAACTCTGAACTTACTCAGGACCAAATGGTAACAAGTTTTAACCACCACCTAGTATTTACATTTGAACAAAGGAAAAACAGAAGACATCTAGCAATGAAGATCACAGATGCTGAGTATGCTGATGATTTAGCAGTGATCAGCAACCATCTGAATGATGCCATGACTCTCTTACATAGTGTAGAGAAAGTTGCAAGTGAAATAGGACTTTACATTAATGCCTCAAAAACTGAATACATGTCTTTCAGTCAAATGCAAGATACAATTCTGCACTCTTTGAATGGTGAAGAAATAAAATCAGGGGATGATTTCAAATACTTGGGAAGTTTCATGGCTGAATCCAAGAAAGATATGGAGTCTAGAATTGGAAAAGCTTGGAGATTGCTGAACGGCCTTGATAAGGTATGGAAATCAAACCTTCCACAGAAGATGAAAAGGGACTTCTTCAGAGCAGCAGTTGAATCAATTCTGGTATATGGTTCCATTATATGGACAATGACAAAATCAATGGAGAAATCAATACACTAGAATGCATACACTAGAATGTTTCATGCTGCACTCAGCAAATCTTGGAAACAACACATCACGAATAAAGAACTTTATGGAGAACTTCCCCGAATCTCATAAATCATCCAAAAATATAGACTAAGATTCGCAGGCCTTTGTTGGTGCAGCAAAGAGGAACTGATGTGCTCTTATGACAACCACCTCATGGGAGATGTGCCAGAGGTAGACCTGCAAAAACGTACATCGACCAATTACTTGAGGATACTGGGCTCACATATGATGAACTCCAAATTGCCCTTGCCAACAAAGATAATTGGAAGACTCTTGTCAATGGATGCCGAGCAAAGTCCTTGTTGCAATAGTAGTAGTAGTAGTAGTAGTAGTAGTAGTAGTAAAACTAGGTGATGTGGACTCTAACAATAGTGGCTATCAATAAAATAAAATTATAAAACACAAATAAATAAAAATAAAAATAAAAAACACTAAT
>JAOBAM010000025.1:21493684-21505027 GCA_025212355.1 Notarius kessleri
GATTAACATGGCAAGGCTGGAGAGAAATGAGCGGGTGATGCTAAGGTGGATGTGTGGTGTCAAACCTGATGATGTTACCAGTGTGAGTGACCTACGCGCAAGGCTCAAGATGGTTGACCTTGTGACTGCTATCAGATGTAAGCGGCTGCAATGGTTTGGATATGTAGAAAGGGCTGGGGAGCTGTATTAACACCATAAGGAACATCCAGGTTGATGGGCAGAAAAGAAGGGGTAAGCCACACAAAACATGCTGCGAAGTGGTCACAAATGACCTAAAGGTGACCAACCTCACTGCAAATGACACAAGGGGCATGGAAAATGAGGGTTAAAGCCTATCATGCAACGTCACACCTGCCGGCTGGTGGAAACTGACGTTAATGGATAGTGTGTGTGAGTGAGTGAAGTCAACTCTCATCATGCCTGCTCAATTAGAATGTTCCACTTGACTCAGCAGGTACCAGAAGTGCATTAAGAGAAGTACATTAAGAGTTTATTATTATTATTATTATTATTATTATTATTATTATTATTTATTATTAATAATAATAATAATAATAATAATATTAAGAAAGCAAGAAGGAACCACTGAATTCCTGAGGGGTGTTATCAGGATGCAGGCACTTATGGATGTATGTGCAGGGGAGAGTGGGGAACGCAGACTGGCAAACAAATCCAAAACACTAGATGAAATCGAAGTCAGGGGACAGGTAGCGGTCGATTGATCAGCAGACAGAGTAATAAGGACTAGACTAAAGAGTAAAGAGAACAAGACAGTAACGAGGGTCAAGAACATGATAAGGCAGGCAGAATAACAAGGCTTGATATGACATGTAAGATTCTGAATGATACTTTACATTGAGTGAGTGTGGGAGAGGTGTTTATATAGCATGGGCTGATTAACCAGGAAATGAGTGACAGGTATAATTAATAGACAAGCGATAGAGGGTGCTGTGGTTCTTGGGTATTGCAGTTCAGATCAGCCATGTTTGTAGTCTAACTGGAAGTGGTGCTCTCTATCGCATTACTGACATCCCCCCCCGAGGAGCTCCCTCTAAGAGCTACATTCTTACTAGGATGCCCCCTCCTTCTGGGTGCGGGCTTGTCAGGGTGTTGGTTGTGAAATTGTTGAGTAAGGAGAGGGTCTAGGATGTCCTTAGCTCCCATCCAGCTTCGTTCCTCTGGTCCATAGCCCTCCCAATCTAGCTGACCTCTTCTATGTCTAGAGTCTAGGATCTGATTTACCTGGTAGATGGGTTCTCCTTCTGGGCCAGAAGACGGGTGGCCCGGGGTGGACATGTTCTCAGACAGGGGACCCTGGATGGAGGGTTTGAGGCAGAAGATGTAGAAGATGGGTGACAGACAACTGTGAGCTGGGAGTTCAAGTCTATAGGAAGCCTCCTTGATGCACCAGAGCACCTTGTATGGTCCAATGTAGCATGCCTGTAATTTTCAGCATGTGTTGGGTTCCCTAAGGTCCCTGGTCGACACCCATACCTGATCACCAGGAGAGTACTCAGGGTTGTTGCTCCAGTGCTTATTGGCATATTCCTTGTACTTCACATAAACTGACGTGATGCATTGGTGAACTTCTTCCCAAATTGACCTGCTACAGGTGAAGGACTCTTCCACAGCCTGTACCCGTGCTGGAGAGTCATCCTAAGGAAATGGGTGGTTGGTAGCCAAGCATACACTGGAAGGGTGTAAGTTGTGTGGCTGAGTGCTTGAGAGAGTTTTGCACGTATTCGCCCCACAGGATGAATCGGGCCCAGTCCCCTTGGTTTTGCATGCAGAAGATTCTGAGGAAACATCCCGTTTCTTGGTTGGCTCTCTCTACCTGGCCATTTGACTGGATATGATATCCCGAAGTGAGGCTCACCAAGACCCCTAGCCACTCCATGAAGCTGGCCCACAGATGAGAGATGAATTGAGGACCATGGTCACTGACTGTCTTCTTGGATGCCAAAGTATCGGAACACATGGTGGAACAATAATTCAGTGGTCTGAAGCGCTGTGGGTAGGCCGGATAACAGGATGAGTCTCAGCGCCTTGGAGAAGAGGTCAATGATGACCAAAACTGTGGAGTTGCCTGAGATGGCAGCAGGTCAGTGATGAAGTCAATTGCCAGGTGGGACCATGGTCTCTGAGGCACAGGAAGAGGACATAGTTTGTCAGCTGGAGGAGTTCAAGGAACCTTGGCTTGGGCGCATTCAGTGCATGAAGAAATTAAACAAATGATCTCAATCAGCATGTTCTCCTACCAGTACTTGTTTTGCAACAGTTGGTGGGTGCGATGGCTGTTGGGATGACCAGTGGCAGGAGAAGTGTGCACCTGTGTGATAAGTCTGCTCCTGAGATGATTAGGGATGTACACGCGGCCCAGTGGACAGTTGACTGGAAGATTCTGTGGTTGTGAGTCCCTTATCTCCTTGTCGAGGTCCCAAGTGATTGCCTGGAGGAAGCATTCAGGTGTCAGGATGGGATAAGGTTCCTGGTCATGAAGAGATGGGCAGAAGATGCATGACAGGGTGTCAGCCTTGGTGGTGTTGGTGCCAGGACGATAGGATATCGTGAAGTTGAAATGGGTGAAGAACAGTGCCCATTGGACTTGGTGTGGGTTCAGTCTCTTTGCCTTCTTGAGATACTTGAGGTTTTTATGATCAGTAAAAATGACAAAGGGGTGTGTGGCCCCCTCCAACCAGTGCCTCCATTCCTCTAAAGCGAGCTTGATGGCCAGTAGCTCTCAGTTCCCGCTGTCATAGTTTCTCTCTGCTGGAGTGAGCTTTTTGGAGAAGAATGCTACCAGATGGAGCTTGGGCCTTTTGCCGAAGCACTGGGAGAGAACCCCTCCGACACCAATCTCAGAGGCATCCACTTCAACCATGAAAGGTCAAGTCAGGTCCGGATGCTGAAGGATAGGAGCTGTGGTGAAAGTTGTTTTGAGCCTGTCAAAGGCCTCTTTGGCTGTGGGGTTCCAATGGAGGTGTTTGGGTCCCTTCTTCAGGAGGAAGGTCAGGGGCGCCGCAAGGGTGTTGAACCCTTTAATGAAACGATGATAAAAGTTTGTGAAGTGGGTACAGACTGGGATGTGACTGCAGTTACCTTGGAGGGATCCATGCTAACCCCCTCAGCACTGATGTACCCCAGGAAGGAGATCTCATGCATGTGACATTCACACTTCTCAGCTTTGACATAGAGATGGTTCTTAGACAGGTGCTTGAGTACTGATCGAACATGGTTATGATGACTCTTTGTCAGGGGAGTAGATCAGGATGTCATTGATGCAAGCTATGACATACCTCCCCAACATGTTTCGCAGCACGTCATTAATGAGGCAATGGAACACGCTTGGTGCCGATGAGAGGCCATCAGGCATGACCTGGTACTCAAAATGGCCGGTGCTGGTACTGAAGGCAGTCTTCCACTCATCACCCTCGCAGATGCAGATCAGGTTGTAGGCACTATGTAGGTCAAGCTTGGAGAAGATAGTGGTGCTGTGGAGCTGTTCCAATGTGGAGGGCACAAGTGGAAGTGGATATGGGTATCTCACTAATATCTGAATGAGTCCTCAAAAGTCTATACATGAATGAAGCCCACACACTCTTCTCCACGAAAAAGAATCCCACTGATGCTGGTGAAGTGGACGGGCGTATGCACCCCTGCTTGAGGGCCCCCTGTATGTACTCCCCCATAGCAGCTTGTTTGTTCTGGGACAAAGGGTAAATGCAGCTGCGTGGGGGAGAAGTACCAGGCAGGAGGTCGGTGGCATAATTGTATGGATGATGTGGGGGTAGGCCGCATGCTTTGCCCTTGCTGAAGACCTCCCCTAGGTTCAGGGAACACGTGGGGATCCCTTTCAGGGAGTTAGGATGAGGACTCACTATAGAGGTGGAGGAAAGATTTAACTGAGGACATTGGAGGCAGTTCTGGAAACATGTCGGGGACCACTGGAGAATTTCCTTGTTCTTCCAGGAGATGAGTGGGTCATGAAGCTGTAGCCATGGATAGCCCAGGATGATGTGATGGTTGGTAGCTGTGACAAAGGAGTCAGATTTGTTCAGAGTGAAGAGCTCCCACCTGAATATGCATGGGAGCAGTCGGGGAGGTGACGAGGCCCTCCCTTATGGGGACTCCATTGATGGACCAAAGGTTGAGTGGGCTCTGCAGTGAGTTTGTGGGCAAATTGAACCTCTGGATGACTGACCTGGCGATGAAGTTTCCCTCTGCCCCTGAGTCAATAAATGCAGACAGCATATGGGTAGAGGAAGACAGTTTCAGTACTACTGGAAGCTTGAAAGATCGAGCTCTTGGTGATCTCATGGGACTCACTAAATCAGTCTTGGTCTCCTCAGAGCTGGTGCATGGTGGGCAGATTGGACACTGGATGATCGGGTGACTGGAGCTTGATGGTGGGGGTGAGGAGATTGGCATCCGAGGAGCGTAAACAGCGAGGAGGAGAGTGGCGGTGTAGGAGATCGGTGAGATAAGGGGGGGCAAGGTTATTTAGGGCTTTGTAAGTGATGAGGAGAATCTTGAAATGTATACGCTGTTTTATGGGAAGCCAATGAAGTTGACGGAGGATGGGGGTGATGTGTTCTCTGGAGGGGGAGCGGGTAAGCAGCCGGGCAGCACAGTTTTGGACATATTGCAGTTTTTGAAGAACGTTTGAGGGGAGGCCATACAAGATGCTATTGCAGTAGTCAAGTCTGGAAGTAATAAAAGCATGGATAAGTGTTTCAGCAGCTGAGGGTGAAAGGGTGGGTCGAAGGCGTGCTATGTTACGGAGGTGGAAAAAAGATGTTTTGGTGATGTGATTTATGTGTGACTTGAATGAGAGTGCAGAGTCCATGTAGAGTCCAAGATTTCTGACCACAGGAGAGGGGGAAACAGAGTGACCATCGATGGAGAGTGAGAAATTCTGGGAGGTGTGGAGGATGGATTTTGGGCCGAAGATGATGATTTCCGTTTTATTACTGTTGAGTTTGAGGAAGTTTTGGCTCATCCAGGTTTTTATGTCAGCGATGCAATTGGTGAGGATGGAAAAGATGGCAGGAGTGATGGTTTTGGTGTTAATGTAAAGTTGAGTATCATCGGCGTAACAGTGGAAGTTGAGTCCATGGCGACGGATGATGAGACCGAGTGGGAGCATGTAGAGGATAAAGAGAACGGGGCCAAGAACTGAACCTTGTGGAACTCCGTGTAGAACAGGAGTGGTAGAGGATTTTTGGTGGTTTATGGCGATGTAGTGGGATCTGTCAGAGAGGTATGAGTTGAACCAGGAGAGGGCGGTGTCAGTGATGCCAATGGATTTCAGACGGTTGAGGAGAATGGAGTGGTTAACTGTATCAAAGGCAGCACTGAGATCAAGGAGGAGGAGGATGGTGAGGATCCCAGAGTCTGAGGAAAGCAGAAGGTCGTTAGTTACTTTGAGGAGAGCTGTTTCAGTGCTGTGATGGGTTCTGAAACCGGATTGGAATATTTCATATAGATCGTTGGTGAGAAGGTGTTTATTAAGTTGTGTTGTGACAGCTCTTTCCAGTAGTTTAGAGAGGAATGTGAGGTTAGAAATGGGTCTGAAATTATTGGGGTTGTCAGGGTCCCTTGTACTTGTATCTTGTACAAGTAAGTACTTGTATCTTGTCAGAGTTAAGCAGAAGGAAGTTTGTCACAAGCCAGCTGGGTCCTGATCTGAGCTTTCACTTCTTTCCCTGAGCCTTCCCCACGCTGTGGCCAGCACACCTGTCTCTCATCAGCTCATCCAGAACTCTATATTATACTGCTTGGATACTCATTCGGCACGGGATTGTCTTTGCCTCAGGATATGGTTTTTCGCCTTTTTCCCTGGTTTTTGTATTTGATTATTTTGTTACTTTGCTGCATGCTGTGGAGTAATTTCGCTCTTTCTGTGCATATCTTTACCTTTCATTTGAGACAGTGAGTGCATTTTTTCCCCCTGATGCGGAAGCTCTTTGAGCTTTGAACTGAGAGCTCTTTCCCATTGCAGGACTGCGTTTCTGGACCCTATCATGCTTTTTCCATTTTGCGTTCATGTGGCAGCTGATCTCTAATCTTGTCCCCCCCCCCCAATTACACATTCCTGTATTTCTCCCTTCAGCTCCTCCCCTCCACTATTTGGATTAAGACCTGCCTTATTTGCTCCAAGTACATGTGAGTCTGCTTTTGGGTCCAGTCTACTCCTATTGCCATTTGGCCCTGACAGAACAATCCTGCCAGAGGAATGGACCCAGCAGACTTAGAAACTGTTAGAGTTGCTTTGACCAAACAAGGCTCTATTCCGGGTTATCACCAGCAGGAGATTGCGGCTGTCCATCAGAGCTTAACATCATCACAGACACTTTACAGAAACTCTTCTCTCAGATGGAGAGCCTTCAGAATGCCAACTCCAGTCAACCAGCACCTGTGACAGTCTGCTCGCCTATTGCTCCAACAGTTGTTCCAGCTCTACAGCCCCAAGAGCCATGTCTGCCTGCCCCACAGCCTTATAATGGAGAGCCTGGGACCTGTCGCTCATTCCTATCCCAGTGCTCCTTGTTGATGGCACTCCAGGCCTCTGCTTTCCCTTCTGAGAGCTCTCAAGTCACTTATGTCATCACACTTCTGACTGGAAGGGCTCGGAAGTGGAGAACAGCAGTCTGGGATGCTGGGACCCCTTGCTGTGCAAGTTACAAGGAATTCTCTGAGGAGATGCAAAAGGTTTTTGACCAGTCACCCAAGGGCAAGGAGGCAGTGAGGTGACTAATGAGGTTCAAGCAAGGCAGCCAAACAGTTTGACTATGCTATTGTTTTGTCCCTTGGCTGCAACTGTGGACTGGAATGCCAGTGCCTTGTATGACATATTTTTTTCATGGACTAAGCAACTCTGTATTGGATGAATTCACCCCTCATGACCTCCCTGAGACTTTGGATGGTCTTGTGGACCTAGCTGGTCAGGTGGATACCTGGTTACGCCAACAGAGTGTAAGAAGGAACCTCAGGTTCGAACTAAAGGACATTGCTTCCTCGTCTGAGGCCAGTGCTTCCCCTGAACCGGAGCCCATGCAATTAGGCAGAACCCAAATCACCCCTGAAGAGAGAAGGCGCCATTGTGAGACCAGGGCCTGCTTCCACTGTGGCAAACCCAGACATTTTGTCTCTTATTGCCTGTTAAAAGGGCCTGCCCACCAGTAGCAGCAGGGATTCAGGTAGGTGTACTGATGCAGTCTTCCCTTGCTGAGAGGCCAGTGCTTCCCACCAAGATCATCTTTCGGAACAGGTGTTACCTGGTAAAGGCACTCATTGACTTTGGGGCAGATGAAAGCTTCATCAGAACCTCCTTTGCAGAAGAGCTGGGGGTCAACCTATGGAAATTAGATCACCCTCTAACCACCAGGGCACTCAATGGCGCTGAACTCAGTCTTGTCTCCCACATCACAGAGCCGCTCACTCTTAAGATCTCGGAGAATCACGTGGAGTCTATTTCTTTCTTTGCTATGAATAACTCTCATGAGCCTATTGTTCTTGGTCTTCCTTGGTTGCGCCTGCATAATCCCCACCTGAATTGGATTAATGGTACAGTCCTCTCTTGGAGAACCTGCTGCTTATCCACTTGCCTGTCCTCTGCCAAGTCTCCCCTCACCTCCCAAGTCTCCGGCCTTGACAACTCCATCGACCTTTCCAACATCCCCGTGGAATACTGGGATCTTAGTCAGGTGCTCAGTAAAGCATGGGCCATCTGCCTCCCTCCTCATTGACCTTATGATTGCGCTATTGACCTGCTTCCTGGTACCACTCCCCCCAGGGGTCACCCCCCCCAAGAGACAGGCTATGGACATGTATATATCAGAGTCCCTTGTGGCTGGCATCATTCATCCCTCATCATCTCCAGTGGGAGCTGGTTTCTTTATCGTGGTCAAGCAGGACAAGTCTCTCAGACCATGCATCGATTATCGAGGCTTAAATGAGATCATCATCAAGAACTGCTACCCACTTCCATGGCCTTTGAGCTGCTGCAGGGGGCCCAATTTTTCTCCAAGCTGGATCTCCGCAATGCCCATCACCTGGTATGCATTAGGGAGGGGGATGAATAGAAGACAGCCTTCAATATGCCCACCGGCCACTTTGAATACTTGGTCTTACTTTTTGGCCTCACTAATGCACCAGCGATCTTCCAAGCACTGGTTAACGATGTCTTATGAGATTTCAACCAGTTTGTCCTCAAATACCTCAACGACATCTTGATCTTTCCTCCCATGCTCAAAGCTCACTGTTTCCACATCAAACAGGTTCTGCAGTGGCTACTAGAAAATCAGCTTTTCACTAAACCAGGGAAATGTGAATTCCATAAGTGCACAATCTCCTTTCTGGATTTCATCATCTCCCCTGGTAAGGTCCAAGTGGACTCAGACAAGGTCAAGGCAGTCTCGGACTGGCCTACTCTCTTCTCTCACAAGGAGCTGCAATGCTTTCTGGGGTTTGTGAATTTTTATCGGAAGTTTATCAGGAATTATAGCTCCATCGCTGCCCCTCTTACAGAAGTCACATCCTCCAAGCACACCTTTATCTGGAACTACCACACTGAGAATGCTTTCACATCCCTCAAGACCAAGTTTTACATTGCTCTCATCCTTATCGTCCCAGACCCTACTGCTTAGTTAATTTTTGAGGTGGATGCCTCTGACACGGGAGTGGGGGCAGTCCTGTCCAAGAGATCATCTAAGGATGACAAGATGCACCCCTGTGCACTCTTCTCACACCACTTAACTCCAGCTGAACACAACTATAGCATAAATGATCGAGAACTGTTGGCCATCAAGTTGGCCTTGGAGGAATGGAGACATTGGTTAGAGGGGACTGCGACCTCTTTTGTCATATGGACTGACCATAAGAACCTTGAGTACATCAAGTCTGCCAAGCAACTTAATTCACACCAAGCCAGGTGATCCTTATTCTTTTCATGTTTTAACTTTGTGCTTTCCTTCAAACTGGGGTTCAAGAATGCCAAATCAGACACCCTCTCCAGACAGTTTCCACCTGAATCTCAGCAAAATGCCACAGAATCAATCCTTCCAGCCCACTGCCTTGTGGCTGCTGCCCAGTTCGACATCAAAAAGGTTGTCCAGGAGGCTCTGGCCAGTGATCCAAGCCCAGGTAACAGACCACCTAATGTTCTGTTTGTGCCCATTGGTGTACGCTCCCAGGTGCTTCAGTAGGGGCACAGTTCCCTTCTTGCTTGTCACCCTGGAGTGGCCTGAACCCTCTTTGTTATCAGGAAGTGCTTCTGGTGGCCTACAATGCAGCAGGATGTCAAGACTTTTGTGCTAGCCTGTGACATCTGTTCCAGAAGCAAGACTGGTAACCAGCCCATGGCTGGACAAATAAGACTGCTACCTGTCCCTCATCATCCCTCGTCCCACATTGCAGTGGATTTCATTACCGGCCTCCCCAGTTCCAAGGGTAACACTTGTGTCCTAACTATTGTTGCTCATTTCTCTAAAGTGGCTCATTTTGTCCCCCTCCCCAAGCTTCCATCTGCTAAAGAGACTGCTAAGCTCCTTATTAATCATGTTTTCAGGATCCATGGCCTGACACTGGACATTGTATCTGACAGAGGTCCTCAATTTTCTGCTCACTTCTGGAAAAAGTTTTGTAAACTAATTGGAGCCATCCCTAGCCTTTCTTCAGGTTACCACCCTCAGACTAATGGTCAGACAGAGTGCACCAACCAGAGTGTAAAGGTTGCCCTACAATGCTTGACCTTGGACAATGCATCCTCCTGGAGCCAGGCCTTGCCTTGGATTGAGTGCGCACACAATAGCCTCCCATCATCCTCTCCCAGATTGACCCTGTTCCAGTGTTGTCTCAGTTACCAGCCACCTCTCTTTTCTGAGCAAGAGGAGGAAGCATCTGTTCCTTCATCCCAGGCCTTCATCTGACATTGTTACAGGGTGTGGGTACATGCCAGGCATTGTCTACTACATTCCAGCCAGTTATATAAGAGGAAGGCAGGCTGATGCTGCACACCAGCCCCAGTCTACCGCCTCAGATAAAGGATTGTTATCCACTGCCAACCTTCCCCTTCAAATCCCCTCCCATAAGCTGGCACCCAGGTTTGTTGGTCCTTTTCCCATTTCCAAATTTATCACCCCCACTATGGTCAGGCTGAGGTTACCTAGATCCATGCATCTTCACCCTTCCTTCCATGTCTTTCAACTAAGACCCCTGGTCTCCAGCTCCTTCTCCCCTCCCTCCAAGCCCCCTCCCCCCCTCCCCAGGTTCATCAATGGAGGTGAGGCCTACACCATCAATAAGTTACTAAAGGCCCTTTGGCGAGGTCGGGGGTTGCAGTACCTGGTGGATTGGAAAGGATATGGGCCAGAGGAGATGGTTTGGGTCCCAGAACGCTTCATCTTGGACCCCTCACTCATCAGGGACTTCCTCTGCAAGAACCCAGAGGCCCCATGTGGGATGCCTGGAGGTGTCCATAGGAGGTGGGGTACTGTCATGAGCCAGCTGGGACCATCTAGGCCCTGATCTGATCTTTCACTCCATTCCCTGGTTTTTCCCTGAGCCTTCCCCACACTGCAGCCAGCACGCCTGTCTCTCATCAGCTCATCCATGACACTCTATTATACCGCTTGGATACTCATTTGGCGTAGGATTGTCTTTGCCTCAGGATATAGTTTTTCGCCTTTTTTTTACGCCTAGGTTTTTGTATTCGATTATTTTGTTACTTTGCTGCATGCTGTGGAGTAATTTCAATCTTTCTGTGGATAACTTTACCTTTCATTTGGGACTGTGAGCGTGTTTTTTTTTTTTCCCCCCCCTGATGTGGAAGCGCTTTTAACTTTTGAACTTTGTTGTTTGAACTGAGAGCTCTTTCCCGTTGCGGGTCTGTATTTCTGGACCCGATCATGCTTTTTCCATTTTGTGCTCATTTGGCAGCTGATCTCTAATCTCGTTTTTTCCCCCTAATTACCTGTTCCTATATTTCTCCCTTCAGCTCCTCCACTATTTGGATTAAGACCTGCCTTCTTTGCTCCAAGTGCACTGCTTTTGGGTCTAGTTTACTCCTATTGCCATTTGGCCATGACAAAGTTAATAAGCATCCAGTGTCTCATATCCTTCACACATTCCTCAATTTTATTAAGCTGGTGTCTCTCATCTGGCTTTACAGAAACATACAACTCTGTGCCATCAGCATAACAGTGGAAACTAATACTATGATTACAAATAATATCACTCAGAGGTAACATATATAAAGAAAAAAAAGCAATGGGCCTAAGACAGAACCTTGTGGAACACCAAACTTTTCCTCAGTATGTCTCGTAAAAATCACCATTTAGATCA
>JAOBAM010000025.1:21624479-21637073 GCA_025212355.1 Notarius kessleri
TATTGTTGTGAACGAGCAAGTCGCCAGAGGTCCGTAACCGGGGTCCGTATCGTAGGATACTGACCCGCTCGCCAGCCAATCAGAACGCAGGATTTGATGGAAACCGGACTGTGAAAAAAATAGTTATTGACCAAAGTATTATTTTTTGAAGCAATTATTATTTGATGTTTACAAAAATTGCACAGGTCAGGATTGGTTTTTCAATTTAAAAATAGTTTTAAAAAGCTAAGGTGTTCATTAGGGACAGTTATGTATTTAAATTTTTGATTTTGTCTCGAAAGCTTGTGAAGATGATGTAGAGAGATGCTGAGAATAGTAGAGAGTGTAGAGAGGGACAAAAACCAGGATGACTTTGTTAAAAATCTGATATTTTCCTCAAAACATCCTGAAACGGACAGTGGACTCTGTGCATGACGGATTTAAACGCAGCTAAGATTCCATTCCTGTGACTCTGTGATGTGTCTGAAGCGCAGGGCTTTTCTTATTCTGCTGTTAGCTCGTTGTGCTGTCGGTCACGTAGCTGTCTGTAGCCCTGTGTGTGTTTGAGTCAGTGAAGAGAGGCTTCCTGAACGCAGCAGGTTACCAGCGTGTATGTAGTCGAAGCAGTGTAGGGTAAATATATTTGGTGGTCTTGTCACACTGTAACGTTTCAACTCCCGAGCGTGGTGCCCAAAACACCAACCCTTAAACACTCATGGATTTTCATAGCCATTACTGTTCTTTTCAATCTAATACACTCGGTGTATGAAAGCAGCGCGAACAGGAGAAGCCTCGTCTGATTCGGGATAAGGCAAAGGTTATGTTTTCAGAGGAGCGAGAGCAGGCTCGATTAAGTTTAAATGTTTATTTCAAATCGCACAATATCAGCAGAAGGCTGTTTATGACACAGCTTTCTTTATCATCCAGTCTGTTGAACGGGAAGTCTGTTGAACGCAGAAGTATCGAATCCAGAGCCTCGTATCAAATGAAACAAAGTGATGCACCATATGATTACAGCGCTATTAAATAAAATTGCACTTAAAGCTGCTGAAAAGCAATCTAAGCTTGCACTTCTGAAGAAGGGGGGGGGGAACAAAACACTTGGTCCATTTGGTATTTCTCCCAGGACTTTTTGTGCATTACTGTACTCCCTGTTGTCCTCATCCCCTCCCCACAGTGTTAGATCGCCGTATTAGTAGATGGGAAAGAATTTTTGTGAACTTTCTCCATTAGAAGAAAGCATGGCTCATTGATTCACCAGCATGATTGTGCCAGCGATTTTTAAGTCATTAATTTTCCTCTTTCTTTTTCATCATTCTTTTGAACACTGGAGTTATTCTTATACGCTCTGGTCCCATTAAGGCTGTCAGCTAGATCAGGCCTCCTGGTAATGTATTTGAACGTCTAAATATCCTGTAAACGCTTCAACTCTACCATCTTGTCCTTTAGATACATAGAAGACTGCACACTGGCCACTTTATTAGGAACACCCGTCTACCTGCTGTCTTATGCAGGTATCTCATCAGCCGATCCCTTAACAGCAGCACAACGCATACAGTCATACAGATACAAATCAAGAGCTTCAGTTCATGTTCACTTCAAACATCAGAATGGGAAAAATTGTGATCTCTGTGACTTTCACTGTGGCATGGGTGTTGGTGCCAGATGGACTGGATTGAGTTTTTCAGAAACTGCTGGTCTCCTGGGTTTTCACATGTCTCTAGAGTTTACACAGAATGGTGCAAAAATTTAAAAAACATTGACTGAGTGACAGTTCTGTGGGTGGAAACAAACGCCTTGTTGATAAGAGAGGTCAGAGGAAACTGAGCAGATTGGTTTGAGCTGCCAGGAACTCATATAATCACTCTTTACAACCGTGGTGAGCAGAAAAGCATCTCAGCATGCTATAGCAGAAAACCACATTGGGTTCCACTCCTGCAGCCAAGAACAGGAATTTTAGAATCGAACAAGTTCCTATTAAAGTGGCTGGTCAGTGTACAGTATATAGCCTACACATTAAATACAGCCTTCAAAAACGGGTCAAATTTTGAACCCTTAAGGGGTGTTGAGTTTTCCCTCTGGGGAAACCTTTCTCTGTAGATCCTTCCAAGTGAGGGTTTCCTTCTCAGAAATGGATCCAAGCTCGAACCTTTTTGGTTTGGAAACTTTGAAAATAGTGGGTTTTTTTCATTGTTAAAGTATGCACTAATGTTCAGCTTAGGTAGTGTGTTTTTCAAATTGCTCTGAAAATGTCTTCTTTACCAAGAAACAAGGCCAATGCCAATCTTACCCTGGAAGGCATCAAAAATGTCCTTGCGCAGAAAAAATGAAAGCCCATGTCAACCAGTTTACTGTTGATCTATTAACATATAAAGGTATTATATTTGTATGAATAACCTATTTAATGGGGAAAACATAATGTATTAAAATAATCTCCAAGATTCTAAACACAGAGTTACCTTTTTTTTTTAAACTGTATTAACTGACATATTTCACAGATTAATGTTGGTTATATATATATATATATTTTTCCTTTATAAGGACTTTTCTTTTAAATAATAGACATCTAAATAATGTATAATAATAATACATTAATGAACACAGTTATGAGAAATCACAAAGGGTGGGAGGGGGGGTTTGCTTTACAAGTACAAGTAGGATGCACATGTTCTTGTCACTAATACTGACACAAGCCTTTGTGATATTTCTGTCAATCATGGAGTCTTTCAGCCAATACTGAAAGGGTCTGAAGTGCAGCATTCCCAGTTTTATCCCTGTCGTCGATACAACCCCTGGCAAAAATTATGGAATCACTACTCTTGGACAGAGGTGGACGATAACAAAGTACATTTACTTGAGTACTGTACTTAAGTACACTTTTTGAGTATTGGTACTTTACTTGAGTATTATTTTTTTTTGGAAACTTCTGACTTGAACTTCATTACATTTGAAAGACAAATATCGTACTTTTTACTCCACTACATTTCTATCTAGGTCCTTGTTACTATGAAGCAGCTTTGAAAGTGGATGTTTTTTCTTTTCTTTTCTAAAACGTGATTTTTTTTTTTTTTCGCAAGTGACACTGAAACAGCCCATCAGTAATCACTAGGGTCATTTCACATCCATAGACTGGATAAAATCAAGTTCAATTATTTCTCAACGGCGTTATTTGAACACATTCAGTTAATGGTAGAATGGAAGAAAGCGGTTCTTCTAGGGAATGCACGCACCCGTGGCCATACCTAGAACCCATGTTTCAGTTTTCTGAAAGTATTAAAGATTTGTTTCGTTTTAAATGTTTGCTTTGTTTGTCGAAAACGAACCACATCACAGCCAACAAAAACTCACCGTCCAACCTGCGGAAGCATATTGAGGGATATAAACGTTTTATTCCAAGAGAAAGCTTGCAATGAGGTTGTCTGTGCTTTTAGAGCTAGCGATAACGTTGCAACAGCTATGCAGTCTGTTTTGTCAAATGACTTTCTATGGATTTGCTCATCAAGTTGCTGTAGCCTTGTCCACGGCTAACATTAACACATAGCTAGTTAATTTGGACACTGTTAGTTAGCATGTAAAAACGGAGTTACACTAACATGAATAACGTTAACTTATCTGAAGTGGTTTCAGAAATATGCTTTAGCATAAGATTGCCAAATAAACAGAATGTAGAAATTTTTCTTTTCTAGAAGCATTAGCTACCCAATATGATTTCGAGTTTGAAAAGCATTTACTAGCATGTCAGGTGGAGTTTCACTGACTAGCTAGCTTAACATTAAACCACCATGATGGCACAGCATGTGTTCATTTTGTGAATTCACATTTCTGTCTTTGATAACGGCGTTAGGTTTTGTAAGCGTTGTGACAATAATACAACGATACATTGACAGAAAATGTACTTTTAATACTTAAGTATTTTTAAAAGCAAGTACTTCAGTACTTTAACTTAAGTAACAAAATTGATTGTACAACTTTCACTTGTATCGGACTAACATTTGACCAGTGGGATATGTACTTTGACTTAAGTAATGAAGTTGGGTAATTCGTCCACCTCTACACACACACACACACACACACACACACACACAGGTGCCCTGGTTGAGAGAGCTACCTTCTCTTCACTCTCTTCTCCCTTTTCCTTCCTCTGTCACTGAAACAGACACGCAGAACATTAATTGACAGCAGGTGTAATGACAGGACAGAAAGTCCGCCACCACCATCTGCACCCCCAGCCTGTGGACCACCTCAAATTTAAAAGGCTGGAAGGCTAGATATCAATGGGTGATCTGCGCATTGGCATCTTTCATGCAGTGGAGCCATTCAAGTGGTGTATGGTCTAAAGAGAGGGTGAAAGGGTGCCTCAGCAGATAGTATAGGAGGGCGAAGACCACACACTTGATGGCCAGCCACTCCTTCTCAATGAGGCTGTACTTACCTTCTCGCATCCAGAGCTTACAGCTGATGTACAGCACTGGATGTTCCTTGCCTTCCACCTTCTGGGACAAAATGACCCCAAGCCCCCTGTCCAATGCATCTGTCTGTAAAATAAAAGGGAGAGAGAAGTCAGGGGAGTGTAAGAGTGGCCCAACACACAGTGCAACTTTTACCTTGGTGAAGGCCTGTTGGCACTGCTCTGTCCACTGGACTGGATCTAGTGCTCCCTTTTTAGTGAGATCAGTCAGCGGGTTGGCGACATCTGAAGAGGTATGAACCTGCGACAGTCGCCAGCCAGCCCCAGAACCTGTCTCACCACCTTTTTGGTCTTGGACCTTGGGCAGGCCGCAATCATCGCAGACTTCTCAATTTGGGGATGCACCTGCCTGTGACCCAAGTGGAAGCCCAAATATAGCACTTCCACCTGCCCAATTGCACACTTTTTCAAGTTAGCCATGAGACCCGCATGCCTCAGGAATTCTAGGATGACCCTAAGGTGTTCTAGGTGCTGCGGCCAATCATTGCTTTATATAATGATGTTGTCCAAGTAGACCGTGGCATAGGTGGTGTGGGGGAAGAGGATTTTGTCCATGAGATGCTGGAGTATAGTGGGGGCCACAAATAACCCAAAAGGAAATGTGACGAATTGGTGTAAGCCAAATGGTGTGGAAAAGGTCATTTTCTCAAGGGATATAGGAGTCAAGGGGATCTGCCAATATACCTTTGTCAAATCCAGTGTTGAATAAAAGTAAGCAGTGTTGAATTGAGCAACACAATGCGAGGCATAGGATACATCTCAAATTTAGACACTGCATGGACTTTTCTATAGTCTACACAAAACTGGACCAAACTGTCGGTCTTGGGGACCAGGACCACTGGGCTGCTCCACTGTGGGACTCCTTGATTATTCCCATTTTGAGCATAGCCTTGAATTTATCCCGAACCACCACTGGTTTTGCATTCGGGCAAGTGGTATGGGCAGCTACATACCACCAGCCCTGGGGGGTTCTCAATGTGGTGTGCTATGAGGTGAGTGCGACCAGGGAGAGGCAAGAACATGTTGGAAAATTCTGCTTGCAACCTGGCAACCTCTGTGAGTTGGGCCAGTGAGAGGTAGTCTCCACAGGGGACCAGAATGGCTGGCCCCTATCTGTTCACCTCACTTCATAGTTGACATCCCTGATTCGCTGTGTGACCTCAAAGGGTCCTTTCCACTTGGCGATTAATTTTGAGCTTGCAGTGGGCAATGATATGAGTACTTTATCTCCTGGTATGAACTCTCTAAGGTGTGCACACCTGTTGTACAGCCAGGCTTGATATTTTTGTGCCAGTCATAAATCCTCCTGGGTTGAGTGAGTGAGTGTGTGGAGCTTTGCATGCAAAGTGAGAATGTACTGAATTTCGTTTTTGCTCTTTGAAGGTCCCTCCTCCCAATTTTCCCACAGCACATCCAAAATGCTATGAGGCTTACATTCATATAATAATTTGAATGGGGAGAATCCCATGGAGGCTTGCACTGCGAATAACAGGGGCTCAAGCCGTTTATCCCAAGTACATGCATCTTTGCTTACAAACTTCTGAATTAAATTCTTAAGTGTTTGATTGAACCGTTCTACCAATACATCTGTTTGTGGGTGCTAGATGCTGGTGCGGATGGATATAATCCCCAGTAATTCATAAAGTTCTCAATGGGTGCATGACAGTGCCTTGGTCAGTTAGGATTTCTTTGGGAATCCTTAATTGGGAGATAATTTTAAGCAATGCCTCTGCTACATTACATGTAGATATGCTATGCAGTGGGACTGTTTCCAGATATCATGTTGCATAATCCACTAGGACTAAAATAAAGTGATATATTCGTGCCAACTGATCTAATGGCCCAATGAGATCCATGACAATTCTCTCGAAGGGGGTCTCAATTTGAGGGCACAAAGGCACTTTAGGAGTGGCTGCTGGATTTACCAGTTGGCATTCGTGGCATGCTGCATACCACCGGTGGACATCCCCGCAAATCCCTGGCCAATAGAACCACTCCATTATTCGGGCTAGTATTTTATCCTGACCTAAGTGTCCAGCCATTGGATTAAAGTGAGCTGCATGAAATACAAGTTCCCTACAGCTCTTTGGGATTAATAACTGTGTGTTATCTGTTCACTGGTTTAAGTATCCTGCATCACTCAGTACAGCCTATCTTTAAAGGCTCACTCACAACCCACCGTGCGTGCGACTATGGGCAGTCTACAGTAAAAAATTTGGCAAAACCATGCTTGAGACTTGCGCGACACTTGCATGTGTTCAGTGCCATAGAAGGCTGTAGACTGGCCGTGGAGACTCTTGGTCCTGCACATGCAAATTCTATGGGTCTTGTGAAAAATCAAGAATGCATACACTATGTACGGGACCCGCACTCCTTTTGTATGCCTGAACCAAATCAGCAGCACGGCTAGTAGGGGCTTTGCGATTACCGTAAGATGCATAAGTGATGCACGGTCATTGTACGAGTGACATGCCTCAGGAGTACTACGTAAGTACTCCACACTTGCTATTTGTGTAGCCCCCAAGACAGAAGTACATCTCACTTTCTACCCCTATGTGTGGCGTGCATGCAGCACATGCAACCTGCACGCAACACGAGGGGCAAGACTCTGGGTATATATACTGGGGAGGAACCAAGGAAACGATCATGTAATGTGTAGCATTGTAGAAGGGAAGAAGATGGCTTTCGCCATACTGCCACAACGACTGAGGGAGTTGGACCCTTATAGGCAGATGATAGAAGCTGAGGAGCAGCACAAAGCAATATTGTTCTTCAGCTGAAAGACAGATGCAGAATGCTGAAGACATGCTGATTTTATACCCATTCCTGGGTTGCGTCACACACAAGTCATGAGTGTTTGTCACATGCTAATCATGTGCATCACACATACTTCACAAGTGCAGCCCATACTCCTAGTGCAGGAAACTGGTGAAATGCAAGTCACACGCACTCCACACTCACTGAACATGCACTGATCACGTGTGTTAGACATACGCTTTCCATGGGCTAATGGCACAATTTTTCCCACGCCTCAAGGAAGTCAGGCGTGCAACCTGTACTTGACAAGTACTTTGCCCGCATTCCTCCCCCAAACTTTCCCCTGGGTTCACCACAATCCTGCGGCATGGCTGCGAGCTACCAAACCCTGCGACCCATGCTTGTCCAAAACACTTACGGCGGGCTGTGAGTGTGGCATAATAATTGTGAAGTAGGGGAATGCGGGTGTCACATTTGGCTGGAGGAGTTGACCGTTGATTACTCTTACTTGGTCAAAAGCATTACACAGAGTCTCATCTCACATCTGTTCTAACCAGAAATCCTCAAGGGAATCCCTGAGAAAGGGAGGAGGGGCTGGCCACTCCCCGCTCCTCATATCACCCTGATGTGGTGCTGATGTGGATGGCTCTGAGACAACTTCCCCAGCCAATGCTACACGGGGATCACAGACACAGAGGGGAAAGAGGGGAGGAGAACAACATGGATGCAATGAGCCAGCTGCGGGGGTGGGGGGGCCTGTCTCTGTGGTGGGGGAGTGGGGTGGGGATGGGAAGAGGGAAAGGAGGAGAGCAAGCAAGAGAGTCGAAATGTCCCCCTACCGCTGGAACTGCTGCCAGATGGTCCTCTGCTAACTTGCTGGCTTGATTCAGTGACACTGGGTGGTGGCACTGGATCCACTCCGCTGTCCCTTCTGGCAGCCACATGATGAACTGCTCCAGTACCACTATGTCAATGATTCCTTTGGCGTTGCAGTCATCTGCCCTCAACCACCACCAGCAGATGTCCCAGAGCTGTTGGCAGAATGCGAACGGCCACCCGACTTCCTCCAAGGTCATTGTGTGGAAGTGCTGGCAGTGATGTTCCGGGGAGCGGCCAACACACTGCAGGATGGCTCACTTTAAGTCGGCATAATCGAGCCGACTGTTGATGGGGAGCTGTTGCGTGGCAAGCTGGACCTCTCCAGACAGCAGCGGTAGTAGACGTGCTGTGCATTGCTTGACTGGCGACCCCCACATCTCAGCCGCTTGCTCAAAGAGCACACGGACTGCCTCAGGATCATCATGCGGCCCCATCTTCATTAGTGTGATGTGGACGACTTCATTAGTATATGACAAATAAACATCTTGAATCTTGAATCGTGGAGTGGGTCCACAGTGGTGGCAATCAAGGACCCCACAGACGTGAGCAGGTGCCAGAACAACTGGCAATCTTCCTGCTGGGCCAGCAACAAGGCTTCAAAGTGTTTGTTGTTCCTGTTCCTTTCAGAGGGCGATCAGCACTCGGTGCTGGTTCTGTTGGGTGGCAGCAAGGGCATGAATGAGATCCTTAAATGGAGAGGACTCCATGGAGTACTTCCCTTCAGTATGCCGGCTTTTGGCACCACTGTAGTATGACTCTAGTGGGGGAGGAATACTGAAGCATGGACAAGCAGGTAATAGTGTCACAGGCTTTATTTCTGTCGTTTTCTTTATGGCTTTTCAGTACTTACTTTTATGCATTCTCTCAAACACACACACACACACACACACACACATGAGAGAGAGCTGCCTCCTCTTCGCTCTCTCCCTCCTTTTCTGTCCTCCATCACTACAACAGACACACACAACATTAATTGACAGCAGGTGTAATGACTTTGCCACTCACCTTCCCTGACCCTACCCTTCATTCAGAAGCCAATGCTTGGCCATGCCCCCGCTGCCACAATGTCCTTTTCTGCTTTTCTGATTATTAGATTATGCAACACTGTTTTACTTGATTTAAGTTCAATAAGGGTTTCGTTTGATTTTGTTGCATAATAGGTTTTATTCTCAATTTCAATTTGCTTTGATACTCATTCGTTCTTATTTTGGCTTGTGTACGATATAAATCATATAAGCCCTCATATAAGCCTCAGTATATGTACCCCACACAATTCTTGGGTCAGCTCTGTCCTTCTTGTTAGATTCTAAGAATCAATCAGTTTGATCCTTCAAAAATTTAGTAACTTTCTCATCCGTAAGTAGCATTGTATCCAATCTCCAAGAGAATGAGTGCTCATTGGATCTAATAGGTTGAATCCTCATCACTACAGGAGCATGGTCTGAAAGGGTGTGACCTATCTCTACATGTTCAACTAAATAAGCAAGACATCTAGAAAGAAAAATATAATCAATGCGTGATGCTGATGAGTGGGGCAGAGAGTGATATGTATATTGCTTTGAAGATGGGTTATAATGTCTCTATATATGCAAAAGATCAAACTCCTTATTAATATTTAAGACAGCTTTGGCATTCTTGCATTGAGCTATCTGAAAGGGGAATCTGTCCATCATTGGACATTAATTCTACATTAAGTCTCCCCCTATTATTATATTTGTGCAGTCCATATCAGCTAGTTGACTAAATAAAGATGCGTAAAATGTTTCATCTTGAACATTAGGGGCATAGACATTTCCTCATAAAATATTTTCACTGTGCAGCACCCCTTTAACTAGGACATATCTTCCTTCTTGACAGTAAATGGGAGGTTCTTATGTATTAGGGTAATCATTCCCCTCCTGTTTGATGAGTATGATGAAAAGAAAACCTATTCCTTACAGTATTTTTTGTGCTCCTCATCATTTAATTGTGTTTCCTGTAGATAAGCTACTTGAATCTTATCTTTTTTTAGTGAGCTCAGGACAGACTTCCTCTTTAGCACAATATTTTATACTTTTATACATTTTTTATACTTTTACCTTAAAAATGTACAGCTATAGGGTATCAAAAACAAATGAATATAGATATAAATCCCCCTTCCTGGACTGTAATCATGAGAAGACCATATTATCAGTGTATAATCCAGCATAGAACAACAAAGTGACATAATAAACCTGCGTGCGCTGAAGCATACATCGTTCTGGATTCAGCAGTCATACCTGAAGCAGTCCTGGTCATTCAGAGGTTTATTTTGAAACAGGCAACTTAGTAATGTAGTCATTGATTTCTTCCATGGTCAAGGAGGAGGAACTGGTACCATTAGGATGAAAGATTCTGATGACAGCAGGGTACAAGAATGAGTACTGGATCCCAGCCTCTCTCAGTAGTCTGCAGGCATTTGCCATCTCCTTCTTCCTCAAAACCTCCATGGAAAAATCATGATAAAAGGACACGTTTCTATCATTGATGTTTATTGTGCCTGTTTTTCGCTGTATATAAAATTCTCTGCTTGTTGGTGTAGCTGTGAAGCTTCATCAGGACAGCTCACGGACCTTCCTTACCATCGACTTTCATCGGCAGTCCTGTGCAGTAGGCTCTCTCAATCTTGATTTGATCCTTTTGCATATTCAGGACATCTGGTATCCACTTTTCAAGAAATCAACCAGTGCTTTCCCATCCACTCCTTCCTTCAGACTGACAATCCTGATGTTCTGCCATCAACTTTGGTTTTCAAAACTCTCCAAGCTGTCCAGTGCCTATTTTAGCCGGGCCTCTAGAACTCCCACTCGGGGCACCATAGCAGCAGACATCCTCTAGGCCCAAAACCCGCTGTCTCACTGTTCCTATCCTCTCAATTACACTGTCAAGTTTCTCCGAGACTTTGTTAACTGGTTTAATAATGTTAGCCAATTTACTATCCAGCATTTTCTCTATGCTAGCTGTAACACTTTCCACAATTATCTTGTCTCTGTGCACATTAGGCTCTTCATTGTCAATGAGGTTAATCTTGTGCATCAACTCACCCTCTGGGTCAAGCTCATTGTCATAGCTAGCATTAGCATTTTCTCTTGCTCCCTTTTTGCATCCATCTTTCTTACTCACTGATCCAGGATGCGCAAAAAAGTTGTCTAATGACATTAGCAATATATTATACACACGGGGTGGCTTTTTACTGGCAATAAAAGTTGTTAAAAATTAAGTTTATTGCAATCCAACAGACAGACAAGCTCTCTATGTCTGCTCCAGTCGGTGCATCATGTGATCCCCCCAGTTTCAACATTTGATATGTTGTCTTTGTACCAATTTTAATGAAATACAGGGTTTCCATGAAGCGTGCTTCTGTGCTCGCTTTGTGGATCCATGGCGTGGTGTTCGAGCGATGTTGCTGGCGGCATCATGGTGGCTGTGCTGGTGGTGTGGGACTTGTTTTTGTGCACCTTTTGGTGGGACTGGGACTGCTACACCACTGGAATTACATCCTGACCCCTATTTGGTGGACTTTCCCCCCCGTCTATAATTGTAAAGCGTCCTTGGGTTTTTAGAAAGGCGCTATATAAATTGAACCTATTATTATTATTATTATTATCATCATCATCACTGTGGCTGGGAGTCAGCAAGGATGGCTGTTTGCGTCAGCTGTTCTTGTTCAGACAGTGCACTAATACTCAATCACCTGGAAGAAATGTGCCAGTAGGCTTTTCTGTGGGCAGAGGGAGCGACATGGAGACATCACCAAGTATACTGTTCAAGTTTTCAATCAAAGCTAAAGTAGTCGCCAACAATCATGTCCAGATCACCTGTAAATGGTGATTTACAGGGTTACTTTTGGTCCAAGGGGTTGGAAATGGTCAGCCCATAATTACCTCAAAGGAGACAGTTTGGATATCAAATTGGGAATTATTCTAATTTTGCAAGGGATGGACAATAGAAGGTCAAGTCAGCCTTAGTAGCCTGAGTCTGTAGAAAAGTTATGTCTGATCTGTCATGAGACAAAGAAAAATTAGAAAACATTGAATAAATGGGTGATTCAGAAACAGTTAAGCAAAGTTTGTCCTCTTTGGCCACCTGCTTAGCAACTTAGTCTGCTAAGTGGTTCCCACTGGTCTCAGTTGAGTCACCAGAGACATGACCTTTGGTTTTGATGGACAATTGTTTTGGGCAGGGAGCATGCTTCTAAAAGATCCATGACAAGAGAGACATGTGATATGTTCAGAGGCTCCAACTTGGAAAATCACAAAGAGGGAGATTCTCCCTCTCTGCCAGTAGCTCGGAGGGAGACAAGTTTGAGCGCTGTAGGCGTGAAGGCGAGTTTATATATATATATGTGGACACAAACACTGTTTTCAAAGGGTCTTCTGGGTTATTGAAATGAATATTAAAATCTCCTACAACTAAAGCTTTGTTTAAGGAAATAACCAGGTCTGAGATAAAATCTGCAAATTCAGAAAGAAACTCAGAATAAGGCCCTGGGG
>JAOBAM010000025.1:21947885-21958683 GCA_025212355.1 Notarius kessleri
GCTGGCATCAAGCAAGCAACAGGCAAGTCAGTCAAGAAAAGTGCGCCCCTGAAATCCAAAACGGGGGAAGTCATCACAGATCGAGACAAGCAGTTGGGAAGATGGGTCGAACGCTATCTTGACCTCTACTCAAGAACAAACACAGTCTCTTAGAAAGCACTTGATGCCATGGAGGATATGCCTGTTTTGGAGGATCTGGACGCTGAACCAACCATGGAAGAACTTAGTCAAGCCATTGACGTGCTGTCAAGTGGAAAAGCACCGGGTGAAGATGACATAACCCCTGAAATCATCAAGTTTGGCAAGCCGGCCTTGTTACAGCCACTTCACGAACTCCTGTGCCGCTGCTGGAGGGAAGGCGGGGTGCCCCAGGACATGCGTGATTCGATGATAGTCACGCTGTACAAGAATAAAGGCGACCGCGGCGATTGCAACAATTATCGGGGCATTTCACTGCTGATCATAGTAGGCAAAGTCTTCGCCCGTGCAGTTCTACCTCGTCTACAAGTTCTTGCCAACCACATCCTTCCAGAGTCTCAGTGTGGCTTCAGGGCAGAGTGACCCACAGTCGACATGATTTTTTCTGTTTGACAGCTACAGGAAAAATGTCGTGAACAGCAGATGCCGCTATACATCGCCTTTGTCGACCTCACCAAGGTGTTCGATCTTGTGAGCAGAAGTTGTCTGTTCCAGCTGTTGAAAAAGATCGGCTGTCCTCTGAAGCTACTTAGCTTCATTGCCTCCTTTCACGATCAAATGCATGGTAAAGTGAGCTACAATGGCGCATCATCAGAGTCTTTTAAGATCCTGAGTGGGGTAAAACAAGGCTGCATTCTTGTACCGACCTTGTTCGGTATCTTCTTTTCAGTGCTGCTAAACTATGCATTCCACCACTCCGAGGAAGGGATCTACTTGCACACAAGAAGTGACGGCAAACTGTTCAGCTTGTCCGGACTAAAGGTGAAGTCTAAAGTTCGGACTATTCTCCTTAAAGAAATGTTGTTTGCTGATGACGCGGCCCTTATCTCTCACACTGAAGAAGGCCTTCAACATCTGACTGATAGGTTCGCCTTTGCTTGCAAAGAATTTGGTTTGACAATAAGTGTTAAGAAAACTAACATCATGGGTCAAAATGTTCCGGCTCCCCCATCAATCAGCATCAACAATGAGGTACTCAAGGTCACCAACCACTTCACTTACCTTGGCTCTACAGTGACCAGCAATCTGTCTCTCGACGCAGAGATCAACAAGCATATCGCCAAAGCTGTTGCCATCCTGTCAAAATTGAGCAAGATGGTATGGAACAACAACCAGCTGATTCTAAACACCAAACTCAAGGTATACCAGGTGTGCACCCTTAGCACCCTGCTGTATGGCAGTGAGTCCTGGACAACGTACACCAGACAGGAGAATCATCTGGAAAGCTTCCATCTGCGCTGCTTGCGGCGAATTATGGGTATCACATAGCAGCGTTGGTGACTTTGTCCTGCCATGTTGGAGAAAGCAGACTCCCTTAGCATGCATCTCATGCTTTGCAAATGTCGACTACGCTGGCTCGGACATGTGCGTCGAATGGAGGACGGCCACATACCAAAAGATCTCCTGTATGGTGAGCTTGCTTCAGGACGTCGCCCAGTAGGCCGTCCGGCACTGTGCTTCAAGGACGTCTGTAAGCACGATTTGAAGCTTACAGGCATCGACACGGTCAACTGGGAGGCGCTCGCTGCTGATCGCGATGGTTGGCGCCACGCCGTCAGTAGTGGTGTCAAGAGTGGTGAGAAGATGAGAAACCTCCGGTTGGAGGAGAAGAGAGAACAAAGAAAAATGAGACAGCAGAATGCCAACCCACCATCAGAATATGTGTGCAACGGCTGTGGTAGAGACTGCCACGCTAGAATCAGACTTCCGAGCCATTTGAAATGCTGCTCTCAACACGTGCAACAAGACTGATTAGGACTTTCAGGGTGCTTACCATTGTCTTCCGAGACAGAAGGATGCCTACTACTACTATTACTATGTCACGGGATGAGGTCCATATTTCACAGGATCCTTGACCCACTGACCATAATGAGTCATGTACACAGTCTTTCTATGTTCTCACGCCACCATTTGGACCTGGACATGAATGACTCCATTGCCTAAAATCTCATTGTTGGTGGTGCACACATCAGATACCCAGACTTTTGTCGCACATCTCGGATACAGGTGCATTGTATGATGACCACGTGTGATGGGTCGCAGAACCGGAGGTGCTCGGGCCCTTCATCGCTGCTTGCAGCAATATATTATTTGTTTGTTTATGTCATCAGTAGTTGCACTAAGCTCAAACCTTGTTCCCTTCTTCAACCCAATTATTTTGTACATTTTAGCTGTATATTTAGGAAAGCAGGATCGCTGCTGTTTTTCTCTCTGAAACTGAATGTAATCAACTGTGTTCTCATGAACTGCTAGCTTCAGGTGGTAGTCAGCACAGCTGGCATTCAGCACCAATCCCTGAGTCAGCTGGATATACTTGTGCACTGGTAAGGAGTCATTTTAACTGGAAGTTAAGGCAAGATTACTAAACTTCTTTCCTTTATAAGAATGCTGTCTTCCTGTTCTTACCAACACACCATGTTGCTTTTAAATCATCTGGTGAAGGTGTGAGAAATGCACTGTACCAATGGTATCTCTGGGCAAAAATGGAATTCTTTTCTGTCATAATATGTTAAGGTGTAGCAGATGCTGTTTTCAGGCCCCATGCGGTTCGTTTGTGACAGTATTATGAAACAAGGCACACTCATTCTCAGCGCTAGAGGGAAATATGTGCATCACTGCGGTGATTATAAAGACAGGCGAGGCACAATACCGAAGTGAAGCATTTCAAGCTTGTTTTCATATTTTCCCATATTCAAAAAGCAGAACAAAGCTTTTCATTCCATTGCCACGCCAAACAGATCTATTAAAAGGTGAATTTTAATTTAATGTGAGCAGCACAGTGATGTAGTGGTTAGCACTGTTGCCTCACAACAAGAAGGTTCTAGGTTCAAGCCCAACAGCTGATGGAGGCCTTTCTGTGTGGAGTTTGCATGTTCTCCCTGTGTCTGCGTGGGTTTCCTCCGGGTGCTCCAGTTTCCCCCCAGTCTAAAGACATACAGATTAGGTTCACACAGGGTGGCCTTGGGCTGAAGTGCCCTTGGCACCTGACCCCCAACTGCTCCCTGGGTGCTGTAGCATGGCTGCTCACTTATGTGTGTGCGCATGCGTGTTCACTGCTTCAGATGGGTTAAATGCAGAGAGGAATTTCACTGTGCTTGAGTGTACATGTGACAAATAAAGGCTTCTTCTTCTCAGTGAATATCAGTGAACAATAACCTCAACTTTGGTTCGGTTATTATCCAGCGATATTCACTTCACCTTTGGCGATTAATTGTTAATGAATCATGTTTGTAAAGCTACCTAGCATAACTTAAACTGGAAGCAGGAATGATAGAAACACCAGACATCTGTTCGATCTGTGAATTTAAAACACTTATAAAATGACTTCATGATCCTGTTTGTTTTGTGTCAGTTCAGTGTGTGGAGAAGTGACTCATGGCTACTTGAAATTAAATCATAACCCAGGTCAGCAGCTAGAATCAATCATATTAAGTGTTGCCTCAGGAACATGATTAAAAATATAAAGATTGTTAAATGATAAGCTCTATTTTCAGTCCTGGACAGCTAATAACAAGGTCACTCAGGGTTAATCCGTACTAATGTTTAAAATTCCACGGTCATGTTAGAAATTGGTTATCAGGGGTCTGTTCCACTTGTAAGATTTACAGTTTATTTGTTGGCTATTTAGCACAAAATTCCAAACCTGTAACTCGTAACATCTGGCTGAAAAAGGGCAAGGTCACACCATCACACATTCCGGCTGTGTAGGAGTGGGCTTGTGAAGGAGTGGGTGTGCGATGGGTGTGCGGACTGCACGGGGTGAGACAGCTTCTCTGTGGCTTTATCTCTGACAACTGCACTGATTTACGATGTGCAAAGTCGATGATGTCATTGAAGATGAGACGAGGTCAGGGGCTCCTCAAGATTCTTCGTGACCTCCATCAGGGAGTTTACAAATGCCTGGATCTGTGGGGTCAGGAGGAAACCCAAACAGGTAATTCATCACTCAAACCACAGAAAATAAACATCCTAAACTTCAAGCTGACCTTCCATGACTTACTCCGACAAGACAAAAGCAAATGATTAGACAGGATGCTAATGGGCCAAGCATCTGCTTCGATAAAGGTGATCACCAGCCACTTAAGCTAGAAGCATGAATGTTAGCTCAGAACCAGTGATGGTCTGTGAAGACACGAAAAAAGCATGCTTTATCTGGATTATATCCATGTGACTAATTAAGATATGCTGACTAATTTATCACACACGGAGCTTTAAAAAGCTTAGACAGTACAGAAAGAATAAAGTTGTGAATCATTTAAGTGGTATTTGCAAACTGCCAAAATGTCTGCTGCAGTGTCCTTGTCCCTTTATTTTTAAAAACTGTAAAATATCGAGGTATTTTTATAAGTAAGAAACTGGGACGTAAAAACCATTTTATAGTTGGATAACAAGAAACAGAGTCTGAGTGTCCTGAAATGTCCTGGGGCTTCATATGAAGGTCAGCAACTGTAATGTGTATGCCAACAATTAACCCTTTATATTCTGCATGCTTTGGAATAAATTTCACATAATAAGAAGGCTTAGGGAATTTTTTTAAAGTAAAATGCACATATAAAAGTCTTTTGATTGGGTGTTAGACAATGTGATGTTCTGAAGAATCGTTCTGTAAAGAAGCAAAAAGAAAGCGGAGAGTTAAATATTCCATTAAAAAGTCCAGTGCAGTAGACATTAAATGTTGCATTAAATGATGTCTGTGAGGATTGGTGACTGATCTAGGGTATATTCCTGCTTTATGCTCATCACTGCAAAAAACAACAACAACAACAACAAAAAACATCTTATCAAGCGAAAATATCTTGAAATTTGTCAACCGTATCCAGAATTTCCGAATAATATTACAAAAAAACAAATATTATTATTAGATTTATGAGGAAATCGATGAATTGTTTTAATAAATTTGGATGTTTTTGTTTGTGAATGTGTCTATATAATAAAAAGAAAATCACACATTGGCTTGAAGATATGAAGTTTATCTTCTCGTGTTGAAAAACTTGTATTTTTCATACGAAATATATCCCGGACCTAAGTAACATTTCTCAATATCTTCACTCTCAGACGTCACTCCCAGTGTTTTCCTGCTGACTTGATGTGCATTGTCAAAATGGCGAATGGATTCAAAATTAAAATTCTTTTGATGAACTTACGTATTTTTTTGTGGATGTGTTTACATAATAAAAAGAATATTACATGGTGGCACAAAGATATGAAGTTTATCTTCTCATGTTGAAAAATATTTTACTCGTTTGCTATGCTCACTTGTGAAATATATTCACCACTCAAACTTCATATCTTCACGTCACTGTGTAATATCCTCTATGCATTTCAATGGAATGTGTGTTTCCAAATTAATAATTATTTAAATAAAAAGTGAAAATACCATGAAGGATATTTGCACACAAAGCACAAGGCTGAGACCTACTCAAATGATTCTGGAGAATGTGGTACTGGAACATGAGGAAAGAAATATAAACAAGATATTTCCTTTTTATTTTTGCTGTTTTTCTGAGTGTACTTCTCCTGTAGTATTTCCACCTCCTTTGTTATAATGAAACATGGTTATTTTTGTCACTTAAACCTCTTTCTGCACATCCACTTTTATGTAGGAATTCAATGGCAATTAATGGGAAAGGGCTGGACACTGATGAATAGTTTTTTGGGTTTTGTTTTTTTGTTTTTTTTAAGCAACAGAAATCACAGCCTTTGCCAAATAATTTCTTAAACATATTTACTGAACTGGAACGTGGAAGAATGTTACAATTATTTATCCAAATGGAACTTCTTCTAATTAAATATGCATACATCCCCATACTTAAAACCAAAAATCTAGTCAAGATAACGAGGTGGTTGTAAGTGGACAAAAACAGTGAAATAAACATAGTTATGTTGAGTTCTGGCATTTGTATTCCTACAGATTAAAAGAAAACATGTCCTAGTCGCAATTTAGCTAAAACTCTACAAAATAATAACTATAAAAAACTGAGAATGTCAAAATTGTAATTACTGTAATTATCAACTGTCGTGTTCTCCAAATACTGATGCAACAATAAACCAGAAATAACTTTAGTAAAATATTAGCAGCATACTGCAACAACATTGCATGAGTAGAATGATAATTTGGTTTGACTTGGCATCAGACCTAATTGATGAATTTAATTGTTCTAAATGTAAATTCTACCAAATTCTTTGTATGTGATATTTGTTATACATCACATCCTGTGGTATGGAACTTTCATCACAAATGTAAATGTGTGCAAGCTCATAAAATGTAGTTTGAAGGCTATATGTTTTAATGATACAAAGCCAGAACATTACTGGTTAGCATAATGCCCCAAGGTTTCATTTGAAAACAATGCTATTTTTTTGTATTATTACCAGAAGCTGGTTGCTGTTGGTATGCAAGTTTGCCATGATGTTTAGAGCAGCAGTTATGGGAACGTTGACCTTTTCGGCGATGCAAAACCTCAGTGCATCATCTCACATTTCCATATCCTGGTGCAACTATGTTCAAGTCTGGACTCCTGTCAAGTGGGAGTACAATGGAAAGACTAACAGATTAATGATGTTTGACAGTGCAGAATCTAGGGATTCTGTATTTCCCACCCAAAGGAACACGTGTCCTTATCTAACTCTGGACAGCCAGCAGTTTTTGCCCAATACAGCTTGCATTAACACATAGATATCTGGTGAAATACATGCTTTACAATATCCTAACTTAAATCACAAAACCATCCATGTCGACTCTGTGGCAGAAGGATGTTATATCTATTTGAAATGCCCCATGAGAGTGAAGCACTGACACAATGCTAGAAATGGGAAAACTGCCAGATTCACTCCTACACTGCCTTCCTGCTTTAGTCTCCATGCACAATGCAGCAAATCAACATCAGCCCTAGCATGCAAGGAATGAGAGAAGGTATAATTACACATCTACAGACCCCCCAGTCTAAGTGCAGAAGAAACCAGGGGCTCCAGGGGCTCATTTAGGGCTGAATGAGGCCCTTGCAAAACAGAAGGAAAGAGACTGTAATTACAGTGTGGACTTTGCAGATGTAGTGTGTAGCAGGAAGGGAAAGAAAGTGGAGAGGTAAAAGAGAGAAATTAAAAAAGAGATCTTTTCACTGGAGTATTCATTAGGAAACCATAGCAAAAACATATCCCATTCATATGCACAATGAAAATAATTTATTTATCGCTCTTTTGCTTTAATGGTGTCATGTGGGAATGAGAGCAAAAAAAAGTTTAAATGTTAAGCTATCCCCTGTTGGCCTATAAACATTAATGATAATCTTTTGTCATGCCTCCTGTGGGAACTGGAATCATTGGATTAATGTGTTGTGACTGGTTGTGACATTGCTGGCGGTGACATAAATGACGCAGTGATATTGGGACAGATCTACTGACACTTACATTGTCCGTTTACTCATATTGCTTCACTGGAAAAGTTCAAGCAAAGAAAACATCAGCAGATATGGTTAGAACTTGGCATAAATTATACGTCATATCCAATTTCGCATGTTTTACACATCTCACGCAGGTTTGCACTCTAACACCCTGTTAAATACAGTCAGGTGGGAATACACGATACCCGTTACTTTACTATTATGGAAGACAGAGTGGGAATTAAAATTTGTTATCTATGCCATATTGTTTTTACCTTATACGTTAACAGATTTCATATGTAAAAAGGGCTACGTTCACAAATATACTGATTAGTGAATTCATGCAATTGGACATGCTACCTTTTTTTGCACCACTAGTAGTCTCCGGTCTGAGCAGTGTTCATCACAACCTCCTCTCCCTGTTGAAGTGAAAGGCTGCACACAATCCTAAGCAGGCTGTTCTGTCATGGTCCCCATTTGTTTCACCTACTCTACAATGAGCAACGGCTGCTGCTCCATGTGTCCATATGGCCTTGCCTAGCTCATGTTATTCACAAAGTGTCATGAGAGTACCTATAACTTAAAGCCTAGTATTAGCTATTACAGTATGCCAGCAGCATCAACTGCAAGTCTTTCTCCTCACAAAAGCAGCAGTCCTTGGAAGCACTATTGCCAAGCACTATTATCTACAACATTCTACAAATGATAAGTGACTAAAAAAAGTCTGCAGGGCACTATTACAAGCCTTTCCTACAAGTGATATTTTGTAATTTTTAATCATTTATTTTCTCAGGTTTTTTTTGGTGAGAATGATCACTCACATATCAAAAAATTAAGTTTTTGTTTGTTCAGCTATTTTGACCTCAGAAAATAAAATACCTTTTACCAAAGATCATTCCCAAGCAGCTTCTATTCAAGGCTGCCTTGGTAAACTTTGGTAGACTTCTCAGAGTAAATTCAGTGCATATCAGCAAGGCTTTGCATCCAAAATGGTTGAAAATGCAATCAAAACATGAACTGGTGTGTAACATTCTTAATTAACTTTACAGGGGCAACAGGTACCTGCTTCTGATTATCTTTTTTCCCCTCCCTAAACTAGTCATGGCCAACTCCCACCCATCAGGCATCTCTCCCCTGTCACACAACAGCTACCAACCAGGGACGGTGAAGGCAATCATGTGTTTCCTCTGAGACACGTGAAGCCAGCTGACTGCAACTTTTTGAACTACTGCTCATGCAATGTCGGGGGGTTGTAACACATTCAGAGGAAAGTGCTACCTGAACCCTTCTGAATGCATGAGCTCACAGACACTCATGAGTGGTGTCACTGTGATTGATGGGGGAGAGAGCATGCCACCTCTCCCTCTCTGAAAGCATGGCCAATTTTGCTCTCATGGATTCCCAGTTCCAAACAACTACATGCAAGATACTACATGTATGTTTATCTGCATGAAGCAAAGACTGTCGCATTGATTTGGAAGTAGAAAATGCAAAACAAATAATATGAAACTTCAGTTTGTATATTTCAGTCCCAAAGAAATCCTCTGCTAAACTCCTGTTTGATAACATGAGTGAAGTAGAGGAAGACATATAAAAGATGTTTATGAACTGCCATATTCAAGTGATTCATGCATCTGTGGGACAGTGTGTATCAGTCAGATATAATTTTATGTAGAGCCTAGTTATTGCTGACACATTCTGCAGTTCTAGATGTATGCCACTGAAGTGGTTTGTTGGAGTAGTTTAATTTGAAACCAAACTGCACTGGATGGCCAAGGGGCACTGACCTTCTGATGGTCAGTGACACTGGCTCAGATTCAGAGTAAAATACACAATTGTTTTATGATTGTACATAGTTTGAAAAGTTAGAATGAGAATCCATTTCCAAAGACATCATCAGAAGGAAATAACTACAGGGGCAAGGCAAGAAAAATGGAGAACAGACACTTGCTTGAATGTTTGTTTTACATGCTGAAAAAGGTCCACAATGTAGGATTCAATTGACTGAAACCAACTGAATGCTCCTCCCTTACCCCTCCCTTTCCAAATGTTTATTAGAACGTACAGTGGCCGTCAGGTGCCCATAGCTTACTTCCAATACTTAGATTCAGAGTGAATGAAGCTCTCCCAATCAGAACACATGTATGTGTGTTGCATGTGTGACTGTGTGTGAACAGCAAGTGAATAAAGCTGAAAAGCAGGAAAATAAGGACAATAGTGTGTGTGTGTGTGTGTGTGTGTGAACATCAGCTCCCGCCTGCCGTGCTTCTGTGTCTTCTCCCCCTCAGGTGAGTGACACCCATAACGCCAGTGTGGAGGGAAAGCCTGGTCCGGTTTGTTGGCGCGGCAGGGAGCTGGAGCACCTCCAGAGTCAGGGCTCTGTGATGGAGGTGGGAGCTGTGATCCAGATCCCCGACGCACTAGAGACCGCCCTTGATCAGGCCAGAACATATCGCATACTGGTAAGTGTTCAAGGGAATGCATATCACGCGTTGTTGGATTCCAGTTGTAATCAGACCTCAATTCACCAAAGCCTAGTGCAAGGTGAAGCATTGGAGAGAGCACAAGTGGTGAAGGTGTTGTATGTGCACGGGGATGTTCACAATTATCCTCTAGTGTCTGTCCATATTCTATTCTGTGGCCAAAAGCATAGAATAAAGGCGGCGGTTAATCCTCGTCTCACCCACTCGCCGATTTTAGGAACTGATTGGTCGGGGTTTCGAACCTTAATGGAACACATAGTAGGGAGTTGGTCCTGCAGTAAAACGTCATGGGGGGGATCCCGGTGTGGCACTGACTGGAGAAGCGGTCACAGAGCTGTCCACATCATCACCGCGTCAGGGCGATATGAGGAGTGAGGAGCAACTCGCCCCTCCTCGCGCTGTCAGGGATTCCCTCAAGGATTTCCCTTTAGAGCAGTCATGAGACGAGACTGCGGCATGCGTTTGACCAAGTGAGAGTAATCGATGGTCAAATGCTCCAGCCAAATGCAGCACCCGCCTTCCTGTACTTCACGATTATTAAAGATAGACTGTATTGAGTGAGGGCGGCACAGTGGTGTAGTGGTTAGCACTGTCACCTCACAGCAAGAAGGTCCTAGATTCGAGCCCAGCGGATGGCGAGGGCCTTTCTGTGTGGAGTTTACATGTTCTCCCTGTGTCTGCGTGGGTTTCCTCCGGGTGCTCCGGTTTCCCCCACAGTCCAAAGACATGCAGGTTAGG
>JAOBAM010000025.1:22242623-22257506 GCA_025212355.1 Notarius kessleri
ACTCCTTTCAAGTTGAACACTTGCTGCAACTCTTCTACATGTCTTAGGAAGAACATTTCTTGCTCACATACAGCTGAGTCGGTGGATCCATCACTTAGAACAGAGACAAATTTTGCCATGTTTATAGCAGAAGCAAGAGACTGACTTTCTACTTGGGCAATGGCTTTAGTGAACTGCTTTGCTGATTCACAGTTTCTGTACATTTTCCCAATCTTCAGACCTTTTGCTTCGTCCAGTTGACATTACCATTGATAGTGAGAGAATGGTTGATTTGTGTTTTGCTAATGCATGACACATTTTAAAAAGTTTTGTCAGTTTGTCCATAGTTTCACTGTTAAGGGTAAACAAGAATTTGGCCACTGGCATTTCACATGCAGTTTTCTTCGCAACTGAAATTACTCTTGCTAATTTGTGATTACGGGTTTCCTCATACAGCTTAATGGACTCCAGTTTAAACTGGGCATTTCCGGAGACAAAGCTATTCTTCTGACCTACTGTCATGTCTGCAGCTGTCGCCTCTTTGCACACTGAACAAAACACCAAGTTATCTTGAACCACTAACCATGGCCTTCCCTGTGTCCAGCTGGTCTGGAAAACCCGCTGTCTGTTTTTCTCATACTGTCGGCTACTATCATTTGTTCTTGTTTTTTGCTTTTTTCGGCGGCGGAGGGTCACATCTGAAGAGGAATCCCCACATTCTGATTCTCTATTAGAATCCCAAACCTGGGTCACACCAACTTGTGTTGACTGATTTCTCCGATATTTGTGTCATCAAACGTACCACAGAGAACTCTGGGTAAGTCTGGAGTCACGTGTCTGTGAAGGTTCTTAATCATCCAGGTCATCATAAACCGTAGATACTAAAGAAGGCAACTGGACTTGCTTGAAATTCTTGAAGACATGTACTCACATGATGGCAGAGAGAGCCAATGACCCACAGATCACCATAACTACCCTCTAGGCTACTAACACCGTTCACACCCGGCCTCCAGTGACCCTAACACCTACAGAATGATGAAGAGGGTCAACAACCCATGTGACTTCAATGACTCTCCTTAGGGTTTTGGTCCACTAGAGGATAAATACCTGGAACTCCCTACTAGTCAGACAGAACTGAAGAAGCCTTTCGGATGAGAGATGAAGCATCTTCAAGAATTTCAAGCAAGTTGAGTTGCCTTCTTTAGCACCTACAGTTCTGGAGTCACGTGCCAATAACATCAAAATGGCATCTAGATACTGTAAATCTAGTCCTGGGTATGTCTTTAAACTGCAAATGGTGGTGAGTCTCAGGTCTGGGAGGACTTGAGTATTGGGGAAAATGCAGTTACCCCTTAATCACCATTGCTCCCAGGTCCACTCTGACCCAGAGTGGTAGCACCTGCCTGGGTTCCAGCTACTGTATGGGTTAAATAGTACATCACCAATAAGGCGCTGGCAGCAGGGCACTTTTCAGTGCAATGTGGCAGATGAACCCAACAGGGTCAATGGCACACCACCAGATGGGCATGCGGAAGAGCCACTCAAATGGCCAACAGATGGCATTACTCGGCAAGTCAGTTGTCACTGCGGGGCAACTTCCATACCAGTCAGGTCTGTGGCACAATTATGTCACAGACCTGGCATCAGGTCTGGAGGTCCAGAGAGACAACACGATGGGGGCACAACACTGTCTTACCTTACTGTACAAGGCACTTCATTAGGAGAGGAGAAGCCGTTTTCTATGGAGAACTGAGCCTAAGAAAGAGGAGACAAGGAGGACAGAAACTGAGGCACAAAGATGTTTTGAAGATGAACATGGAGAATGCCAGAGTTAATCAATCAGACATGGGAAAGGGATGCCTCAGATACAGCAACAATGCAAAGCATCGTTAAAAGCTCAGTGTCTGCAATTGAAGACAAGCATCAAAGGGAGTATATGAGAGCTCATAAAACCAGACATTCCATAGCAACTGAGCCAGGCCATTCATGCCACCACTGCAGATGACTCCATCACTCTGGCACGGGTCTTGCGGCCCATCTGCATTTCTGCGCATCCTAATAAAGCAGTCATCATCACTTGCGATGGACAGTGAACGACGACAATACATGATAAGGTTAGTGAAGTGGTATCTTTACTATGATGTTGCATCCTCATTCTTAGGCACCCAGAATGTCCATATTGAGCCTACAACTTGGGGCCACATCAAGTATCAGCAGTATAGTATGTATACAAGTTCATTTGTAAGCACAACATTCATTCACAACCAATACTTAACCACAAGTGGTGTCACATTTGCCCACAGATTCTCCAGCTTGTACTGCTGAGTAAACATGCGAATGTCGCTTTCCATCACTAGTTTCACAGTGATGTTAGGGCAGTATTGTGAAACTTGTTTTGCAAAAGACTGTGTTGTTGACAATAACCTTCCGGCTTAATGCAGCTGAACTGATGCACCTTTTAACTGTTCCACCCACTCCATCAACAGCTCTCTTGCCATGGCTTGTGGCAAAGAGGTGCCATTCAACCTGGATTAAGCAACATCAAATAAGGATCATTGAATAAATAAAGTACACCATATGTAACCTTTTAGTACATAACTCCACAATGATAAAGATTTGAATTTAGTCATACCTTCAGGCCCGGGAAGTTGTCCCCAGAGGTTGTGGACATGAAGGACCAAATACATTTGTTTTTAACATGAGATGCTGCTCCATCATTGAAGATGTGCAGGTATCTCATGTTTGGGTTTTTTCCATCAAGTCCTCCACCACTTTTGACAGGAATGTAGCCACAGCCTTCTTTTCATGCTCCAGTGCATCACTGATGATGAGCATAGGATTGCACCTCTGCTCTGCTCCATCCAACAGCAGTGAAAAGTGTGACTTGTCTGCTGGTCCAATGGGCTGCCTGGATTTCATCCTGATATACAGTGGTGTAGTTTTCTGCAAAATCAATCTGTAACACTGCAACAACTTCACTTGTTTCTTTCCTCTTCTGTTGGAAAACTGTGCTTTGATTCCTTTTGATGAAGCAGTGCTTAAGGAATTTAGTGGCTGATGCCGACAGTAATTCAAGCACATCCCCAAAACTCCACTCTTTATCACCTTAACCTGAAACCCCCCTTCAGCTTCCCATGAATGCCATGTTGTTTGGATGTTCTTGTCTTCATCGGGGATGTTGCTGATGTTTTGAAGGAGAATGGCATCACAACATGTATCACATCTATTCAGCGTACACTCTGGGGAGTCAGGGCTGCAGACCAGAGTTCTTGTAAATGCTGAGATGGTTTGGAAGGCATGTCATGGAACATGTTTATGTACATTCTCAAGCAACATTTGCGTGTTCTCATGATATTTACAGAGGCAAACATTGCAAGGTGTTTCTGCCTTTGTGAAGACCTCCCCTGCCTGCATTGCTGCAAATTTTGATTTTCCTACTTTAACATCTGGGTTCGGTTCCTGAAAGACTCTGTATGCCTCTAAAATAGACATAGTTAAGTACCTCTTTTGATATGTCTTCTTCACGCCATCTTCTTTGATGACAACAGCATCTTTCTTCCCAGGTGCCTGTTGAGAGATGTCATCATGCACATAAAACTGCCTGACCGTCTCTCTTAGGTCATCTGTGGTGACTGATGATTTGGTTTTCATTTCAGTGTGCCCACTGAATCTAATTGCATCACTAATCCTTTGCATCACTGCCATGTTCTTATTGGGACTGTGAGGAAGAGCAGTTAGGACTCGTTTGACCTTAAGTGACTGCTAGACTTCTATGTACCCACTGAATCCCTTTGGACAACTGAACTTGGATTTTTAAGACAGAGTCTCCTTTTTCTCTGTCTCTGTCTTGCAAGAGCCCTCACCCTGTCTCTCTCTTCATCAGTTTGCTGACATTTTCTTTGGCCCTTTCTTCGCACTTCCCTTTTCTCTCTTTTTCTTTGTAGTTTTCATAATTTTTGCACCTTTTTCTGAAGGCTTCTTGATGTTCAGCATTGGACATGACTTTTTCCAGTAAATTAAACAGTGCAGTTAATTGTAGCCTAATATCAGTGTAGAATATCAGTAGATGAAATTAGCAATTGAGAGAGCCAAGTTATTCCTTTCTCACCTCAGATAAGATGAGTTTTCAATCTGATTTACAGGGACATACGTAGATATTCCTATAAGTCAGGTTGAAGACCCATCTTATCTGAGGCAAGAAAGGAATAACTAGACTGTCTCAACTGCTAATTTCAGGCTAGCTACTGCTGTCAGGACAGGCTACTTGATATGACATGAATATAACTAGATTTAAATTCAACTTCACATAGTTATTTTCCTGAGTGCGTGCTGTTTTTAGTACAGCACATCTTGCTGTTTTACCCATTTGTTGTAGTGGTAGGCATGCAGCTGCTTTTTTATTAAAATATTGATTGGTGTTTTCAGTTTTATAAATAAGCAATATATCACAGCTTAACACAAATATGCTACAATAAATTGAGAAACAAACAACCAATAACAGATCCTGACACTCAGCAAAAAAAAAAAAGGGGGGTAAGTAAATAATAAGGTAAATAAAGGCAGAAAATGGAAGGTGTAAAGCACCTTTATACATGTAAATGTTTCTAATCCTTGATATTCCTTTCTTAATGTACACTAGAAAATTAGATCAGACTTCAGAGAACTTCCTGTGGTTGTTAGTAGTCTTTGCTATGAATGACTCAAAGGAGGCAATAGCTGCCATTAACTTTAGCCATTCCTCAAAGACAGGCTTTGATTGACTCTTCCAGTGACGAAAAACAATCCTTGAAGCACCAATAAATCCTGCCAGTGCAAGTCCAAATTTTTGTTTGGATATATCTGGTGGTAGAAAAGATCAGTCTCCCAGTAAGCAAAGCTGTGGAGATTCTGGCAGTTGCTTTTACAACCACTCTCCTATACATTTCACAACTTTTTCTGAGGAGCAGAAGAGGTCAGTATCTCGATCCCAGGATTGACATGTAACTTGGGGGGGGGACAGGTTGTTAGGTATGCCCAGTGTCACCTGAATAAGTAGAAACAGTATACATTTTGCGCTGAGTGCAAGCAGGGACTCTGGCAAAACTAACTATGACAGCATAACTAAAAGGGGAGAGCTAGAAAGTAACACAGGCATGAGGGCACCCCGGGACATAAAGCAGCAACCACTACACCATCAACAAACTCACGTAAAAGTATTAAAAATAAATCTAAAGTATGTCTGCTTCCATCTAAGGTGGACACAGCTCTGATTGTCTTGTTTAATTTCTTATCTTGTGTCAGGAATCACCCCTGTCGCTTCAAGTGCTGTGTGTTTTGAACTGCAGCAAGACGACCCGCACTTCTGCATGCTCTTGGTAAATGTGTGTTTGTTTTAGTTTTGTTCTAGTCTCCTTCCTTGTCTTTTTTATTGGTTAATTCCCTCCTGTGTCATCATATTCACCTGTTTTAGTTGTGTCCCTAATTAATTAGTCTATTTATACCCAGTGTTCTCCAGTTTGTTTCCCAAAGTATTCATTCAGTTTTTTCCCCCTGCATTTAACAAGTCTTTGTTTCTGCATTTGCTATTCTGGTTTATGAACCTGTTCTTGCTTCCTGGTATCCATCTCTGTCCCTGCTTTTGATGAGTCCTTTGTTGATCACCTGAACATTGCTTGTTTTACCATATTTCTGCCTGCCATTTTGAATCTGTTTGCCTGTATTAATAAACACTTTCTGCACATGCATCCTGCCTCAACAAGCCCATATTGCTGCTTATTATTATTATTATTATTATTATTAATAATAATATTATTTATTTTTTTTTTTTACTGCCACAAACAACACTTCACTGAATATTTTTGCCACACAGCAAAACACTTATTCACTGATTGGCCTGTAGGGGCTGGATGCATTGAGGTCCCGAGCTAGCTATCTGAGCAACCACCAGAGGGAACAGTGCTAGGAGAAACAGGGGCAACCTACCCAGACTCCACCATCAGTCTCACACTCTTGGCCATGGCCCAGCCACCCTACCACCATCTCCTCCTTGGCTCACCCCCAGCTTCCAATTCCAGCTTTGAGCCCATGTTGGTTGGCTGAACCTGACTTACATCCTTCAAGAGGTCAAGGGGCATGCAGGAAAGGTTATGTCTTTACTGTGGGCAGGTCGGTCACCTGATCTCCCTCTGCCCAGTATGGCACAAAAGGGAGGCTTGCCAGTAACTTTGGGGACCCTAGTGAGCCCTACCCCTCACTTCTCCACTCCACATCCACATCTGCAACTTCTTGCCATGGTCTCGTTCAACCAGATCTCCTGGGAGCTTCAGGCATTCATTGATTCTGGGGCAGAAGGATACTTCCTAGATGAGACCCTCACTCAGAAGATCAGCTTTCTTCAAGAACCCCTTCCATCACCTCTTCAGGTCAATGCCCTCAATGGTCGGATGTCATTCAAGGTCACTCACCAGACTGCCCATTCACCTTCTTCTATCTGGGAGCTATGGAGAATTGGTGAGCTTACACTTCATCTCCTCCTGCAGCACCTCCTTGATCCTTGGACACCCCTGGCTGTCCTTACACATTCCATCAGTGGACTGGGTTTCCAGCAAGGTGTTGGCTGAAGCCGTCACTGCTACAGCCACTGCATCTCCTTTGCCAAGTCTCCTCCTGGACTTTCATCTATCTTACCACCCTCCAAAGTCTCAGATCTCTCCACAGTCCCTGCAGTCTACCACAACGTGGGAGAGGTCTTCAGCAAGAACCAACCCCTGTCCTTACCTCCACACCATCCCTATGATTGTGCCATCAACCTCCTCCCTGGGTCTCTCCTACCATCCAGCTGCCTTTATAATCTGTCCTGCCCAGAGAGGGAGACCATGGAAATGTACAATTTTCATACCCTGTTGGAGTTGGGTTCATTTTCATTAAAAAGAAGGATGGATCCCTGCACCCCTGTATTGACTACCATGGCTTAAACAACATAACCATCAAGATCAAGTGCCTCCTACTGCTTATCAGCTCCACCTTCAAGCCTCTACAGGGTGCCACCATCTTCACTAAGTTTGATCTTTGCAATGCATACCACTTAGTCCAGATTCGGGAGAGCAATGAGTGGAAGACTGCATTTAATATTCCTCTGGGCCACTTCAATTAGAGGGTCATGGTGTTTGGACTCATAAATGCCCCCACAGTCTTCTGGTGTCTAGTCAATGATGTCCTCTGGGATTTTATCAACAGGTGTGTATTTGTTTACCTAGATAACATCCTCATCTTCTCCTGCAGTCCCCAACAGTATAAGGTCCAGGTATGCCAGATTCATGCCAGATTCAGATTCCAGTGGTTGCTTGAGAACAAGTTATATGTCAAGGTGAAGAAATGTGAATTCCATGTCCCCTCTGCCTCATCCCTGCGGTACATTCTGCAAAGGGAATAGGTCAAGGCAGACCCTGAGAAGATACGAGCTGTGGTGAAGTGGCCCATGCCTGGTTCCCACAAGCAGCTGCAGCAGTTCCGGGGGTTTGCAAACTTTTACCGACACTTCATTTGGGAGTTCATTTGGGTTGCTGCACTTTGACACAGCTCATACTCACCATCAAACCCTTCCAGTGGATTCCCAAAACAGAGCAGGCTTTTGAGGAGTTGGAGAGGCTCCTGTTCTCCACCAACCTAATCTTGTGAGGCAAATTGTTGTGGAGGTTGGCACTTCTGACTTGGGAGTAGGAGTCGTCTTGTCCCAGTGCTGTGAATCAGACCACAAGTTACACCCTTGTGCCTTCTTCTCCTGCCAGCTCACTCCTACTGAGTGTAATTGCAAGGTCAGCAACCAAGAGCTCCTTGTGGTGAAATTCACCTTAAAAGAATGGAGACATTGGCTGGAGGGGGTTGAACAGCCTTTCATGCTCTGGACACACCATCAGAACTTAGAGAACTTAGTTGCAAATCAAGTCCACCAAGCAGCTGAATTCCTGCCAAGCCTGATGGGCCCTGTTCTTTGGGCAATTTGAGTTCACCATCACCTATTGCCCTGGTTCAAAAAATACCAAACCAGATGTTCTCTCCCATATTTTCACCACTGAGAACCTCTTGTCCAACCCTGACACCATAGTCTCCCCCAACCGGGTAGTGGTGGCACTCTCCTGGGAAATCCAGAGCATAATCGCTGAAGCCCAGCACACCCATCCTGACCTGGGCAACATCCCCCCAGGGTGACTCTTTGTTTCCAACTCATCTTACTCCAAGATTTTCCAGTGAGCCCATAACTCCCATTTCACCATCCACCCCAGATCCAGCCATACATTATCATTCCTCAAGATATATTTCTGGTGACTGTCAATGGACACTGACACCTGGCCCTACATGGTCACCTGCTCAGTATGTACCCACAGTAAGGCCTCCCATCAGTCTCCAGCCAGACTATTGCACCCTCTCCCTGTGTCCAGTTGCCTATGGTCTCACATCATGCTGTATTTCATCACCGGTCTCTCCCCTTCTGAAGGGAATTCCATCATTCTATCCATCATTGACCATTTCTCCAAGGCCACCCACTTTGTCACACTACCTAAGCTTCCCTCTGCCAAGGAAGCAGCTGAGCTACTCAGACACCATGTCTTTTACCTTCACAGCATCATCTTTTACCTGCTGACATCATCTCTGACCTGGGTCATCAATTCATATCCCAAGTTTGTAAAGCCTTCTGGCATGCCCTCAGTGCCTCAGCCAGCCTCTTCTCTGGGTCCCATCCACAGACCAGTGAGAAGATGAAGCACATCAACCAAGATCTGGAGGCCACCCTGCACTGTCATCACCAATAAACCCTCCGCTTGGAGCAGCCACCTGCCCTGGATTGAGTATGCACACAATTCCCTCACCAGCTTGGCCATGGGCATGGCACCCATCAAAACCTCCCTGGGGCACCAGTCACCACTGTTCCCCACCCATGAGGGTGAGATTGCTATGCCCTTGGTTCAGGTCTGCCTACGCCAATGCCAGAAGATCTGGAAAGACACTCAGGTGGTCCTCCCCCACTCTTCTGACTGCAACCAGCACCTGGCTGACCAGCGCAGAGCCCCTGTCCTGAACTACCAGCCTGGTCAGAAGGTTTGGTTCTCTGCTCGGGACATCCCTCTCAAGGCCCAGTCCAAGAAGCTCTTTCCCCAGTTCATTGGTCCCTTTGAAATTGAGAGCATCGTTAATCCCTCTACCATTCATCTCAAACTCTCCAGTTCCCTCCATATTCACCCAACCTTCCACATTGCTCAGCTCAAGCCTCCAGTGAGTTTAAGTAATATTTTATCTAATATTTCTGATTATGGAATGCCGGGGGAAATGTATCTGCCAATAGAACAAGACAATATAAAACTTAAAATTAGAAAATGAGAATAATTAGGTAAGTCCACCTATATTGTGGATGACATTCAACTCATCCTCTCCTTGTCTTCCTCAGACAATCATGTTTCCACTCTCAACTCTGCATGTCTCACGTCATGGATGTCAGCTCATCAGCTGAAATTCAATCCCAGGAAAACTGAACTGCTGTTCATCCCAGGTGATTCATCAGAATCTTGTGGTCTCCCTGGACAACTCTCTGATATATCTTTGGTTACTGCATGCAAGCTTGAGATAACCATGGACAATCAACTTTCCTTTTCAATGTGTCATTGCTAACGTATCATGCTCATCAGAATTTCTTCTTTACAACATCAGAGAGATTCATCCATTTCTATCCACATAGTCCAGTCCTGTGCTTGTTCTGTTTCTTGTCATTTCATGACTGGACTACTGTAACTCATTCCTGACAGGTCTACCTCTAAGTGCCAATTGACCCCTGCAACTGATCCAGAATGCAGCTGTACAACTCATTTTTAACCTTCCACATTTCTCTCTCTTACACCATATCTGCCCATCACGTCCTCATCCCCTCTGTTTCCCTCGCCAACATGTCCATTGAAATCTGCTCCTGCACTCCTCCCTCAGTATACTTTCTACCACTTCATCCATCTTTTCCCAGAAAGACTCTTTCTCTTCATTCTCACATCCAACCTGTGGGGCGTACGCACACACAACATTGATTACCACTCCTTGAATCTCCAACTTCATGCCTATCACTCTGACACCCTCTTCACATCAATCACACTGTTGACCAACTCTCCCCTCAAAACAATACCAACACCATTTCTCTTTCCATCGACTCCATAATAAAACAACTTGCATCCATCTCCAATGTTCTTGGCCTTGCTTCCTTTCCACCTCATCTCCTGCACACACAAAATGTCCAACTTCCTTCTTTCCATCATACCTAACTCTCACTGTGCCAGTCAGTGTTCCCACAGTCAGTGTTCCTACCCTCAACTCTAAGCTCTGTCCCTTCCATCTTTCATGCTCTCTCCTAACACACCTCTCCCCCCCCCTTCTCCGTTTTGGCCAACAGTAGCATGCTTTCCACCGGTACCGTTGACCAACAGTACCAGAGGCAGCCGTTGTTAACCCAGGCCCCAGCCAATCCCGTATGGCATTTCTTTTTTCAATCCGCATGTTAGATTTGGCAGTTTTACGCAGGATGCCCTTCCTGACGCAACCCTCTCCAATTTATCCAGGCTTGGTACCAGCACCAAGAGTACACTTATGCACCCCCAGTGGCTGGTTTGTTTAAAAAATAAAAATACGCACCCTCTACAGTGCATAATATTTTTAAATAATTCAAGGAAGCTGCAGGAGTTTGTGTGTAAAGGACAAGGGTGCAAGCCTAAGCTCGACACCAGTTATCACCAATCCTCAGAAGACACTGCATTAAGAAACGTCATTCACCTATAGCTCATGTCACCATATGGGCCTAGGATTACTCTGGCAAACCTTTGTCAAGCACTACAATATGAAGTTACAGCCACAAATACCAGTTAAAACTTTACTGTGCAAAAAGGAATCCTTACGTTAACTGCATCTAGAAGTTCCATTGACTTCTCTGGGTTCAGAGGCATCTGGGATTGACCAACATACAATAACAGTGTATACTGTGCTCAGGAAAATCAGTATTCCATGTATTTTCTTTTTCGTCAGAAATGGACACTGCTCTAGAACAGGCAAAAAGCACCATCCAGACTGTTACCAGCAACAAGTCCAAAAGCCAGGGTCTGTCATGGCATGGGGGTCATCAGTACCCTTGATAAAGGTAACTTACACTGTGATGAAAGCATTAATGCAGAAAAGTACACCAAGATCTTGGAGCAACATTCTGCCTTCAAGGTGACATCTCAAGACTCCAAACAAGACAGTGCAAAACCACAAACTGCACATATTACAAAAGGTGTGGCTGTGGAGTGTGTGCCTGTCCCCTCTGTTCCCAGTAGAAAATGTGAGAATTCTGAAACAAACTGACTATAGCCCCGTACTGTTGCACATTTTAAGACCTGTTCACAGGAAGAATGGGACAAAAGACCTGAAACACTCCACTTGGTGTCTTCAGTTCCTAAACATCTTGTGTTGTGAGAAGGAATGGCAGCATTACAAAAATGGTAAATGCTTTACCACCCCACCTTTTTTAAAAATGTGTTGCAAGAATCAAAACTGAAACACGTTTATTTTGGAAAAATGAGATCAAATGTGCTATTGTATCGTTTTGAGTGCAATACAGGTCAAAGATCATTTACAACTCCGTTTTCAGTTTTAATTTCAACATACCATCCCAACTTTTTCTGATTTAGGGTTGTAGATCTGAAACATAGGAACACTTAAATTTTTCCAGATCCATTTTCTCTGGACACTTCAAGACCTCTCATAACAGGGGCCATAAGCCCACCAGTTTGGTTTCTTTCCAGCTGCCCAAGTGGAACATTTCAGTATTTTGCTTAGATGGCATCAAAAGGCTGTAAGCACCCAGCAGGGATAGCAGGAACACCAAAGCAAATTTCACTGTGGTGAGGAAAGTCAGGTGGGACCCATTGGTGGATCCCCAGAAGGTGCAGATGCCACTAATGCACATTAAATTGAGCCTTAAGGAATAATTTGTCACAGCTCTAGATAAGGAGTCAGCAGCCTTCATGTGCCCTCAAGACCGACTTCCTAAGCTGTCGGAGGCAAGTCAAACCCAGTGTCTTCATTGAACCACAGAAAGAGAGGATCCTGGAGTGCAAGGAATTCCACAAGCAGCTCACTAGGAAGGAGAAAGCAGCTTGGAACAGCTTTGCCACAGTGGTTTGGAGCTCCCCGGGCAATTGCAAAGCCAAAAACTACATGAAGCTGGAGACACTGAATAACTACATCACAGTAAGCTGCAGGATGTCTCTCAAAGTCCATATCCTTGATGCTCATCTTGATAAATTCAAGAATATGGGCATGTACTCGGAACAGCAAGGTAAGTGCTCCCACCAGGACATAGTGGGCATTGAACACTGCTACCAAGAACAATATAAAGAGATCAAGGCTACATTTGGAGGCTGCCTCTTAAGGGATTTATAATAATTGAAACATTGTAACAACATTAGGATTGAGGGTGTACAAGTGTAAGTGCTTCAGACCTGATCCACTCTGCTGAGCAAACTCCATAATGATTCCATCGTCTGCAAATAATGGCAACCGCTGGACCTGCATAAGACACGACACTGCACAACAGCAAACTGGAAGTGTTACAGACCATTACAATATACTTTAACCATTATATTTTGGCTTATGTATTTTTTTTTTTTCAGACGGATTGCCTGAGCCACCCTTCAGTTGTCTATGCTAGTTAATGCTGGGTTAGTGTCTGTGCATGTTCTCCCCAGGTCAGTGGGGACTTCCTCTGGCTTCCTCCCTTCTCCCAAAAGCATGGCAGAAGGTGGACTGGCCAAGATAAATTGGCTCTAGGTGTGAACGCAGGACATGTGCACACAACATTCTAGTGGCTCATCCAGGAAGCATTCCCACTTCATACCCAGTATTCCCAAGACAGGCACCAGGGACACTATCCTGGTCAGGGTAGAAGAGTTACTAAAAGTGAATAAGTGGGTGGTGGGTACTGGATTTTCAAAGTGCATGATGAAGGCTTCCAGATGAAACTCTGAATTAACGCTTGATATTTCCTGTCATTACAGCATTTAAGCCTCATTTAGTGACCGCTAAAGCAGATTGTTTCGAGTAGCCTGTACCATCACTAATGTCTTCAAAGACACTAAGTGAGCATTCATTGAGTGTGCTCATTTTTTTTGGTGAATGGTGAACTGAATCAGTTTGCAACTAACAAACCTGAGTTTAGTTCACTCTGGTGAGAATGAATGATGCTCATACACCAGAAGTAGAGATAATGGGCAAAAATTTAACCTTCATATTGTGATATGAAATACAATGTACTATGATCAGGATCATGCCTTGGAAAATTACTACAGGACCATCTATTTTCCTGCACATTCCTGGTCTTGACCAGAGTTACCTTGTGCTGGAATGGTCATGACACTACTGATCTGCTTAGTCAATTAGACTCCAAGAGCTTTAGAAGGGTAGGTGAAATTTGATATTTTAATTGATAATTTCACTGTGGCTTTAGAGCAACTATTTAAAAAAAAAGAAATTAACATGAACTACGCTAGTTCATTTCTGGGACTGAACCATGAATGAGGCCATTTTAATTTGTATGAATGGAACTTTGAGGTAACTTAAGTGTTAACATGCACATCACGTAATTGTACAGACAGGATTAGATCAATGATCTACAAAAGCAACAAGATCTCACCAATAGCATTATTAGTGCCATGAGCCAACAGAAAAATCTCTGCCCCCATATTCCAATTTAAATTTGTAGGATATACTAAAATATTTTCCAGAAGTTCTTTGTCATACTTTACAGCAGCCAATTTTTTTTAGGCATTTACTTAAACTTTGCATATGCCATGCAGTCATTAAAAACAGTTTTACATGGTACATGGGGATGCATTTGACCAACAGAGGCCTCAAGTGAGCACTTGAAATCTTCAGAAACTAACCATTTCAGTGCAGTTGGCCAGAAAACTTCAACCTGATAACTCCAAATTTAGTCTGTTATTAAAAAAAAAAAAAAAACACAAGTACATCTGCTGCATGTGGTTGCAGATATGGGCACAAAGCAGACAAGAGCCGATGTGTCCATATTCTCAGCTAAATGATAAAATATGGCTCTTTAAAAGAAGAAAAAAAAAAACAAAACTGATTTTCAGTTACAAAATTGATGCGGGTTATTTCCTCATAGAACTATTGTATAACCATTTTTCAGTCGTTATTGTGTTCTAACTCAATACTGGACTGATTTCAATCATTTCCCCCCCTAGTAAATATTTGGACAAAGATGTGAGAAAATAGAGCCCATGTTTTAGATCAAGCAGATCTCAAAGTAGAGATGACCACTGGCTTTGAGTTGGCCTGTTAGAGCAATCAAGGCAGGGGCATACTGATAAAAGAAAGTTTAAGAATTTGGCAAAATTACACTTAACGGGGGGTGCCTTATTTGCAAACAGAGTGGATGCTTTGAAAACAAAATCGCCACGATAAAATGAAACATTTCCTTAGAGAGACCAGAAATGAGAAAGCACATGACCTTGGAACATAAATGTGAAATTTCATTTTATAGAAAATTAATTTTCAGCCCACAGCCCTCCATCTAGATTACTTTTTCAGCCTTCATAGGAAAGAATTTAGATCACCTCTAATCTATAGCAAACAGTGCAAATAATGCTACTAAAGATATTCTTTATTTAAAAAGAATCATTGCTTGAACTATTTGCTATAGACTGTGTTACCATTTTTACAAAAGTCCATTCCAATAAATGGCAAACTATCAAGCGCATTATTTCTAACTGCAATATGGAAGAACAAATTAGATAAAAAGTGGCAGCTACAATTAGACAGTCCATAATTAGAAACCTTTTTAGATTTACCAATAAAACAAGTCTTACAAAAGGTGAGTTTCAGTTACAAACATCCTGG
>JAOBAM010000025.1:22302793-22319907 GCA_025212355.1 Notarius kessleri
TAGTCAGCTGGGATAGGCTCCAGCTTGCCTGCGACCCTGTAGAACAGGATAAAGCAGCTAGAGGAGATGAGATGAGGAGAAATACTTATCACATGCATCTTCCCATACTTCGATACAATATGTGATATATGGATATATATAAAACTGTAATATAATGTAAGATGGGCTGATTGCTGGAGCACCTTTTCAGCCTTGTATAATATCCCCAAACCTTTTGCAACTTTGCCTTTAACGAACTATATATGATCATTCCATTTCATTTTAGAGTCCAGAATAACACCCCAAAATTTAAATGAATAAACCAGTTCTATTTTTTCACTATTTATCTGTATTGTTTCTTCTGGCAGAACTACCTTATTACAACTGAAAATCATGTACTGATGGGTTTTTTTTTTTTGTATTGAGAGATAGCTTATTAACATGCATCTAATCAATTATTTTCTTTAATTATTCATTCATAACCTTGCCCATCTCAGAAAGGTTTCTACCTGTAATAAAAATATTTGTGTCATCTGCAAAAAGGATGGGGAATAATACAGGGGAAACATGGATCATATTATTTACACATAACAAAAATAATAATGGTCTCAAAATTGACCCCTGAGGGACCCCACATAATATAACTTCTTGAAGTGAATCAAAATTCTTAAAAGAAACATGCTGTTTTCTGGTAAATAAATAACTTTTAAACCAATCATGAGCTATACCTCTAATTCCATATTTGTACATTTTCATCAATAATATTTCATGATCAATAGTGTCAAAAGCCTTACTTAAATCTAAGAAGACATCTAAAACCATTTCACCTTCATTCACTGCTGACATAATTTTATCTTCAAGGACAATTAATGCTATATTTGTTCCATGCTTTTTACGAAAACCAAACTGATAGTCATATAACAACTTATGCTTATTTAAAAATAATAACAAGCGATTATACATTAAACACTCTAGCATCTTAGAAAACAATGGCAAAATAGATACAGGGTGATAATTATTTACAAGCATACTGTTACCACTTTTAAACAAAGGTTTTACTCAAGCTATTTTAAGTTCATCAGGAAAAACTCCTTGCAAGAATGATAGATTAAATAAATGACATAAGACAGGAAGATGTACATTAACTGTAGACTTGATGACATGAATGCCATCCCACCCTGGACTAGAAAATTTAAGAGATTTAATGATGTTTAGTATTTCATCCAATGTAACTTGATCAACAAACATGGACAATTGATTTGATTCTATATTATAAGAAATAGGAGATTTAGAATCATTTGGGATTTTTTTTTGCAAGACTTGGTCCAATATTAATTTAAAAAGTTATTAAATCCATTACAAATTTATTTCTTATCAGAGACTACCTCCCCATTTAAGGCAAATCTATCTGGTAGCGATTGAGATCGTTTCTTATGAATAATTTCTTTAATAACAGCCCATGACTTTTTCAAGTTATTAACATTTTCATTAAATAATTCATCATAATGCTTATATTCAAGTTTTTTTTAAATAAATTGTTCAGCATCCTTTTATACTCTTTATAGTTATTCTCATTATCACCAGTTGGATTTTTAACTGAGCGTACATATAATTTATTCTTAGTTTTAATAGAATTCTTAACCACAGCTGAAAGCCAAGGTTTCCTGTTTCTGTCATATGGATTTCAAAGGGAAACATTCACTATGCATATTAATATTATAAAATATGATTATATGATTAATATAATTATATATTGATATGATAATGATTATCATATAAATATAGATTATAAAATAATGTGAAAGCACTCTGTGCATCATTACAATTAAGTACTGCATCCATATTCAAATTGTTTATTTTATCTTTAAAAATCATCATCTTTTGTTCAGTCTGTTGTCTTTCCAACACATAATTAGGTTTTTCAGTGAACTTGAGATCACTGTTGATACAAAAAAATAGGAAAATGATCAGATATTGCTGTGTAGAAAATATCACTAATTATATTTCTTTTTAAGACATTGCAATAAATGTCATCGATTAATGTCACTGACCCTGCTCTCACTCTGGTAGGTCTATTTATTAAAGGAAGAAATGAATATGAAAACATAGTGTCCAGGAATTCTGATGTGGATGAATGTTTATTTGCATTTAGGAGGTTTATGTTATAGTTGCCAGAAATATAGACAGATTTATTTTCAGGTTTTCATTTTTCTAAAATATCACTAACAACATTGTTAAATTCTAATACATCTGTATTTGGGGGTCGATAAATGACTCCTATAATTATGTACTGCTCAAAATTATTCTTATGGCCTATTGTGATTTCTACAAATAAAGACTCCAAGTTAGAATTAAAGACAATTAAATCTGGTCATCTAATGTATTGATAATCCTCTTTGATAAACAGAGAAACACCCCACTGCTTCTTTCATTTCTATACATGTTTACATAATTATAACCCTGTAATGTGTAATACCCCATAGTACAATCATTCAACCATGTTTCTGATAATGCAATAACTGTAAAAGTCAAATCTAAGCTGTCCAAAAAAAAAAAAAAAATCAGATTCACTTTGTCTTGGGATACTATGAATGTTCAGATGAATCAAAGAAAAACACTGGGATTTGATTGACAGAGAATCACAGTTTTTTAACAAAAGTGTCTTATGAAAAATAACCAGAATTATTGAAGGCATTTCCTACCATCATATAATTGAAAAACTGTAAATCTGGGTCAATATCGTCAAGTGGCATATTTCTTCTGTCTTCGTTAAATTGAAATGGATTCAAAACCTTTTGTCGTAGATTGTCCAATGGAATATTGCTAACTTATGTTCCCATTTCAGATATTGTATCCAAAAAAATCAGTATTATCATCAAAATGATTAAAGGGTAACAATGATTCTGTACAACGAATACAAAGCCAATTCACATTTACATCCTGATTACAAATGAAATCCTGCCTTGATACATTTGGTAAACAATTAATATGATAGCTCCGATTACAGTATGAACATTCCAACTGATATGCATGTTGTAAAATATGTTTACTACATTGGTTACATAGATTAGCCATCATAAACAATGACCAATAGTTCTATACCCAAAACCAAGACATTCCGCTTTAGCAACTTCAACTATACCGGCGAGTGGCCTCGTGGTTAGCGTGTCTGCCTCTTGATCAGGAGATCATGAGTTCTACTCACGATTGGGTCATACTAAAGACCATCATAAAAATGGTGCCTACTGCCATCTGGCAAGGCACACTGCAATACAGATGCGAGTGGGGAGTCAAATTCTTGCAGTTACCAGAGGACTAGCCCCCCACTATAACCCTAGCTATGTAATATAGGCGAGAGGCTGAGGGCTATGAAATGGAGATTTGGCGTCACCAAACACGCCATGAATGGTGTGGGAAGGACTTTGAAAAAAACTTCAGACCATTACAGATTAATGAATTAAATTGCATCAAAAGAAAAAAAGTAAAACCTTAATACACTTAACAATTAAAGTAAATATATACAATGGATAAATGTTAAATTTACCATGTTGTAACAGAATGCTGCGATGTGCAGTTTAGCTAGTGTTGATCATATCATCATTAACATAAACATAACTGAAATAGATAAGTCATACCTTGAACAACGTATTTGACATAAACATTTATGGGTCCGAGAAGAAATTATTTGTTCACATTGTTCAGATCCTCCAGATTAGAAATAGGCACAACCCTTCCATGTCAGTTCTCAACCATAATCCAGCCATCTGAGGACCAGCATCCTTTAATCAATTTGTCTTTCTTCATCAAGCATGCTTTCCAAAGTAGAGCAGCACAAAACTTGGTGAGATCCTCGTTTATATAAACATTCATAGTTGAAAATTCATAATTCTCCTGTTGGGTAGGTTGGTCTATGGCTATCTGTGGATCTTCAGTAGCTAATTGTGTGTGTGGACCCTCCTCATGACCTGCTAATGACCGCGTAGGTTGGGAGCATAGCCTCTTCCGGTTACTAATCACTCTCTGTCGAACTCCATACGTAGCAAACTTCACCAACATGGGGTGTGACACACCATCCTGGGGTCGTCCAACTTGGTGCATCCGATCAATGTGATTGAAAGTGACAGGAGGCTCCAACTTCAAGCAATGATTAAACAAGTTCAGCATTTTTGTGGCAATATCTTCATTCTCTGTCTCCAGAACTCCAGTTATCCTCAGGGCATTTCTACGATTATACTGCTCATGGTCATCTAATTTCTACTCAACTTCCTTGCATTTTACCATCCTTCTTCACAATCTCCCTGAGTTCCATCACTTCTTTTTGTAGTCTTTTATTCATCTCCGCAAAATTACTGAATTCTTTCCTAAGATCGTTGTTTACATCCTTTAGAGAACTGATCTCAAAATGAAGTTGACCCGTAATTGCTTCTTCTAACTTGCTAATGACACTTTCATCACTGAGGGTGAGCTTAAACGCTTTGAAGTCTTTCTGATCAACTCCCATGGCTATTGAGAGCTTCCTAGGCCACATATAGTTACGTCCACGCGTGTGTTGGAGCCCAGACTGCAAAGCATGTGCACGCTATTAAGACGAATTACCATGTACCTGTTCCTGATTAGAGCGCAATCACTGCACAGACATATAAGGACTCTCAGTAACTCATACTTTGTGAAGTATACTCTCTGTACCCTGTGTCTAACATTACCAAGCCTTATATTGTGTATCGCTTTTCTGCTTTTGACCCTGTTTGTGTTTTTAGACTGTGAGTATTGTACTCCCTCTGATATCCTGTCTGTGGATATCAGACCACTCGACCACTGCCTGTTATTCGACTCGGCCTTTGTCTACATTTTGGATCTGTTTGCTAGCGTGCTTTCGATAAAACTCTTCCTGCACTTACATTCGTCTACTGCCCTTAACATGACGACAACTGTAAACTGTCCAACAAGCTTGTGGACTAATAAAACTGTTTTAACTAGTTTTATATTAAACTGTTGTGAACATTTTCTGTAAAATGTATTAGTAAATAATCCAACGTTATTTTTAAAAAGCAAATTAAAAATAAGTGCTGGATAAAAACCCATCTACCTTCAGTGTTTAAGTCTAGGCTGAAAACATATCTGTTTAGTCAAGCCTTTTGTTAGTTTTATTTGGTAAAGGAGTAGATCTGGAGGGTCCTCAGGCATAGAGTGTTTTGGTAAACTGGGATGTATGGATGCTGTCAGCCCCCCACTCACTCATTCGAGTTTGTTGACAGTGTAGTGGCTGGTTGCTTTATGTCCCGGGGCACCCTCGTGCCTGTGTTACCCCTTTTTGTTATGCTGTCATAGTTAGTTTTGCCAGAGTCTCTGCTTGCACTCAGCGCAAAATGTATACTGTTCTTACTCATTAGGTGACACTGTGCATACCTAACAACCTGTGTTTTCTCCCCTCCTTTCTGTCTGTCCCTTTGAGTTGCATGTCAATCCTGAGACAGAGACGCTGACCTTTTCTGCTCCTCGGACCTGCCTGATCCATCCTGATGCCCTATGTCTGGTTAGAGTCTCATTACATTGCTCCTGTGGAGGACGGCCCCATATGGCCAGTTGAAAGTCACACTTGGAAGATGGCTCTGGACACTTATACTAATGCTTTTATGGTTGAGGACTGTAGTTGACTTGCTAACTTTAGGACTGCAGTTGTCATGAACAGTTTGGCCCTTCGAGGTCACACGGCGAGTTGGGGACATCAACTATGAGGTGAGGCAAACGGATAGGGGTGGGGTACTGCAAATTTACCACCTCAACCTGTTAAAACGTTAGAATGAGGGGGTCCCCATGGTGTTGGCATCGGTAGTTCCTGAGAAGGTGGAGTTGGGGCTGGAGGTTTTTTAAAAAAAAATGGTTCGGGATAAACTCAAGGCCATGCTCGAAATGGGCATAATCGAGGAGTCCCACAGTGACTGGAGCAGCCCAGTGGTCCTGGTTTCCAAGACCAATGGGTCGGTCCGGTTCTGTATGGACTATAGAAAAGTCAATGCGGTGTCTAAATTTGATGCATATCAAATGCCTCGCATTGATGAGTTGCTCGATTGTTTAGGCACTGCTCGCTTTTATTTGACACTGGATCTAATGAAGGGATATTGGCAGATCCCCTTGACTCCTCTATCCCAAGAGAAAATGGCCTTTTCCACACCAGTTGGATTACACCAATGTCGCGCTTCCTTTTGGGTTATTTGGGGCGCCTGCTACATTCCAGCGGCTCATGGACAAGATCCTCCGCCCTCACACTGCCTACACGGCCACGTACCTCGATGACAGTAATTTATAGCAATGATTGGCTGTGGCATCTGGAACACCTTAGGACCGTCCTAGAGTCGTTGAGGAATGCAGGTCTCACAGCTAACCCAAAAAAGTGTAAAATTGGGCAGGTGGAAGTACGGTATCTGTGTTTCCACTTGGATCATGGGCAGGTGCGTCCCTAAATTAACAAGACTGCAGCAATTGCGGCCTGCCCGAGGCCCAAGACCAAAAAGGGGGCGAGACAGTTCCTGGGGCCGGCTGGCTACTATCGTAGGTTCATACCTAATTATTCGGACGTCACCAGCCCACTGACTGAGCTCACTAAAAAGGGAGCACCAGATCCGGTCCAGTGGATGGAGCAGTGCCCATAGGCTTTCACCAAGGTAAAAGCTGCATTGTGTGGGGGGCCACTTTTACACTCTCCTGACTTCTCTCTCCCCTTTATTTTACAGACGGATGCATCGGACAGAGGGCTGGGGGCCGTTTTGTCCTAGAAGGTGGAGGGCAAGGAGCGCCCCATGCTGTACATCAGCCACAAGCTCTCAATGCGTGAAAGCAAGTACAGTACCACTGAACAGGAGTGCCTGGCCATCAAGTGGGCTGTCCTCGCCCTCCAATACTACCTGCTGAGGTGCCCTTTCACCCTCTGTTCGGACCACGTGCCCCCTCACTGGCTCCACCACATGAAGGATGCCAATGCGCGGATCACCCATCGGTATCTCACCCTCTAGCCGTTTAAGTTCGAGGTGGAACACAGGCCGGGGGCGCAGATGGTGGTGGTGGACTTTCTGTCCTTTCAAGGAGGGGTGGTGGTGTCCACTGCAGGCCGGTGGGGGTATGTGGCAGCAAGGGCAGGGCCAGGGAAAGTGAGTGGCTAAGTCATTACACCTGGTGTCAATAGTGGTGTGCATGCGTATGTTGCAGGGATGGTGGAGCATAAAAGGAGGGCTCTCTCGACCAGAACACGCGTGTGTGTGTAACAAGCGAGTAAAGCTGAAAAGCCAAGAAAAGAAGGAAAATAAAGAGTGTGTGTGAAATCAACTTCCACCTGCTGTGCCCCACCCACATCAGGGATCTGTTACAGTGTTTTCAGTTTTTATATAGGTGTGCTAATTGCACCTTAATCCAGTGTAGGTGCGAGTTGTTTACGGCACACATGCAAGAGTCTGCTTGGTGCGCGCGCTGTCCGGAGCACATCAAAGAGTCTATCTGTTGCACACTCCAAGGTGCGCAGGTGTGACAATTCTTGCACGAAATTAGTACAAAAACTAATGTAGCTATATCTATCTTATGCCAAATTATTATGGCACATTACAAAAAATAAAGAAAATATCCTCATCTCCAATTTACAAGTCTGAATGCAGTTAATATACAAGTCCAAGTCCGAGTAATCAGTGCTCAAGTCCAAGTCAAGTCACGAGTCCTTAAAATTAGGGCACAAGTTAGACTCAGGTCCTACAAGCCTGATAGTAATACATTGGCTAAGAGTGACGTTATCATTTAAAGTGTATGTAATACCTTACTGTAATGCTTTAAAATGAATATATGTCATTAGTAACAACCAAAATGAATTAATAAAAGCAGGGAGAAAAATTATTTCATTATCAAGCACAAAACTATTGATAAAGCGCGGCTTCCAGATCCCGGAAAAAGGCAGCCTTTCCCCAAGGCAAATCTCCCATGACGGCACACATGGAACCCTGGTTATTTGGGTCATTTCGGTTCATCTGACTCCATGCTTGTTTACTGAAATTGGATATTGTTGTTGGAATCTTACAAAAATAATTATAGGAAAGCGCTGTGTTGTGTTTGGATGTTCAAATCCGTATACAACAGGATATTCAGTTCACAAATTTCCGAGAAATTACACTAAAGCAACAGTGAATGAGATTTGTGCAAACGAAGTGGACAGATTTCGTGTCACCTACTACTAATAAATCTGATTCATCAAGTGTTCACCACCAGAACAACCACATTCTGCCCTCTAGAGCAGACCCCTGGGTTACACAGTGATAGCACAAGCAGTGACTTTAAAATTTAGCAAATCATAGGTTGTTCTCTAATTTTGAGCTCCACTGTTTGAGAGTCTCCACTCTTTTAGGAAGTCTTTCCACCAGTTTTAACTCATTCAGCTACAAGTGTTAGTGAGGTCAGGCATTAATGTTGGGTGAAGAGGCCTGGTGGACAGTCAGTGTTCCAGTTCATCCCAAAGGTGTTCAGGGTGGTTCAGCTCAGGGCACTGTACAGGCCACTTGAGTTCTTCCACACCAACTTCAGCAAATCATGTCTTCATGCAGCTCCTTTTGTGCACAGAGGCATGGTCATGCTTTAACAGGTTTGTGCCGCTTAACTCCAATGAAGGTAAATCTTAAAACTACAGCATAAAGACATCCTATACAATTGTGTTTTTGAGAAGGACCACATGTGCGAGTGATAGTGGTACGTCTACATATTTTTGGTCATATAGCATATCAGTCCTGGTCAGTGGCGGTCCGGGTGGTGTAAACCCACCAAACTTAACATGCTGTTCAAGTCACCACTTCACATCTTTTCCAGGAAGCGTGATGGTCAGCATAAACTTGAAATATACTTCGCGGTTAAGTATTTCACAAAGGACATGAGAGCAGTGAACTAGTAGAACAGATTAGATTTATATTGAGCTCATCAGAATGATTTGAGGAACAAAAGAAGGAAAATGTCAATCTGTTCAAGAAACAAACATCTGCAAAATAAACCAAAACACATAAAACTCACTCCATCTCACTCACTCAGCTCTCATCCTAACTGAGATCATTAACCAGCATGAGAGAGAGAGAGAGAGAAAGAGAGAAACATTTCAAATTCTCATTTAATAAAAATCTCTTTACATCAAAGTCTGCAGAATTGTACAGCTGAGTGACTGGGTGTTTAACAGCAGGAGGCCGGCTGCAGTTGTGGGGTGTAGTCACGCAGAACTGTGCAGAGATCTGCAGGGTCCTGCACAGCACAGTTTAGTGATTCCTCTGCTGCACCTGCTGAGTGACTCTGGTGCCTCTAAATAATGAAACTAAGACTACATCTTCCCAGTGCTTGTACTGTGTGGAATTCTGCCCTCTGTAGCAGACCCCAGGGTGACACAGTGATGACATAGCCTTACAGGTGCAGAAAGCGGACACACTCCACACACTCATCCACAGAGCTGCGGCTGCTTCTTTTCCCTTTACACATTTACTGTGTGTGTGCGCATGTGTACATACATATCAGCAACCCCCCCATCCCACCCCCCCATCATGGGTCCTGTACAAAATCCAATCAATACAAACACACACTTGATGTACATTCAGAACATAGACGCACATTCACACACAACCACTCACACAAAACCGCTATGCACGCACTATCAGCAGTAGGCGTTGTTGAAACACCACAGTAACAACAATGCATAAAAAGGGCACTTGCACTGCAGGATGGCATCATACGTGCATTTTTTTTCCTGTATTAAAAACTGTAACAATCTGAAGTTCTACTTCTTTTTAAACTTTGCTAAAACGTGCATACAAGAAAGTGTGCACGCGCACGTGTGTGTGTGTGTATATACGCATACAGTATATGCCGTTTCTGAGGTGTTTAACTCCATGAGTCTATGACTCATTTTATTAAAAGGTGTGAACAGTGTGTAGTGTAACAGACAACCTGGAGGACCAATTTGGATCAGACACAGCTTATTGAGGCCTCGTCAACAGACTACTGAATGCAGTGAGTAAGTTGCCATGGTGTTTGATTTGCTGGTGACAGTGTGCATGTGTATCTAGTTTCCAGTTTGCTGGTAACAGTGTGTATGAATGGGTGTTCTTTTGGTGTCTATGTCGCTGGTGAGACTGTGCACGCACGCGCGAGTGTAGGTGGGTGTTGCAATGATATCTTTTTTGCTGGTGAGTGTGTGCGCGCGCATGTCTGTGTAGGTCTCTCTATCACTCTCGTACACTGGCAGAGTAAGAGAACTGGGGGAAGTGTGGGCGCGTGTCCGAGTCCTCCACATCCAAACCATCATCTGCACAAACAGAAAAACATACACATAATAAAACAAGGCTTAATAAACACAAAATACACTGAACAGGCTTCATCCTGAAATGTCAGCATTATTTGTGTATTTCTAAATAAAAACGGATTTCCTTTTAAAAATGGAAATCCCACATTTTAGCCTATTAAAAAAAAAAGTGTGCTCTTGTTCTTTTTTCCTGAATAAAGGTGTGATCAGGAACAACCTTTATTTCAATTTATAGTCACTTTTTTTTTTTTTAATGACTATTAGGGTTGGACATCCTTGGAGTTCTATTGATCCCTGTTCTGGTTCCAAAATGGTTAAAAAAAACAAACAACAGTGTACACTACTCATTTAATATACAAAGAATTGGGTATTGGATGTTACAGAAATGGTCATTGTGGTGGGACATAAAATACTGGTAAAATAAAACAAAACACACACACACACACACACACACACACACACACACACACACTCATTCTGCTCCAGCTCAACTTTAATGCCCCCCTTCAACAATTCCAGACATTTTAAGACACTGAAGATCAAAAACTAAATTTAAGACTTAAATCGAACACCAAGACTATGAAGCCATGGGGACCATTTTTTTTTACTTCAGCACAACTGCTGGTTGGGATGCTGTTGCACTTAAGTTAGCAGCACAATGCTGGGAGGGATTTTTGGTGGTTAAACACATAGATCAACTTTTCTCAACATGCCAATCTTGCCTCTGCATATTTTGTGGTCTGTTATGGAAAATACAGCAGTTACACATAGCTGATGAACTGTCCAGGCACCTACTCCTTCCTGGTGTTGGTCATGCTGCTCTGTTGCCAAACATAAGGAGAAACCATAAGCTAAGCAATTGCCTATCGTTACCCATTATTGGTTTGTTTACTAATTATTGTTTGCATATAAAAATAAGTCACTGCTTATACATATTTGAAGTTATCCTAACAGGAATGGAAGGGCAGGTTTTTGAGCATATTTCATCATCATTTAAGTATATTCTGGAGCACAATATAATAACTTATATGAGAAATTTGAAGAACAAATGTGATTAAAGTTAGAGAACACCTTCATAATTCCCAATTATTGGTGTTAATCTGGCCCTTCGTGTCGGTTAGGGCACTCCAGATTTCGTATTGCATGCCGGTTCGGCCAACGAATGCGGCCATCCAACTTGGACAGGACATCGGATTTTTTCTGCCTTCTGCTCGCGGATGGATGGAGGAGAGAGTGGTGACAGTCCTAGGGCAAGCGGTCACTACTATATTTTGCCTAGGTGTTCGCGCCGAGGGCTTGACACCGTCAGCCGGTGGACTACAAACGATCGGATAGGGGTCCTTCGGTAGGGTGTTATGCATCCGAGCAGTCCTATTTGGGGATGGCCTGCTCACCCAAGCAAAGGGAAGGCCCTAGAAAATGTGGGCTAAAAAGTCACCGGTCACTCCTTTTCTCCTGGTCATACAAAAACATTATACAACAAATTAAATATTGCGTGCTGGAATGTGCGCACACTTTGCCCGGGCTTCAATACCTTACCCAGTGCACAAACCCAAACTCGAAAAACAGCCGAGTTGGATAGAGAGCTCGCTAGACTTAACACTGACATTTGCGCTCTCTCAGAAACCCGTCTCACTGAGTCGGGATACATCCGCGAAAACGAATATACGGTCTTCTGGCGTGGTCTAGCCGCTGAAGATCGAAGTCTCCATGGGGTAGGCCTTGCTGTTAAGAATAGCCTCTTACCTTTCATCGACACCCCGACTTAGACAAATGAAAGACTCATGACAATGAAACTCAACAGCTGCTCGGGACCGGTCCATCTGATCAGTGTCTACACACCCACTCTATAGGCTCCTGATGAAGTAAAGGATTCCTTCTATGACCTCCTCCAAAACACCCTTGTGAACATCCCCTGGAAGTATCCTGTATATGTTCTCGGGGATTTCAATGCTAGATTTGGGGCTGATCACGATTCTTGGCCCCATCAGATTGGTATCCATGGCATAGGCAAGGTAAATGAAAATGGTCAGAGTGTGCTAGAGCTATGTGCAGAATTAGACCTCTGTGTGACTAACACGTATTTCAGTGGCTGTAAGATGAAGGTGTCTTGGCACCATCCCCGATCCGGTCACTGGCATCAACTCGACCTCGTACTAGCCTGTCGACGGTTGCTCCAAAGCGTCCATCACACCGCATCGATGCACAGTGCTGACTGTGACACAGATCATGCTCTTATCCGGTGCACAGTTCAACTCTAAGCCAACGAAACCAAAGATCAATACCCCTCAGAAGCGCCGCATCCCAAAAATGGAAACCTACAACATGAGTGATCCGGGACTGCTTGAGCGATTTAGAGACCGCTTATGAGTGGCTCTTGATGCCCCTTCGGCCAATGACACATCTTGTGATGACAAATGGTCAAAGTTGCGTGACACCTTGCAGCAATTAGGGAAAGACACGTTCGGTCTCCGAACTAGGAAGCAGCCAGATTGGTTTCAGGCCAATCTAGACAAGATCAGTCCAGTTTTGTACAAAAAGAGGAATTCCAGACTGACCCATCAACGCACCCAACCCAGTGAATGAAGCAACCATGAAAAAAAAAGCTCGTGCCAATGCACAACAGGTTCTCAGAGAGACACAGAGGGAGTTCTGGGACAACGTTTGTGAAAATGTTCAGAGGTGCGATGTCACCACGGTCATCGCAGGTGTCCACACGGCCCTGAAGTTTGTTCTAGGGCCATCACCTCGACTGACTGCACCTTTGAAGGACTCCGATGGTAACATCTTGTTGGAGAAACCCGACCAACTCAACCGCTGGGTTGATCACTTTAGCTCTCTCTGCAGCAACCCCGTACCTTTTGATGAATCTGCGCTGGATTGCATAGAACAACTCCCGGAACTGACGTACCTTGACAAAGATCCCACCTTGCAAGAAATTGAGAGGACCCTAAAGGACATGAAAAGAGGCAAGGCACCTGGGAGTGATGATCTGGAGGCATACCTTCTTAAACTTGACGTCCCTGTCTTGAAAGAACACCTGCTCGACCTGTTATAATGCTGGCGTGAATGCCACGTCCCACAGGATCTCAAAAATGCAAAGCTGGTGACCCTCTTTAAGAACAAGGGGTCTCGACAAGTCTGTGACAACTATAGAGCCATTGCTTTGCTCAGTCTGGTTGGTAAACTCTTTGCCCGTGTAATTCTGAAGAGATTACAGGTTCTTGCAGACAGAATTTATCCTGAATCTCAGTGCAGCTTCCGAAGGCATCGATTCACCATCGACATGGTCTTCACTCTCCGTCTGCTTCAGGAGAAATACATTGAGCAAAATAAACCTTTGCTGGCGGTTTTCATAGACCTAACCAAAGCCTTCAACTCGATCAGCCGTGAAGGCCTATACCTGGTATTACACAAGTTAAGCTGTCCACCTAAACTCCTAGCTATCAAGGCATTTCATGACGGAATGTCTGCTTGCGTAGATTTTGATGGTGACCTGTCAGAAGCCTTCACATTGAATTGCGGACTTAAACAGGGATGCGTGATGGCGCCAACTCTGTTTGGCATCTTCTTATTCACTCTGTTACATATCGCTTCTCCAAACCCTGAAGGCATTGCCCTCAGCACCAGGAGCGATGGCAAGCGTTTCAATCTTGCTTGCCTCAGGGCAAAGTCGAAAACCAGCAGAGTCCTGATACACGAACTAACGCTCACTGATGACGTCGCATTTTGCTCTCAGAGTGAAGCCAAGCTGCAAGGCATGTGTGATGCATTTAGCAATACCTGTGACACATTTGGTCAAACAATTAGTGTGAAGACGACAGCTGCCTTCTCAACTAATGCACCCCCTCCTCACATCATCAATGAGAGCCCACTCGACACGGTCGAAGACTTCAGTTACCTAGGTTCCACGGTCTCATCTTCTGGAAATCTAAACCGTGAAGTTGACTCACGCATTGGCCAGGCTGCCTGTATCCAATCCTGAAACAACGTAGGCTGCATTGGTTGGGCCACGTGTCCCACATGGCCCACTCTCATCTCCCCCACCAAATTTTGTACGCTCAGCTTGCAGATGGCAAACACAACAGGGGGCGTCCAAAGCTTTGCTTCATCGACGTTTGCAAACGCGACCTGAAATTATTCAGCATCAGAGCTGATTGGGAGAACCTCACCCAAGATCATATTTCTTGGAGGCACAAGCTCCACCAAGGTGCCAAAAAACTTGAAAATGATCTGGTGACAAAGGAGTCTGACAGAAGACGCAAGAGACATGAACCGTGCCAAACAATGGAATTCATCTGTGAAACCTGCAGCAAGCTCTGTAAGAGTCGAGCTGGGCTAGTTGCCCACGGTTGTGACCATCGGCACTGAACAGACCATCTGACAGGACGTAAAAGACAGAGGAGGTGACAATTTCCTTAATAATTTGACAAGCCCCATTTATCTGGCAGCCCTCCTAGTTATTTTGCAAGATGGCAAGCTGCTCTAAGGTGACTAACCCTGCAACAGCAGGTTGTCCAGAAGAAGGCCAAAGGGATGACCCTCTCAGCCATCGCAATAGAAGTTGGGCGTTCCAAGTATGTGACTTCTAGAATACTGAAGCTCTACAATGACACCAATTCATTCAAGTCCCTCAAAAAGGCTGGGTATTCACATAAGACAAGTGCACGAGAGGACAGGATCACGCGGAGACCTTCAATGGAGAATCGGTTCAACACTGCAGCAGGAATTGCTCACCAGTTCAGTGCTGAACAGGGCAAGGATCTGTCTCGGCATACGGTGTCTCACCGTTTAAGACAATTCGGACTGAAAGCCCACTCTGCAGTGACCAAACCTCTCATAAGTAGAAAGAATAAAAAGGCTAGACTAGCCTTTGCTGAGGAGCATGTTGTGTGGACAGAGGAGAACTGGTTCAAAGTTCACTTCAGTGATGAGAGCAAGTTAAATTTATTTGGGTCTGATGGGAAACATGTTCAGCATCGAACTGGGGAAAGACTGAACCCAAAGCGTGTAAAGAAGCCAGTTAAATTTGAAGAAGGAAGTGTCATGGTTTGGGGGATGTTTTCTGCAGCAGGAGTTGGGCCTCTTATACAGCTACATGGCAGGGTGAAGGCAAATGTTTATCAGAACCTCCTTTAGCAACATGCAGTTCCTTCACTGCAAGCGTCTCCCAGTCAGCCCACTATTTTCATGCAAGACAATGCCCCTGTCACACTGCAAAATGGGTAAAGCAGTTCCTTGAAGCTAAGAACAGTGAAACAATGAAATGGCCAGCCCGAGGATCTAAACCCTTATAGAGAATCTCTGGAAAATCCTTGGCGACAAAGTAACGGCTAAGAAACCCACTACAGTTACAGAACTGTGGAAGAGACTGCAAGAAGAATGGACCAAGATCAAACCACAGCAGTCTGAGAAACTAGTGATGTCCTGTGGACGCAGATGTGCTGAAGTCATTGAAAGCAAGGGCCTCTACACTTCCCATCAAGTTGTGAATCCTGTAGCCCTCAAAAATTTTTAGTTTTCATCTTCTTGTCTGCTACAACACTTTATGGTATAAAGAACGTAACTTTCATAGTATAATAGAACGAACAAAATTACAAATTAACTGGCATCAAATCCAGTGATTAAAATGCAAGTCTTACTTATCCTTTTTACGTCTGTTTGAAACACTACTAGTGCGTCGGACGGTGCATGTGAGTTTGTAGCCTCCTCCTCCAATAGTCTCTATCTAGAGCGTCACTGGCCAAAAGGCCCCAGTCCTTCAAATCGGCAACCACTAACTCCTTCCATGACTTTCTCTTAAATGTATCCATTATAGGCAACTCCTCAATAAGATCTCTGGAGTTAGGCAGCTAATTTCTTGATGTGCACAATATAATTTTGGCATTTTAGCAAACTAACAAACTAAGCCTGTTAAATTTTTAGTTAGAACTGAACTGATAGTTAGCTACTTAGATGAAATAGGCACTGCTAAAACAGTACTCCTCAGACCACTTACAGTAGCTCTTCTAATTGTCTGTAAACACAGTGATCTTCTGTTGGCTTAGAAAGGTGTCTGCTTTGATAGTATGCACTAAAAATGAATGTGTCTACTCACAGAAATGACAAAGTTATCTATGTAAGGTTCGAACACAAAGACTTCATTAATACACTCATTACTGCATCCTAATTCATTAGGATTTACTTAATGTGTTATTGAGGCTAACATTTCATGAGTCCAAGTAATTCAAGTATAAGTCCAAGTCAGTCAACTTGCGACTCAAGTGCAACTAGACTTCAAGTGACTAACTCAAGTCCTAATTTCCATCTACATATGAGGAATTTTCTGCTGCCTTTTAAATTCACTGTGGTGAATTCTGTTGTATTATTCTGCATAAACATTAACAATATAATTTGATCAGTTAAAGTTCAATGTGGAATTTCAAAGGAAATTGAGTCTGTAAGATATACAGAGAAATGTTTGCAACAACAAAAGACTTTCTCATAAAGTTTATACATTGCAAAAAACTGAAAGCTGAATTTGAGGAGCAAATTCCTTAATACTAGTGGAATTATCTTGCTACATGGACAGATAATTTTACTTGACAAGACATCTGGGAATGAGTTGGTTACAATCTAGAACTAGATTTAATAATCTCAGAGTTGATGTCTTGTTTTCTTCTACACTGCAAAAATGATATCTTAACAAGTTAGAATATCTTGAATATTGACTTGACTTACTTGACTTATGTCGGGTGCCAGTCCTCCTCTGCCACCCGAACCATCTTGGCAGCCCAGAAGCTCCTGTCCTGCATAGCCTTCCCCATGCCATCAGCTTGTAGACCAGTGT
>JAOBAM010000025.1:22743832-22755913 GCA_025212355.1 Notarius kessleri
ATGAAATGTATTAAACATTTGATGTGAATATGCAAATCATATAACTATTAATATTATAAATGTTTGCATGAGAGACACCCATTTTAACTTGTAATTTAAATCTTTTTTCGAGCCCTAAGGGGGGCTCACCCCCCCATGCACGTCTGACTTTGTCAGACTTTTCAGGTTTTTGAAAATTTTATACTTGCACCCATGAGATTACAATTTTTCCTCTTTTTAATATTTGATGTAAACATTATCTGGAGCTCTGGACCTGTATTTGCATGATTTATATATCCACTACCTAGTGGCAGAGGCATAAATATAAACAAACAATATTGGTTTTTTGTTTTGTTTTTTTAATTGCAGGCTTTTAAAATGTAATGTTAAAAGGTACACCAAGATACTCCATGTCAGATATACGAACATTTTACAGGAAAAGGAAAAAGAAAAAAAACTTCACCAGTAACCTGGTTGTAGAAGTGTGTACGTCCGTTAACTCACGCTTTGTTAAAGCTCCTTTTCCATGTCATATAGTAGATACTCAGTCTTTTTGGGTAAGATTCTACCAACATAACACATTGATTTGGCAAATTTATTCCAGTCTTCTTTGCAAAAAAGAGCTATCAGATCGACAGGGAATCTCCTGGTTGGTCCCTTCAGACTGGCATGGTTTGGCATGTTTGTCTCGCCACCTGACCCCATAGCCTCTGTGAGGAATACAAGAAATTGTGATCAAATGTAGGAAGTGAGCAGCACTGGCTAGATATTCCTGCAGCTCCTTCCTTTAAATGTTACTGTCTCTTGACAGCACTGATCATGGGTGTATGATAATTGCTTTTGAACCGGAGTTTCAATATGATCGGGTAATTCTGAACACAGTCACATTTTCCATTATAAAAGGCTGAGCACATTTATGCAACCAGGTTACTGTAAGTTTTTTCTTTTACTTTTTGCCATAAAACTATTAAATCTATTTGTTTTTACACCTGAATTTGTTGGTTGCTATAAAATCACATTAAAGGTGGAAAAAGACTAACTTATCTATTACTTCACAAAAACTTAGGATTTTAACAGGGGTGTGTTGACTTTTTATAACCGGTTCCTGGTATATTTTATTAATAAATAGTTTCTGGTAATACAGCTACAAAAAGAATAAATCACAAGTTTATTGCAATTAATAATATTTATTGCGCATCCTTCATCGGAGCATTTGTGTGAACAATTATAATATTGGTCCTACTGACATCAGTGACATTGCTGTTATTAAGAAGAGATCGAAAGATAGAAGAATTGTCATAGTGGCTAAATATTTTACAGTGATAACTGGAAATAAACACTTTTTAAAAAATCTTCTCCAACTCAAATTTCAGACAAGAGTAGCAATTGTGAACTGAGCTAATAAATGCTACAAACATGTTGGCGGCGTGCAAGCTGTGTCTATGTCAAGGTGAAGTACATGAGTTTTGATTAATCTGATCTAACTTAGTCATTTCTGTGGAGGGGGGAAAAAAAACAAACAACTAAGTCTGTGCAGACACCATCAGGTTTAAAAAAAATCCTTCCACAGGAGTTTTTGAAAATATCTACCCATGTGAAAATGCAAAACCAATCTGAGAAAGTTAAACCTGAGCACGCCAGCACAGTGATGTATCTTATGCTGTTATGTCTAATGTCTCAAGACTCACTCTAAAAGCATGCATTTTGAGCAGCAGAGAAGGCGAAATGGGGAAGAACACCAACATAATCAATAGCTCTAAAATAAAAATAACACCCCCCCCCAACAAAAAAAAAAAAAATCTATATATTCATATGTATGTACTGATGGGATGGAACTACCGCTGAAGGTTACACTTGAATACAAAGTGTTCACCTATGTCTTATTGAAAATCCGTTTGTACCGCCAGAGCAGTAGATTCAGGAACAGTACACATCATATTCTGCAGCCTCTACACATGGGTGTAATACATGCACATGTTATTAAGTAAGAAGTTACATAGGTAATAACCTGGTCAACGACTGTAATAAAAGGAGCTCTATCTCATTCGTATACGATTTCAAAACCTCAATGGGCATGTGCAGGTTGCCCATTTTTAAAAAATGTTATTTTCAGGTGACCCAGCCCATAATAGTAACTTGGAATACTTTTACATAACCATAAAACAGTCTACTATGTTAATAACTGAAAACAAACGGATTAAACAAACTGACTCATGAAACATTCATTGAAAGTTATTAACCAGCTGTCACTGTAACCCACTGACAAAGGAGAAGATGCACAGAATTTCCATTTTTAACCATACAGTTTACATAGGTACTGTGGCAATCCTATACCATATATTGTTAAATGATGTAGGTCTGCCAGATAAGGGAAAGTGTCTACGTGCCCATGAATCAAGTGCGTTAGTATTAGTTGTCACTCGGTATGTTTATAACTTCATTAAAATGTATTCATCACAAACAAAAAATACTGGAACAAATATAAACATAACAGGAAATTTTACAGAACACAACTGCAAAATAAACGACTGGACAAGTAACTTGACAAGTAGCTTGGTCCATTCACTGATATGGCTCAGGGCAGGGTTAAGAATTTTACTACAACTAGCCAATAGAGGGCACCATAGACACTTTGTATGAACATACTGTATCAATCACTGTAATGTCAACCATTACAGAATTACACATTTCATTGAATATTACAAGAGTCAATTCATTTGATTCACAATTATGACTCACTTTACTGCTTCAGTTCTTTTGAACTAGTTTTTTTTTTTTAATTCAATCAAACACAAAATAAACAATTTTTAATTTATTTGATTTGCCAGTTATAGCAGTTATGGTGACATCTACCTGCTAGAATTTCCATGCTTGTCAAATGATTTGCCCAGTTCACTTAAGCGTATTTCAAAATGAATGATAAATTAATGAATCGCCCTCAAGTACATGTAACAAATAATATGAATATGATGAACATTTTAATTTAATCTTTAAAGCGTGATTAAGTCCTGCTTCTCTTAAGCATCTAAGTAATGACACATCCTCTTGACCCAGTGAGGCAAATGAAAACATACAAAAATAAAATTCTCCTCTCATAGAAAAAAAACATAAAAAACTACCAACAGTATTTTGCAGGAAACAAATAAAAATACTTTATATTTACACCACTGTAAAGTGACTATAACAACTTTCATGTGTTACACAGGTTCATATGTGCATATTCGTACTGGGCTCATTAACGTTTACTGCGCAACATCATTTTCTGCACTTCCTTCCTTCAGAATCAGTTATGGGTGTAAAAAACAGGTTCCTCTTGACACAAATGCCATTCTGACTTGGGCAACTGCAAGGAAGCTCCCTTCATGGTAGGCACTCTTGTCAGACACGTTGTATAGAGATTGGATGTGTTGAGTTGGTTGTTTATTAAACTTTTAGGCAGATGGCCCTTGTGTGCTTGAGTCTCAAATCCCAGCGTGGAATCTTTAGAAAAATCCACAAAGTTTTTCTTCTTAGATTTTCTTATCTGTTTCTCGAGATGAAATGGAGTCCTGTCCCCTTTACAGGACAACAAAAGGGATGTCTTTTTGTGGCGTTGAGGGATTTGGGGATAAGTTCCCTTAGCATCCATATCCAGTGCCTCCTCAGTTTTAGGGCTGAGTGGTAAGCAGATTTTAGGACTTGCCCAAGGTTCAATTTTCGGTTGTTCTTTGCTGTCTGAAGCTGGCAGGTATGACCTTGTGATTGCCTTTATCTCACTGTTTTCTGTCTCTTTTACCTTACTGAAGTGCTTGTTCTCATGTATGCTCAGCAACATTGCAGACTTGCACACTTTAGGGCAGTACCGACAACTATGTTCCATACTGAACCTCTCAAGATGTTTTGCTTCATGGCTCTTTTTGGTAGCAAGGTAGAGGAACCGCTGTGGGCAGTATGAGCAGCGGTAGCGTTTTTCACTACTCAAGCTATGGGTCACTGTTGGGTTAAAGCATAGGCCATCCTCAGTGCAACTTTGGCAGACAAAGTCCTCAGTGAACGGGACATCTGTTTTGGGAAGCTCTTCGAGAGGACACTGCTTACCACAAGTCTTGCAGTGAGGCTGATGGCAGTCGATGATATGCATGCTGAGGGAGGTTGAACTTGCGAAGGAGGTGCTACAGAAATGGCAGGTAAAATTCTCTTTTGGACTATGACTTCTAAGTTCCATCTTTGGCTCTGCTCTCTCTTCTGTGACTCTTTTCTCAAGACCACAGTCCATTTCCATGAAGTCATCATCTGGTTCAGGAGACAATGGCTTTGTATAATACTGAGAAGCCTTTAACCTTTTCCGCTTGGATCTGAATCTTTTGCCCTTTTTAGGTTTGTATGTGTAATAAGGGCGCCACAGTTTGTCATTTTCAGGATCATTCACATCATCGTATGGTTCATCTTCTCTGACTGAGCTTGAAACTTCTGTCCGTAAGCGTAGGTTTGGTAATCCTAGATCATCCTCTGCTGCATTACCTTTTTCATTATCTTGTTTCCAGTTTTTTCTCTTTTTCCTCTTTGGGAACAGCTTTGAACCTTGTATCTTGCGACGAATAATGGCCTCATTGCCAATTTTGACAGTTATCTGGCACAGTGGCAAGACTTGGTTGTTCACTGATGGACCAGGACAAGCAGGCTTGGCAATGTATGTTTCTGTCTTTCCATCAGGGCGAAGGTTCTGCGTCAGGGTCTCTGGCTGTGGCTGAAGCAGCTGATTAGCCATTACTTCAATAGTTTGTGCAGCTGCTGATAATTCACTAAGCTTGCTCAGTCCCTCAAATGAGCAGACAGGTGGTATGTTGAGGAATGGCAGAACATCTCTGCTTGTGTTACTACTGCATTGTGTGGAAGACGAGTCATTTCTGTTCATTATTGTAGACGGCCTTGTGTTTTCCTCTGTCAAAGATGGGGTGTATCCACAACCAAAAACAGGGGACACAGTGGCCTGAAAGCCTGCCAATCCACTATTAGTGGGGTTAAAGCCTCTCTTTTCAATACGAGTCAAATTCTTATCAGAAGACAAAGGAGTTTCTACACTTTCGTCACAAGGCTTCTCAAAGGTAATGTGAGGCATTTCTGAAGCCACCATCTTTGGAGTTGCCATAAAGGTCACAGGCATTGAGAATAATGATTGACCGCTAGTGGTGCTCTCTGGGTTACAAATAGGAGCTGTGCCTTTAAGTGGAGCAGCTTGCGAGTTATCATCTAGCGGGGCAGTGAAAGAATGCTCATGGCTACCCATCACTTCAGAGTAAGTCTTGTATCTTTTCTTCTTGAACTTCATTGGTAAAAGTCTGTAGAGTTTTATGGGGTATACACTTCCCTTGAAACCACCATTAGCAGATTTTTTATTCACTGCCAGACGTGGATCAATGCCATGGAATGACTTCTGATGGTTTTTTAAGATGTAGTAAGTCAAGAAAGTCTCCAAGCAGAAGATGCACTGATAGCGCCGCTCTCCTGTGTGCCAGATCTCATGTTTGGTACGGTATTCTGCCAAAGCAAAAACTTTATTGCAGTAGTGACAAGGATAGGCTCTTTGCCATGAATGCACATTCTCATGTCTTTTTAAGCTAGACAGAGTTACATAGGCTCGTTTGCACACACTGCATTTATAAGCCCGCTGACTGCTTGATTTGGTAACTCCTTCTTGAAGTGCTTCCAAGGAGCCTGATAACGTACTATCAAGTTCTGGAGGATCTTGAAGATCAGAACTTGGGAAAGACGCATCATCTAGCATGGGTGTGTTACTTGCGTCTAGACTGGCTGAAGCCTCTTTGCCACTCAGCTCCAGCTGTGGTAGAGCTTTCACACACACTTGTTCATGATTGCGCAATCGTTTCAAGTGAATGAACTTTTTATAGCAGTACTTGCAAAACAGATGACTGACAAATCTCCTCTTGTGGCTTTGCACATGGACAGCAAGGAGTGTTGAACTGCTGAAGGCCTCAGGACATTGCTGGCAACGGTAAGTTGTAGATGTTGGTACATCTTCAGGAATTAAGGAAGGTGGATCATCGTCATCCTGTGGGGGCAAAATCTCAGGTGGGGGCAACAAGTCTGGGGCAGAACACAAGGCTGAATTTGAGCTTGAAGACTGCAGCGTTGATGTGGAGTCAGGGGGACTGTTTTGTACAACAGAACTGCTAACAGGACTCTGAACAAGTTCACTAGTTTCACTGGATATGGGTGCCAAACCTTTGCAAAGTCGATGGCGCTTTTTAATGGGACCAAGCTTATGGTTAGTCAGAGTCTCGCAAGGTAGCACTACAGGCTTTATAACCTCTTTATCATATTGTTGTACCTTCTCTTTTAACTCCGAAATTTGAAGGCCTTGGCTTACGGCATATGAGTGTTCAAATACGGCATCAACAGAATCACTTTCGACAGATGGTATTCCTGATAGTGGTTGGTGAGACATGTCTGGTGATTGGTGGCCATTACTACGCAAGTCTACTGAAGTAAATGGGTTGTTAACTTCTGGCACTTCTGTGATGGAGAAAGCATTAGTTATTCGTGGACCTTTGGAGCACTCTTGCTCCTCAATCCGTGGTGCCTCCTTTTTCAAAGTGCAGCAAATAGACATTTTTGTCTGATTAGATGAACTTTCTGATTTAGCAATGGTTTGGCTTTGTGCCATTCCAGAGTCTTGTCTTTCATTCTCAAGAAGCTTCTCCAGAAAGGGGATCCCTAATTTTTTCCCTGCAACTATTAAGGACTTATTGTCCCCTTTATTTGCTAAATCCACTTTAGAGGAATAAATGAAATTAAGGATGCTGGCAAATACTTCTGACTTCAAATCTGGAATTTCCAGCACCTGACTGGAACCGCAAGTATCAGAGGCTGTGAAAGCGTTACGGAAATATCCACTAGTTGCAGCCAAGACATTTCTGTGAGCACGGAATTTGATGTCCTCCACAACAATGGTAACATCACAGAACAGGCCAAGTGAGCGTTGCTCACTCAGCCGAGAAAGGACAGCGTGGGAGTGCAAATTGTCCACCATCCCATTACAGCTGGAATGGACCACCATCATCTACAAGTGGGGATGAAAGAGAAAACAATTTCATTAGGACACAATGTTAATGGGCAGAGTTATCTCACCAGTAAAAATTCTGTGTTAGTGATTGTAATGTTAGTTTCAAACTCGGAACTGCAACAGAGTTGTTGTTGGGTCCTTGAACAATGCTTCTCAACTTGTAAAACTTATTGGACTATATGAAAATGTCATGATGTACACACTGTTCTAAAGTAAAATTTCACACATTTTTCATGCAGATAATGACTTTAACGTGGTCATATTTTTCCCCACTGACCATGGTTTCAACATGCAGGATACTAAAAAACATTTACTGACCTCTTTGTTATTTAAACCATAGAAAACAAAATACATACAACATACAATGCGGTCCACATAAAATAACTGACACCCACAGGGTGAAGGCTGCTAGTCTAATTCTACTCAGATGTGTTCTTCCATATTCAGCCCATTTTTATGTAGGCTGCATTAAACAGAAAGATATTGAAGGTAGCATGTGGCCAATCACAATACATAGTATTAAGCTAGCAGTATGTTTAAAATGGAAAGAGACCTTACGTTACGTCCTCTGTTTTTATCATTTTATTTTTGCTTTGGAAAATATATGAACACTACAACTAGGATCTCTGACACATTTGTGCTTCTTTCCCCATCAACATGTATGTTTTTGTATTTGGTCAGTCTGCTATGTAAAAGCCTCACAAAATGAAACCTTATATACTCCGTGCTTTTTAAAGTCTAATCGCATAGTTATAACTGCAAAATGTATGATTTAAGATGAATGTCATGCATCACATTCAAAAACGTTAAATATAAAGAGTTTCGCTCATCAGCAGTTAAAAAGTATGCTTCCCTGGGCAGCTTACTACCAACACTTTGACTGCTCCCTGCACCATGCTGCCATACTATGCTAATTCCTTAGCATTAGGACAAGCACCTGTTCCCTGGCTGATGCATGAATAAATTTTCCTCTTTGAGATTTAACTGTTCAGTATTGTCTATTTGGTTACAGCTGGTGTTACTTTCACTGTGCTACAATGGTAAGGAATGCAGCGAGTTTAGGGAGCAGAAGGGACCAGTGGTCAATTCGGCTGAGGCAATTTTCTATCCTGCCTTGTTTGTGGATGTTTGTACTGGTTAAAATAGGTCTTTTAATATAGTAGCCTGATAAGGTCAAACACCAGTGAGTCATGCAGGAGTTAGTTATCTGCTTCAAAACCTGAGTATTTGATTAAAGCCTTACAATAAGGAAACTGTGGGACTGAGGTGGTTGGTATGGGAGTTACTAACAGGGTGGATTTGTTTCAGCAGGTCACCAGAACTAAGGCAGGCCCCACTTTAGAGGATAATCAGGCAGATTTTGAGTCCAAGTTGCCCCTTCTGATAATCATGGAGACCCTCCCAATTCAAGGCTGGTCAGAAGTGATTATCTGCCCAAAGGGTTTACAGCTCTTAAGGTCACCAACTGGATCGGAGTCTCCCCAATTTAGAATCATAAATATCAAACATGTTTGATATTTATGACTAGAAATCATGGGGGCAAGGATTGCTGGAGGAATAGCACCTTTCTGGTTGGCCATTTAACATCTAGGTGTCCCAGACTGGTCTCCCCATATCCAGTGTTGTGTGAAGCGCGAAATAGGCCACCTAAACATCATGGCTCACCATCTAGCCTCTTAGACGGCGAAGACCATCTGCTGTGCCTCCACGTTGGCGCCCCTGGTTTTTGTAGAATGTGGCGGATCTAGGGGAGTAAACCCTGAAGAGAAAAGAAAAAAAAAAAAAAATCAGGGTCAGTCCCTGCTTGAGTCAGCCCACTGGCCCTTCAAACAATCAGCCTCTTTGAACAAGATATGGTGATATGTTATCTTGTGTTTCCACTCTATAGTCTACTCATTGAGGAATGCAAGCACGGGAGAGGGCAGTCTGCTTGCCCACTGCCTGGAGCTAGCAACCCCTTGTTGTGGAAACCTTTACCCGCTATGGACCCAAAAACATCAAATAAGCAGAAATAATGTAATGTGAAAGGAACAGCGATGGAATATTGAGCAGAGAGTGAGCTGACCGGAAAGCATCATGTTTAGCATGGCATCTCTTAGGCATCTACAAGAGAATGTATAAAAACAACTACATTTCTAATGATCATGGGTTTCACTCTCGCCTCCACCTGTGTACACAACAACATGAGCTTGTAGCAGTATCTCACTAGCTACTACTAGTTACTAGCTCACCTCCAGCTCATGCTGCACAAAATGGATAAAGGCGAGTGTCCATGCAGCATTTTTTTCTCCCTCTACCTGAGTGCCAGCATCTCAGTTGTTCCCAAAGAAGAGAGAGTGTGCACTGCACTCTGTGCCTCCCCCTCAGTGTTCTGCTATTGTTTTGTTCAGACACTTTGAGCGGTTCAAACGCTGAACTTTATAAAGTGAGTTATAAACGATCGCAAACTGAAATCGTTCAATATAATTGCAAAGTGTGTGCTCCTGCATCTCGATTGAATCGTTTGGTGTGTGGGTTCTTGTGATTAAAATATTAAAAATTGGTTAAATCCTTCATCGTGTCTGTGGTATCCCATGTTTTTAAAACTGGTTAAGAGTTGAAAATCCTCTAGTGTGTACCAGGCCTAAGGGAGCAGAAAAGGATGGTTAGACATTAATCCTCATTCCACACCTTACAATGATGACCCAACAAGTTTTGATCAGAGGACTTGAAAGATAACTACGTTGCAGAAAACGTAGCCATGCCAATCCATGGTAGTCATGTCAATTCATCCATGCCCTCACTTATGAGACTTGCAAAACAGTATCAAATCAAAACACAGAGAGCACAGTGAAAACTTTGGATGCCACCAAGAAGGCTGAGGCTACCTTGACAATGACCAATTTATGAGTGAAGTTACGAATGAATGAGCACAGAGTCTCATCATAGAGGACCTTGTGTTTCCCTGTGTTGTTAGAAACAACATGTACCCTCAACTGACAATAGGTGAGCTGATGCAGTACACCTGACACCAGGTAGAAGTACTGGCCTCACACACGAGACTCTGTTTAAATACTAGCGGACACTCCTTCCTGGCAGGCTGCAGCATATCTTTGGTTATATGATCACACGCAGTTACATTAGCATAACCAAACAATTTACCTCACCCAGTCAGGTATAGAAGAACTGTCCAGGTCAATTGCACACAAAGTCTGCAGCTTCAACATGGCATTATTTATTTTGTTACAGATCCCATTGCAACATGGCTGGTCTTAACTGGACTTACTGTTTGTCTCCCAGTACCTATTAGGTTTCCCAGGTGTAACAAGATGCTGAATAGGTTTGGGACCAGAACTTTTTACTCGCCAGAGATGTACTACTGGTGATGGAGGAACAGTTTGAGGATATTTTTACCACTAACCCTAAATTAACTAGCCTGACTCAAAACCATTACATGATGCAACACAGACTACTCATCCAACATTTTGTAGACAAAGTGGAAAAAGATACAACTCAGCCATTAGAGTCCTCAAACCAATTATTCAATCCCATAGTGATGGTAGCCATAGCAAATGGAACCTTCTGGTTCTGTAATGACTTGTGATGGTTAAGCAAGGGGGCAGAGACTGATACCATCCCCATCTCCTGGGCAGATGAACTAGACGAGTAGCTTGGTAGGTAATTTCAAGCTTGGACCTGACTAAAAGATACTGACAGGTGATGTTTGCCTGTAAGGCTGCACCAAGTCCATTTTTTTTTCTCAAAAAAAAAAAAAAATTAAGGTTTTGGAGTGGCCTGGTTAAAGTCCTGACTTGAACCCCATTAAGATGCTGTGGCAAGATTTAAGTTTATGCTTGAAAGCCCTCCAATGTGGCTTTATTATTGTCAGGGATGGAATGGAGATGAATGTATGTGCAGAAGACAATTTATTTAATAAAAGTGATGACAGGGAAACAACCCAAAATGGCAGGCAGAGATCAAAAACAGTAACCAAGCAAAAGGTTGGGCGAGGCACAAACAGGCTATCAAAGACACAGACAAAAGCAGAATCAAAAAACAGGAGATCAATCAAGAAAATAAGGCTCTGTAATGCATCCGTAACAACTCAATACTTCACACTGAGCATGTGTGAACACAGTCTTTATACAGTCATGCTGATGCGCCTTAATCCTGTGCAGGTGTGCATAGTGAATGATGCGCGTGCGAGAGTCTGCTTGGCACACGTGCAGTCCCGAGCACGCCCAAGAGTCCGTCTGGTGCACATGCCATGGCGCGTAGGTGTGACAGAACCCCCCCCAAGAGCTCCCTCCAGGAGTGTAAATCCATCTTTCCTGGCCCCAGGGATGAGGTCCTGACGCTGGATGGCATGCCAATGGTGCATCGCTCTGAGCCCGACTTGGCATCTGATACTTGGCTCAGGTGGGGGCTTGGGCTCAGGCTCAGGACAGGACTTGGACATGAGCTCTGAACATGACTTGGACTCTGGACTGGATATGGGCTTGAGCTCTGGACTGGATGCAAGCACAGGCTCAAATTCTGGACAGGACATGGGCTTGCATTGTGGACTGGTCATGGGCTCCAGGCTGGACATCAGGTCAAGTTCTGGACTGGACTTGGGCTCTGGACGTTACTTTGACTCTGGACTGGACTCAGATTTGGACTTGAACTCTGTCTGCACATCGTTCCAATCCTGGTCAGGACCCAGCAGTGAGGCAACGATGTTTTCATGGCCGGGCAGCGGCGGAGCGACGACGTCTTCATAGCCGGGCGGAAGTGAACCGACAATGTCTTCATAGCTGTTTCTGTTTCTTCATCCTGTTTTTTTTTTATTTTTGGGCGGCACGGTGGTGTAGTGGTTAGCATGGTCGCCTCACAGCAAGAAGGGTCCGGATTCTAACCCAGTGGCCGGCAAGGGCCTTTGTGTGTGGAGTTTGCATGTTCTCCCCGTGTCTGTGTGGGTTTCCTCCGGGTACTCCAGTTTCTCCCACAATCCAAAGACATGCAGTTAGGTTGACGTGGGGCGGCCTTGGGCTGAGGTGCCCTTGAGCAAGGTACCGAAC
>JAOBAM010000025.1:23827551-23838121 GCA_025212355.1 Notarius kessleri
GGTGAAGGTGTTGTGTGTGCATGGGGATGTTCACAATTATCCTCTAGTGTCTGTCCATATTCTATTCCAGGGCCAAATACATAGAATTAAGGCAGCAGTTAATCCTCATTTCACCCACTCGCTGATTTTGGGGACTGATTGATCAGGGTTTAAAGAACTGATGGAACACATAGTGAGAGGTGGGTCCTGCATTAATACGTCATGGGAAGATCCCGGTGTGGTATTGACTGGGAAAGCTGTCACAGAGCCATCCACATCAACACCACATCAGGGCGATGTGAGGAGCAGCTCACCCCTCCTTCCTCTCTTGGGAATTCCCTAGAGAATTTCCGGTTAGAGCAGTCGCAAGATGAGACTCTGTGTCATGCGTTTGACCAAGTGAGAGTAATCGATGGTCAAACTCTCCAGCCAAATGTGGCACCCACCTTCCTATGTTTTGCTATTATTAAGGATAGGCTGGACACTCAAGCCGGTGAACAGTTAACCTCTTCTCTTTATCTCTCTCTTTCTCCTGCCCCTCCTCTTCCTATCCCTGTCCCGTTTTAAGGATTAACATTGTTAACTCCTAAGAGCCATAGGGAACTTGTGTTCCATGTGGCTCAATTTAATCCCATGACCGGATACTTAGGGCAAGATAAAACACTAGCCCGAACAGGCCCAGTTCGATTGGCCAGTGATTTGCGGGGACATTTGCTGGTGGAGTATGGCGTGCTGCGAATGCCAATTAGCAAATCCCACAGCCATCCCAAAAGCTCCTTTGTATCCACTCCCCCTAATCGAGACCCCATTTGCGAGAATTGGTATGGATCTCATCGGGCCATTAGATTGGTCAGCATGAGGATATCGCTTTATTTTGGACTATGCAATGCGATATCTGGAAGCAGTGCCTCTCCATAACATCTCCGCATGCAGTATTGTGGAAGCACTCTTCCATATTATTTCGCAAGTCGGGATTCCGAAAGAAGTCCTAACGGACTAAGGCTCTTCGTTTATGTCACACACACTGCATGAACTGTATGAGTTGTTGGGGCTTAAATCTATCCGCACCAGCGTCTAACACCCACAGATGGATGGTTTAGTAGAGCGCTTTAATCAGATACTGAAAAATTTAATTCGGAAATTTGTAAGTGAAGATGCATGTAATTGGGATAAATGGCTCAAGCCCGTTATTCACAGTGCAAAAAGTCCTGCAAGCCTCCATAGGATTTTCACCGTTTGAATTATTATAGGGGCGAAAGCCACGCAGCATTTTAGACATGCTACGGGAAAACTGGAAGGAGGGACCTTCAACTAGTAAGAACAAAATTCAATACGTTCTCGACCTGTGTGCAAAGCTCCACACCCTCACGCACTTAACCCAGGAGAATTTATGGCAGGCACAAAGACGTCAAGCCTGGCTGTACAACAGGGGCATGCGCCTTAGGGAGTTCCTTCTGGGAAACAAAGTACTCATGTCATTGCCCATGTTAAACTCCAAATTAGTCACCAAGTGGCAAGGGCCCTTCGAGGTCACATTGCGAATCAGGGACATCGACTCTGAGATGAAGTGAACAGATAGGGGCAGGACTCTGCAAATATACCACCTCAACCTATTAAAACATTGGAATGAGGGGGTCCCTGTCGCATTGCCGTCGGTAGTTCCAGATAGGGCGGAGCTGGGGTTGAGGTAAAAACGACAAAAGCAACAACTCAAACCGTTCCAGTCCCTTGTGGAATCCACCTCTCACCAGCCCAACTCACAGAGGTTGCCAAGTTGCAAGAGGAATTTTCTGTCATGTCCTTGCCCCTTCCCAGCCGCACTCACCTCATAGAACACCACACTGAAACGCCCCCAGGAGTGGTGGTGTGTAGCCGCCCTCACCACTTACCCGAACACAAAAAAAGGTGGTTCGGGATGAACTCAAGGCTATGCTCAATATGGGCATAATTGAGGAGTCACACAGTGACTGGAGCAGCCCAGTGGTCCTGGTACCCAAGGCTGATGGGTCGGTACGGTTCTGTGTGGACTACAGGAAAGTCAATGTGATGTCTAAATTTGACGCATACCCAATGCCTCGCATTGATAAGTTGCTTGATCAGTTAGGTGCTGCTCGCTTTTATTCAACACTGGATTTAACAAAGGGATATTGGCAGATCCCCTTGACTCCTCTATCCCAAGAGAAAATGGCCGTTTCCACACCGTTTGGATTACATCGGTTTGTCATGCTTCCTTTTGGGTTATTTGGGGCTCCTGCTACGTTCCAGTGGCTTATGGACAAGATCCTCCATCTCCACGCCGCCTATGTGGCAGTGTACCTCGATGTCATTATTGTGTATAGCAATGATGGGCCGCTGCACCTTGAACACCTTAGGTCCATTGCAGGCTGGACGGCTCCCCAGCCTGAGTCAGGCGGTGGGGGTATGTGGCAGCAGGGGTGTGGCCAAGCATTGGTTTGTGAATGGAGGGTGTGGTCAGGGAAGGTGAGTGGCAAAGTCAATGCACCTGTTGTCAATTAATGTTGTGTGTGTTTGTTTGTTTGTTTGTTTTTGCAGTGATGGCAGAGGGTAGAAATGGAGGGAGAGAGCGAAGCAAAGGGAGCTCTCCTGACCAGAACAAATGTATGTGCACATGTGTGTCTGGATAGTGAGTGAGCAAGTGAATGAATGAAGCTGAAAAGCGACAATCTTGAAAATAAAGTTTGTGTGAACTTCATCTCCCGCCTGCCGTGCTTCAGTACTCCACCCACATCAGGGCTTACTACTTATGAAAACCCTTATGGTTTGGAAATGTAAAATAGCACAAGAGCTGAAATACTTTCCACATATACTGGCGATTTTATTAGCTACAACTACCTGTGAATTAGTATTCTCTACCCAGTAGTGAAAATAGGGTGTGTAAATGTATGTACTTACATATACTGGGACAGCGTTTGTGTCCACAGTAAAAATATTGTTGAACATTTCAACATTCATATTATTGTGGCCAACTTCAAAATTCAAATATGCTGATTGCTTTAGTATTATATGTTGTGCTTTGTTTAAGCAAGCAGTCAAAACAAAAGTAGAATCATAAATTTGTATCTTTGTCCATACCTTGATGAATCAAATCAAACAGATCCAGAAAAGCAGGTGGACAGTATGCAAACATGAGGCAGAACATGCAGGCAAGTAAATACATCAAAGGATTTAACCATTAAAGCAATGAAGTGGTAAAGCAACATTGTCCAAACCTTTCCAGTATGTTCTTCCAACCTGACTCACTTGCGGCTTAGGGTGTGTTCAAACCATAGAAACAGCTGCCTGCTCAGGCTATAGTCAGAACAGGTACCTACTGAGGTATCTTCATCTCCAGGATTTTGAAAGCAGTATACACACTCCACAGCCACTTTAAGAGGAACACTTGTACCCCTCTTCATTCATGCAATTATCCAATCAGCCAATCATTTGGCAGCAGTGCAATACATAAAATCATGTAGATACAGGTCATGAGCTTCAGAATGGTGGAAAAAAATTCTCAGTTACTTCTGCTGTGGCAGCAATGCTACCTACTGTGCCACTGTGCTACCCATGTTGTTTTTCCCCTAAAACTTTTTTTTTTTTTTAAATCACTTGTGAAGAGCAGTTATTTGAATTACTATAGCCTTTCTGTCAGCTTGAAATAGTCTGGCCATTCTCCTCTGACCTCTATTATCAACAAATGCTTCTGTCTACAGAACTGATACTCACTGGGCATCTTTTTTTTTTTTTTGCACCATTCTGTGTAAACTCAAGACTGTTATGTGTGAAAAATCACAGATCAGCAGTTTCTGAAATACTCAAACAGATCATTTGGCACCAACGAACCTGCCATGGTCAAAGTCACTGAGATCACATTTTCCCCACATTTGTTTGATTTGTTTGAAATCACATTGTAATTTGTTTGATGAAAACATTAACTTCAGTTTTTGATCTTTACTTGCATGACTTTTATGCATTTTGCTGAAGCCACATGACTGACTGAATGAGTGCCTGAAAAAGCAGGGGTAAGTGTTGTTTAGGGGAAAAAATAAATAAATAAAATATATAAAATTAAACAAGTATTATGGGATCATAATCCAGTGCACCAGCTATTCTATAAAAATGGTGGCAGAAAACACAGGGGAACTTTTGTGGACAATTGTTTTTTTTACTTGTATTTGTTATATTTAATAATATTATATGAATAGCAAGAAATGTCTGGTGTAGTTACAACATATTCACTCTTTTCAGTTTTTGTATTATTTTCACCACCGATACTTTATTTCATCTTGTCTAATGGATTTTAGTGTTAGTGTCTATTAAAGTATGTCAGTATCCTGGCAATGTGGTGACATATGGTGTCTTTAAAGCATGTCTCAAAGTGCTGCGATATGACAACTCACATTTGTAACAGCACATACAGTAAGGCATCATGGCAGCTGTTTTCAGACACAACTTACAGTACTCATTCTTTTAAACCTGACAGATTTCCATTAGCTTATTTCCTGCTTGCTTCCTCTCAAGAGTCTAAATTAAGCACATTGGCAGTCTAAATAAATTCTAACAAACAGGAAAATTGCAAAGATATGTTTACCAAAAAATAATTTGAATTTAAATTTTAAAAAGCTCCAATAATTTCACTTAAACCATGTAATTACTCCTATACATATTGTATTACTGATTGTTGGCAGGTGCCTGGTGCACAGGTGTGCAATGGTGTGAATCAAATGATTGTGTGAACAGGAGATACAAACAGATTTCACAGAAGGATTTTTTACACAGTTAGTGTGTGCATACGTGTGTCTATGGGTGTGAGCAGATTCGCAGCATTTTAAGTCAACCTTTATATGCAAGTCAGAAGGCTAAATAGATCAACAACATGTCAATGTGTTTGTTAATACTGAAAGTTGCTCTCTTCGTGTGCATGTCTCAACGCCAGATCCGACAGGTATTATCTTTACTGCCTGTAGAAAAATGAACAAACACAAATTCAGTAATGTATATTTGCTTACTATGAACAATATAATGGCAATATGGCTCCAGGGATTCATCCATTGTTGGCAGATTCCAAAAAAGAAATTGCACAGTAGGAAAAAAACAATCTACTTTTGAAGATGCTATGCCATCTGTTGATATGTCTATCAACAGAGCCAGAGAAGCTCCATTTAATTTGGTGCCCATTCATTAATATGAATATTGGCAAGTTTAAATTTTTAATGCAGTATTGCAGTATTTACAGGGCATAAGAGGCATTTGGCTTCACTTTTGAACTACCTTGTATACACCTTACGATGTGTGTGTGTGTGTATGTGTGTGCGCGCGCGCCAATGCCTGTAATGATGGTGTCTCCTGCATAGTTGAAGGCACAGGAGAAGATCTCATCAGTGTGTCCTTCCAACACCTGCACACATTATCATTACTGCACATGAGTTCTTTACTTCAGAACTCATTACAGAACATGACTTCTGAAGGTTTATATAAAGCAAGTAAAGGGTGCAAAATTAGTAATTAATAAATTACATAAATCACACCTGCAGACATGAGCCAGAGTTCGCACACCAAACACGTGCTGTCCGATCCGCACTTGCTGTTAATACCCGTGTCCCCTGTGGGTTAAAGCACACCTGGAAGAGATTAAGAGTCACCAGTCATGTGAAATGAATATTAAATGTGATTCAACATTATTATTTCATTTCAACATTATTATTTTATCTTCATTCAAAATGCAAAAGTACTGGCATGTAATTCATTACATACATCACAAAAAAGACAGTTATAATGGTATTTCAAAATATTGTCACAATCCCTTGTTACACTACAGCTCATACTGCCTAGGTGGACGATATTATAGTGCAATGAGATAAATGTCTTACTACATAAATTATGCAGTATTTGTCATAACTACTGCCATTATATAGTGAATCCTTTCGTTTTTTTTCCCTTGACCCACACCATGCATGAACACAGTATGAAGCAATATGTGATGCCCTTCCTATCACCTTCCTGGTTCATAAGCGGACCATAACGGAGTTCATATTATTAGCGAATAACTGATAGTTCAGCTAATGCAACTATTATTGGTACGATGTCTCTCAGTCACTCTGGATAACAATCAATCTAAGACACTGAATGGAGAATTAACAAACTACAAACTTCACAATAAAGTATTTATTGATCATGAAAAGTTTTTCTTTTCTTTTTTAGGCCTTTGTAACTGAGGATAAATGCCTTGCACCATAACTTTATGAACACAAAGACTTTTCTTCTTTATCGTGTTTTTTTCTCAGCCTATTTTCAAGTAAAATTAATAAATAAAAAAAGAAAACTTGATATAGATTAAGTCAATCCTGAAGCATACTAACGAACTATAAACTAAAATCACTAACTTGCACTTCAGACACAGGACAATTAAGGCCCTGGTCATGCTATTGGTCCCAATTATGTTGCACAAGGGGTACAATTGAAACATCCTTGTATGTACCCAGTACTATACTTTTTGATTTCCTAACACCCTAAAGTCACCAAACTGCAGGGAGTGAGAGCTTAATGGGACCGAGTGCACATTATATAAGCATCTGAATGAAGCAACAAGAAAGCTCTTCTGCTTCAAATAAGGTGGTGTAAACTCAAAGTTCCGAAAATTCACTTTACCTAGGCTTGTCAATGATCCAAGCACACTTTCTTTGTGACAAAACTTGAAAATTTCAGCAGAATCGGAACATCGGTTACAGAGGCAATTGAAATTTCGTATGTGACATAAATGTTTACCGAAAATAGTCAAATGAACTTTGGCCAAATGGCACATCTTAAAATTCTCAGTGTTTCAGAAGTCTGTGTATTACACCTATATATGTTAGACCCCGCCTTCTCAGAGGGCATTTTGAATGACTCCAGTTCTTATCTGTTGGGACACTGCAGCCTACTAGAAATAACAAAAGTTGTTTATGGAAAATTTCACATACGGAACCATGGGTTTGCATTGCATCTGGTGAGACTGACATTCCACATGCAGCTTGAATCTTACTACACATTTAAACTATGAACTGTTAGTAGTCCAACCAACAAGAAATTTAGAGGCTATGCCAAACAGGCAAAAACTATCAACAGTTCCTATCTGGGCCTATATCTGCATGCAACATGGCATATGGCCAAATGGGAGGCTTTGGATGACTGTGGTCATCGGGAAATAGATATAGAAAAAAAAAAATCATTATGCTACCCAAGCTAGTCCTATATGAACACTATTAGCACATGTTGTGGTTTTGGTGATAAATAGCAAACATGATCTAATAGTAGCTTAGACATGACATTTTCTGGAATAAGACCAATAATGTGACCACGGCCATAATTATGTTTTGCTCTCTCAGGCTTAATCCAAAATAGTGGTCACTCATACACATCAAGGTCAAGGCTTTTTTTTTTTAAATTGCCATTTCAACCATATACAGTTAGTACAGTACACAGTTAAAACGAAATAACATTTCTTCAGGACCATGGTGCTACATAAAGCATCACAGGACTACAAATCTACATATAACAACAAAGTGCATGAGTGCAGTGAGTGCAAACACTGCAGACTATAAACTACACATACAGCATAAAGTGCAAACATCAATAACAGAAACTGGAAACATCAAGGACAGCACAAAAAAAAAAAAAGACAACTAGCATAAACAGACAGTACAGTGCCAACCAGTACCTGTCACTGATAATGTACGGAAAGTTTGAGTGTGCGTTTTGAGGTAGTAATATGTTCAAAAAAATTAAATAAATGTAAACAATATGCAAGTGATAAACATTGTAAAAAGTGATGTGTATTGTTCTTCACTGTGCAAAGATTGCAGTGAGAGTGGTGTGATCAACAGTCTGTGTGCATCAGACCAGTCCCACAGAGTTGAGGATTCTGATGGCATGTGGGAAGAAACTGTTACAAAGCCTGGCTGTAAAGGCCCAAATGCTTTGGTACCTTTTTCCAGATGGCAGGAAGGTGAAGAGCTTGTGTGAGGAGTGTGTGGGATCATCCACAATGCTGGTGGCTTTCCAAATGCAGCGCATGGTGTAAATGTCCGTGATGGAGGGAAAAGAGACTCCAATGATCTTCTCAGCTGCTCTTGCTATCTGCTGTAGGATTTTGTGATCCAAGACGGTGCAATTCCCAAACTAGACCAGTAAGAACGATGAGTCAGCAGACAGAGAGAAGGTGCAATGGCTATCAGACTGGTGCAGTGTCAACAACCAGTCTCTGAACGTAGACAAAACAATAGAGATGGTTGTTGACTTCGGAAAAACACAAAGTGACCACTCTACAATGTACATTGACAGCTCACTCATGGAGAACATTAGGAGCACCAAATTCCTTGGTGTCCATCTGGCATAGAACCTCACCTGGTCCCTCAACACCAGCTCCAAGACCAAGAAAGCCCAACAGCGTCTCTACTTCCTACAAAGGCTGAGGAAACCCCATCTTCCATCACCCATCCTCACAATATCCTACAGAGAACATCTACCAGCTGGTCTGCACATCCTCTGAGCATTATACCGGGGATGTTGTCTGGTCTAGAAGCCTTCTGTGGGTTGACTCTGCGTAGAGTTTTCCTCACATCAGCTATGGTCAGACACAGTACCTGGTCATTGGGAGGAGGGATGGTCTTCCTCATTGCCATGCCATTCTGTGCCTCAAACCATGTGTAGAAGCTGTTTAGCGCATCTGGAAGGAAGGCATCATTGTCACAGGCAGTTGGTGTTGTCCTGTAGTTTATGATGGCCTGGATGCCCTGCCACATGCGGCGTGTGTCACCGCTATCATGAAAGTAGCTGTGGATTCTCTGGGCATATGCATGCTCTGATGGCCCGAGTCAGACTGGCCCTCGCTACTCTTAGGGCTGTCCCATCACCTGCTCTGAAGGCAGCATCTCGGGTCCTCAGTAGTGCGCTCACCTCTGCAATAATCCACGGCTTCTGGTTGGGGCGAGTGGTGATGATCTTAGAGACAGTAACATCATCAATGCACTTGTTGATGTAGCTGGTCACTGATGCTGTGTACTCCTCTAAGCTGGTGCAGTCACCATTGGTTACAGCCTTCCTAAACATGTCCCAGTCAGTTCTCTCAAAACAATCCTGGAGCACAGAGATGTCTCCTTCTGGCCAGATTTTTACCTGCTTTAGAGAACTGACCGGTTTGGAGCATCTGACGAGTGGTCTGTATGCTGGAATTAGTGTAACAGAGATGTGGTATGAATAGCCAAGGTGGGGGTGGGGCTCCGCCCGGTACACACCAGGAAAGTTAGTGTAAACAAGATCCAGCATGTTCGCCCTTCTTGTTGCAAAGTCCACACACTGATAGAATTTGGGGAGCACTGACCTGAATCCACATGGTTGAAATCTCTGGTGACAATAAACAGTCCATCTGGGCGTGCATTCTGCAGGTTGCTGATATCACCATACAGTACACAGAGCGCTTACTTAGCATTAGTGCCAGGGGTAATGTAAACTCCTATTATGAAGATGGAAATCAGCTCCCATGGTAAATAAAATGGTCTACATCTAACAGTCACAATCTCCACTAGTGATGAGCAATAACTAGAAACTAGCAGTGAATTCCTACACCATTTTTCGTTGATGTAAATACACAAGCCACTTCCACGAGTCTTACCACACAGAGCTGCACTACAATCAGCTCAGAACGAAGCCAGCCCATACAGCCGAATGGCAGTCACTGGAACTCTATCGCTGAGCCATGTCTCTGTGGACACAGCAGTCTCTAAATTCACGCTGGGTAGTCTGCTGGAGTCAGATATAGCCTTTCTAGCAGATCATATTTTATGATGTTTTCTGCATGATTTCTGTACTGAAGGAGTGTCTGGCGATAGTAGACATGAACACCAGTTAATCCAATGTCTATGTGCTGTACAAGGTCGGGCAAAGGAACAAAATGACACAAGCGACTCCCTTTCCCTGAGAATACTGGTGTTTGGATCTCTCCATCCTGATTGGGTGTTTCAAAAGCTTCATCTTCTTCATGGTATTTTCAGCTTGTTTGTGCCACTCAGTTGTGATACATTTTAAGTCATATTATTATCAAGAAGAGTTCACCGTAAATAGAAGTGAAACTGAATTTTTAAAATGGTGTATAACAGGATGTATTCAATTTTATGATGAACTTGATGATGAAAACAAAAAGGTTGCTTATTTGCGAATGATCCTAACTAGTTAGCTAACTTGTCAGACAGGGAATGTGAACATGAGAACTGTTTAAATAGCTACCTGTGCCAGTGTTTGTACTATTTTGCTAGGATACTGTTAGCCACTCACAACCAACAGCAATTAATTATTAAACAAAACAGGCTTCATTTTTTCCCATAAGCCTCATAATATTGTGCTGCTCAATATGATACAGGAATCAATACTGTAACATTGTAAACTATGATAAAAACTAGACAATTATCAAACTACAAAATTCTAATATCTGCAGATGAGTATGTACAGTGGTGCTTGAATGTTTGTGAACCCTTTAGAAATTTCTACATTTCTGCATAAATATGACCTAAAACATCATCAGATTTTCACACAAGTCCTAAAAGTAGATAAAGAGAAC
>JAOBAM010000025.1:25030660-25041381 GCA_025212355.1 Notarius kessleri
TGCACAGAAAGGCCCTCGCCGGCCATGGGGCTCGAACCCGAACCTTCTTGCTGTGAGGCGACAGCGCTAACCACCACACCACCGTGCCGCCCCTTTTTAAAAATACTTATAAAAAAAAATAACTCTGAGACCTCTGCTTTGTGTCTGTCCATAAGAATCAGTGAAGAGTCTTTGACCTTTGAAGGGATGCTGCGTGCCACAACAGACATCGCTAACCAACTGGAGACCTCCGCACGGACCCTTCACATACAGATAACCGAGCAGCTGAGAAATAGCTTAAAGCTAAAAAGGACATAAAGCCCACAAAAGAAGACTGTCGTGCTTGTGGAACATAACATCCTCAAGAGGATGATTTAATATTTAAGTGCTTTTCAATTGTGTGATAGTTAAATACCCAGAAAATCACTTAATTAAATTCTAGGTTAAAAGTTCAAAGCTTTTCACAAGTTTTAAATTTGTGAATTAAAATGGTCTGTGAAAAAAAAAGAAGAAAAGATCTTTGCAGGATAGTGACATTAGTCCAATTGTTTTTGAATTCCAGGCAGCTCGTTAAGTGTTATGACTTACTGGGTGCTCGGGTACAGATGGAGAGTAGACAGAATCAGATATATGTCTCCCTCAGTCAGCACAGATGTATGTGTGATGGGAGGAGAAGAAGAGAAATGACAGTGAGGTCATAGAAAAACAAATGAAGCCTCATCTGGAAGCCAAAGCAGAAAGTGTGGTTGTTATCACCATTGTTTAATTTCTCTCTATTAATCATAACGAAACACTGTGCAAAGTATGATTTATAGTGACCAGCTGAAAATGGGCTGTGTGCAGAATGTATGTGTGCATAGTTGTAGAATAAGTGTTTGGATGTCCCTGAGGGTATCCATACTTACATGCATACTTATGCATATTTACATGTTTTGGGACATTATTTAGCTATTAGGTATATTAATATGTACAGATTCAAGTGTTAATTTAAACAGTGCTTAAAGTTTTTTTTAAATAAAGTGCAAATATGAACTCAGAATTATGAAATGCACAAAATGTCATAACAGATCTTTGTAAATAAAAATGTAATTCCTGAAACTTCCAGTTTCAGACTCTTTGAATAATTCATAGTAAAAACTGAGTCATATGCTGTAAAGTTAGTAACTGAGTAATAAGCAGAGAGTATATGTTGGTACAGAAATGCTTGTTACAGTCATAAACCAGCATTATGCAAGCTGCAGCAATTTCCAAGCAGTACATAGATGCATTAAATAATAATTCAGGTCACAGGATTTAATGCCCCTGTCAACCTATTTTCATAATTATCTATACTAGTTTCTTTGGTGGACTAGCTATGGAAAGCAGAAGGGGAAAAAAAACCCCAAAACTTTATCCCTTACAAAGAAACTGAAGTAATCTGTTTCTTGCTCACTCAGTCTCTGAGTAAACGAAACTGAAAGTGCATGAATTTTTAGCATTTTGCACACATAAGTTTTAGCATAATAATATAGTACTGTACAAAAGTCTTAGGCTCATGTAAAGAAATGTCGTAGATCAAAAATGGCTTAAAATAATGAAATGAAATGTTTCAAATTTAAACAAAAATACTATAAACTGCAGTAAGCCATAATAAATGAAAGTCAATATTTGGTGTGAGACAACCCTTTGCTTTAAAAAAAAAAGTTGTCGTCGTCTCAGGTAGTGAGTGCAGTTTGTTAAGGAAATGAGCTGTAGGTTTTACTGAGCATCTTACAGAACCAGCCACAGTTCTTCTGGACACTTTGACTGTCACACTTGTTTCTTAATTTTGCACCTAAACCCAGTAGCCTTCATTATGTTTTCTTTTTTAATCTGAAAAGTGTTCTCTTATGTAATATGCTGCTCAGATACAATTTTTTTTTCCTGTAACATTTAATTTTGTGCTGGAAAACAAACATTTGGACCTGTAAAATGTCTTTGTACTGACTTGATAATGTAGAAGTCATAAAATAGAAATGTATAAGAAAGTTTGTATGAAAAAATAGGGTGCTTAAGACTTTTGCAAAGTACTGTATGTAAATGTAGCTATTTCAGTGCCATTGTATGACGAAGTTTGTGATTGTCAGATCAGATTAAAGTACCACCCCTGCTAACAAGTAGCAAAATCAGGACATGAACGTAGATTACATCCTCACTAGTATTAGTTTGCAAACTAGCTAAAGTGGTCAAAACAAGTACTATCTAGTCAGTGCAGCTAGTTTACTACTGTAAGTTAAAAAACATCACATGCACAATGTTCTAGAAGTGATAAATCAGACATTGTGATAAGCAATGACAAAACTGTTGGTGCTGACCTGTGCATTGTCCATTATGAAAGCTGAATCCAGCACCACAGGATGTGCACCGGTATGAACCTGGAGTGTTCACACACACCTGACCACGACACTGCAGATGGTTCTCACACTCGTTTACATCTAACACACACACACACACACACAAAATACATATTTACTGTATGCTCTCTCTCTCTCTCTCTCTAATCATACACTCATGCACAGACAGTATAGGCCAGGAAGGCAATATGAATGTGTGTGAATAAGTATTTCACCTGTGCATGTGTTGTCTTGAAGCTTGTACCCTGTATGACATACACATCTGTAGCTGCCAGGTATGTTCTCACAGCGGCCATTAGCACAGGGGGCAGGAACCTGACGACACTCATCGACATCTAAGAGAACAGATTGTATGAATATTGTTAGGATTTTGGACTACATAGACTTTGGACACTAGATAGTGATAGTTTGCCTTTCTGTTTTTCCTTTTTTCTTTTGACTTGCCTTGTTAACCTTTGTTATTTTTTTCACCTATCCCTAATTTACAAAGCTATTTATGAAGCTATTTACCCTCCCTTTTCGTTGTTAATTGTTCAGTCCTCATGTGCCTCTTGTTAGTGGCTAACACTGTCTTTGCCTTTATTTACTTATTGCTTTACCTATTGCTGTTTGCCTTTTTGAAATTTGGGATTTCTTATCCCCCCCCCGAGATCTTTTGTGAATGTTGCTTTTTTGGAATCTTTTATGATTTTTGGCTGCTTTGGATCTTTGATGAATTTTTCCTAACTACTGTGTTTGCTTTTGGGATTTTTCTGGACTTTTGGTGGAGATATCTGAAGTTTTTTTTTTTTTTTCTGTTTTATCTCCCTATCTCTGTCTCCTGGAGTTTCTCTGCATTTTAGTCCAGCCTAGCATGTAGAATAGTAATTCAATTTTTGAAGCCTTGACCGATTTCATGTTGAGTCAAAGCACCACGATGGGAATATAAAAGACAGCATAAGCTGATAAAGGAGCAGCTATACAGTCCAATGATCAGCTTGCAACATGCGTGAGGTCTCTCTACATGCCAACAGGCCTCAGCGCCATCTAGTCTAGCCTCAATCTTCCAGGTTTTCCTAACTGCAGCCCAAGCTCTACCAACCCCCACAGCTGAGCCACACCTACCTGCCCCTCAAAGTGTCAATGGGAATCTGGGAGGGTTTCATGGGTTAGTGGCCCAATGTTCCTGCACTTTCAAGCTCCAAGCATTGTTCCTTCCCTTCTCCTTTCAACGATTGCATACAGCATCATCCCCTCCTCCCCAGGAAAGCACTATCCTGGGCCACAGTCATTTGGGAGGGTCAGGGTCCCCGTGCTTCAACTATCAAGCTTTATAGAGGCACTACCTCAAGGAAGTTGGAGTGTGGCCAAGTATGCCATTGCTTTTCATACAGTAGTTTTTCCATATTCTGATATTTGTGGTATTCCAGAATGGTCTTTCATGTCCCATGAAGGACGAATTGGTCCCAAGGGATGCAGAAAGGCACTTGAACAAATTGTGTGACCTCTTAATTCAGCTGGACAACCAATTCTGTGAGAAACAAAGGGAAAATTGCTCTTCAGCTCATTCTCTCTAGATCAGGTCCTGGACTTCATCTCTAGATGGCTCACTCCCAAGCCCCCAATTCATCAGAGGAACCCATGCATTTGGGAGGGACACAAATCAGACTGAGCAGATCTGGCACATGTGAGAGAAATGTTGCCTCAACTGTGGGAGACCAGGTCACTTCAGGTCCACTTGCCCAGAGCTATCGGGAAAAGCCTAGTCCCATCCAGAGGTGGGAGGACTGTAAGGAGACCCAACTTTGTCCTGAGATCTTATCCAGTTAGGGTCTTCCTTTCCACCCCTTTTCTTCATTCTCTGCTGGACTATGGCACTTCAGGCAACTTTATGGACTTGTTCCTTGCCAAGAATCTCCAAATCCCCCTGGTCAACTTTCAGCTGTCGTTAATAATCGCTACCCTCAATGAAAGACCCCTGTGCAATGGGGTTGCAGTTCATCACCTCACCACTCCTGTATGCCTGTCCATCAATAACCACCAAGAGAAGTTGCAGTTCTACTGCATTCTCTCAAGTTTGCCATTGTCCTAGGCTTCCCATGGCTAAGTTGCCATAAACCTGACAGAGACTGGTTCACTGGGTTAGTGTTTGAGTGGGGTTCCACCTACCATGCCAAATGCCTTCAACTTCATCTCCTGAGTCTGTAGAACTTCTTGAGTTGTCTTGAGTCCCTCCCGAGTATCATAATCTGAAGGGGGGTGCTCAACAACAAGAAAGCAACCATCTCCCTTGTCACTGCTCCCATAACTGCTCCATTGATCTGCTTCCAGGCAATATGCCCCTTAGAGGAAGAATCTTTTCCCTTTTTAGACCTGAGACCCAAGCCATAGAGCAATACATCAGAGATGCTTTGGCTGCTGGAATCATTCACCTGTCCACCTCTCCAGCAGGTGCAGCATTCTTGTTAGTGGAGAAATAAGATGGAGGTCTTCTTCCTTGCATACAATACTAGGGCCTAAAGAAGGTGAACATCAAGAACTACTACCCTCTTCCACTAATGTCTACAGCTTTTGAGCTACCACAAATAGCCCCACTGTATTTAAAATTGGACTTGAGGAACAGCTACCACCTGGTCTGTATCAAGGAAGGAGACGAGTAGAAGACTGCAATCAGCACACCAATAGGTCACTACAAGTACCTGGTCATGCTGTTTGGCCTGGTGGATGATGGCCTAGGGCATTCATGATATCTTGCATGATATGCTCAACCACTTTGTCTATGTTTACTTATATAACATACTCATATTTTCCAAGTTGCTAGATAGATGAACACATCAGTTATGTCCAGCAAGTCTTGCAAGGCCTCCTCAGGAACCACTTGCAGCCAGAGAAGTATAAGTTCTAGTCCACAGAAATCTCCTTCTTGAGGTTAACTGTCTCTAAGTGCAGTCTCCAGATAGACCCCAAGAAGACTAAGGGAGTCAGAGACTGGCCTACACCCTCTTCTGTAAAAGAAGTTGAGCACTTTCTGGCTTTGCTACCTTTAACCAGCAGTTCATCTACAGTTTCAGCTCTGTAGTGGCTCTTCTTATGGCCCTGACTAAGAAATCCTAACTCCCAGTTCATCTGGACCTCTGAAGCAGAGGAGGCCTTTTCTGAGCTCAAGAAGCACTTCACTTCAGACCCCAAATGCTTTGTCCCTAGTTCCATCATTGTAACCCCATTTTTTGCTGGTGAATTGAGACACTTGTCTGAAGGGCACAGCAGGGAGAGCCAGAGACAAGAGGGGCTCCCAACTGATTTTCTCTCCCTGCTACTGTACACACCCAGGTAGTGCAATGGGGGAATGGTTCATACCTCACACCTCACATGGCCAGATGGAGAGTTTGAACCAGAACCTGTAGACGACTCTGTGCTGCCTGGCATCCACTATGCCAAGCTCCTGGAGCAACTACAATCTATGCTGCTTTTCTACTAGGATTTCCCCACTTGAGTGCCAGATTGGGTACCAGCCCCCGCTGTTTCTAGAGCAGGTGTCCGAGTTCAGGGTCCCTTCAGCACAGAGGCTCATCCATCACTGTTGGTACACCTGGACAAGGGGGTGGCAAGCTCTACAATAGGTCTCTCAGCGCCAGCAGCTTCAGGCCAATTGCCAACACAGACTCACCACAATTCTTCGATCTGGACAGAGGGTTTGGCTCTCCCCCCAAGACTTTACCCTGTGGGTAGAGTCCTGCAAACTGGTCTATTTGGATTTTGGACTACATAGTCTTTGGACATTAAATGGAGATATTCTGCCTTTGGATTTGTTCTTTTGACTTGCATTGTTAATATTCATTATTGTTTTCACCTGGTCCTGATTTGCTTAGCTATTTATACCCTCCCTTTTCCTTGTTCACTGTTCAGTCCTTGTGATGCTCATGTGAGTACCTACACTTTGCCTCTAGTTACAAGTGCTTTATTTTTGCTGCCTGCCTTTTTGACTTTTGGGATATTTTATGATTGCCTTTCTTGGGAACTTTTGTGATTCTTGCCTTTTTGGAATCTTTTGTTATTTTGGCTGCTTTGGATCTTTTGTGAATTTTCCCTGATTACTGGCTTTTTTTGGACATAGTATTCATCTGTTTTCCAGTTGGATTTATTTATGGATCTGTTAGCTTTTTTGGTGGAACTATCTGAAGTAATTTTTTTTTTCTGTTTTATCCCCCTATCTCTGTCTCCAGGAGTTTCTCTGCAATTGAGTCCAGTTTAGCCTGTAGAGCAGTGGTTAAATTGCTGGGTCAGCATCACCACAAACCAAGTTCAATTCTTGTCCAGGGTCAACACCCCTTAAAGAGTATTGTTCAAGTGGTATAAATGCAAGAATAAAGAAATTTAAAAATAAATGTATTCACCAGTGCATCTTCTGTTGGTTATTACAAACCCGGGGCCACATGACACACATCTATATGAACCTAGAGTATTAATACATCCCTGACCAGGGCACTGCAGAGGGTCCTCACATTCATTCACATCTGAAACACACACACATGTATGTTTACTATCAGATATCCTTTATATGGTGTTTTTGGAGCAATCAAAGTTCTCCTAAATTAATTGATAAAATCTGGTGGGTGTTGGTTAGGAAATCTGTCTGTCAAACCTTATATTTCCAAGGATACTACAAAAATATTAACATTCCACCTCTGATACACTTTGTTTTGTTAGAATCTCTTAGCAAGTGTTGTTCTTATGAATATTACATATTTCCAGACTACTCAATGACAAACTATTTTCCAGTTTTTAATATTAAAAATGGTTGATGCAGTCTTGTTAAATTCAAGGTTAATCCACATAACTTCACATGATGTGTGAAAACCTTTTACTGACCTGAGAAATCATGTTAAAGGTGCTGACTGCCAAGTCATCTGAAATTTTCAAATTTTTTTATTGTGCATGGCATTTCCACATGTCTTGCAAGAACAATATAATGCGGATGAGACATGATAATTTTGATGTGCTGAGGGTCACTTTTCTCAGTTTTGGGACCGTTTTCCTACCTCTTGTGGTAAACCGTATGGCCCTACGGAAATAGCTGAACACGAACTGAACTGAGCTTTAACTAATTAGCATAACTGTGGAACTGTGTCACATCAAAATGGTGGTGCACAGAAAACATTGTGACTCTGCATTGATCTCAGAAAGTTTTGAGTTGCAAGTATTAAATTTGAGGTTGACATTTTTTAATAGATCTGTGAAACAAAAGATGAATATATCTTTTCTCTGTTACCGCTTTTGTGTTATTGTTCCTTTTTCTGTAAGCTCAAAACATTAGGTGTATTGGGGCCTCTCACTAACATCATAGATTTTTGTTTATCAAGCAGTGTCTGCCATATTGCTGGGTTTCAGTAAACCCGCTGAAGCTCAACTGACTACAAACAAGGACGCCCCGAACTACATTTCCCATAACACACAGCACCCTCTGTCTCCCACCTACTGATTCACAGCTGACTGTCATTTCCTCAATCACCTGTCCCTCCATAAAAGCTCACCTCACACACACACCTTTGCAAAGCATCGTTCTGCTCTCAGTACATACCGAGCCTTGTATCTTTCTGATTGTTCATTCCATTTCTGACCCTCACTACTTTCCTCTCATTTCTTGCTCTTTTTCTTTTGCTATGCTACACTATTTGCCGATCGCCCGACCCTCACTAGTTTACTGACTCTGATTTCCACTTTCTGATTTGGCTTTGACAACCTTCTGTAAGCTGTCTTCCTCCACGCTTACATCCGTAAGTGCGTGCATTCTCACAGGATACTTCGCCATCATGGATGTAGGCAGAGGACATGAAACAGATGGCTTTAAATGCACAGGGGCGTTTAGTAGGAGAACATCAGCAAATGCTTGCCGATCTCAACACCCAGATGGCTCAGCTTACAATGGTGATGTTGCAGGCCCTCCGAGCACGCCCTGAGTCACCTCCCAATCCGGTGTTGCAACTCCCTCCTCCGGAGAAGTTCGCCGGAGATGTCAGCACCTGTAAAGGTTTTTTGTTACAATGTTCTTTATATTTCACCACCATGCCCAGCCTGTCTGACGAACATACATTTCTGACGATCGCTAAATTTCTATCTTTTCTCACCGGCAAAGCAATCTGCTGGGCAACTGCAATCTGGCACAAGGGTGGTGAACCCACCAAGTCATATGAACAGTTCCTCTCACAATTCAAGAGGGTTTTCAACCACGAACCTTAGGAGATAGAGGTTGGAGAGAGCCTACTCGCCAGTTCCCAGGGAAACCGCAGCGTAGCTGAATACACCCTGGATTTCAGGACACTAGCTGCTGCCAGTGGATGGAACAAGCCTGCCCTGAAGCCAATCTTTCACCAGGGTCTCCGTCCTGAGATCCTCAGTGAACCGGCCTGTAGAGATGAGAACCTTTCTCTCAAATCCCTCATCGATCTAGCCATCCGCCTTAACCAGTTGCTTAAGTATCGTCCCTCCATTCAGGATGGTGCCAGGGCTGCCCTGTCGACGAAAGGATGATGCTCCCATGGAAGTGTTCTGCACTAGACTAACCCGCACTGAACGAGCTAGACGATGCAAGGAGGGATTATGTATCTACTGTGGGAGCTCCAAACATCACATTAGGAACTGCCCAATTCAACCAGCCCATGAAAATCCAGCCGAACCACCCAGGTCCTCCACAAATCCGGTGAGAAAGCTCTCCTCCAAGTCTTTTCAGTTAGCAGTGATACTGAAAGTTGCATCATCTACTCACACCCTATCTGCTTTCATAGATTCAGGAGCAGAAGGGAACTTTATCAACCAAGCCATCATGCACAAGCTCAACCTTCCCGTCACCATGTTGCACAGCCCACTCAGCATCCAGACCATCGCTGGTGGGCCCATAGGTGATGGGCTGGTCACTTCACGCACCCAACCTGTGCTAGTCCAGGTGGGAGCACTACACAAGGAGCTCCTATCCCTCTACATTACTTCTACTGTCAATCATGACATCATTCTTGGGTACCCCTGGTTGCAACTCCACGACCCTCTCATCTCCTGGCAACAAAAGGAAATTCTCCAATGGTCACCCACCTGCTTCCAGAGTTGCCTCTCTCATCCTCAAGTCCAAGTTGCTTCCACCTCTGTTGAGAGTCCTCAACCCGACTCCATTGACAACGTGCCTGACTGCTATAGGGACCTCGCTGAGGTTTTCAGCAAGGAGAAGGCATGCGGGCTACCTCCGCACAGACCTTATGACTGCTTCATAGACTTGCTACCCAGTACGTCTCCTCCTCACAGTCGCATCTATCCCCTGTCTCAGAAAGAACATGCTGCCATGGAGGATTACATACAGGAGGCTCTCAAACAGGGATATATCGGCCCATCCAAATCTCCCACATCAGCTGGTTTCTTTTTCGTAGAGAAACGTGGGGGCAGGCTAAGGCCTTGCATAGACTATAGAGGCCTGAATCAGGTCATTGTCAAGTACCCATATCTTCTGCCCTTAGTTCCAGCAGCCCTAGAACAACTATGAACTGCCAAGATTTTCACCAAACTCAACCTACACAGTGCTTACAACTTGATTTGGATCAAGAAGGGTGACAAGTGGAAAACTGCATTTAGCACCATTTCTGGACACTTCGAGTACCGGGTCATGCCTTATGGCCTTTCTTCAGCTCCCAGCGTGTTCCAGTGTTTCATTAATGACGTGCTTCAGGACATGCTGGGCAAATATGTCATTGTGTACATAGACAACATCCTCATCTACTCACCAGATTTTCCGCATCACCAGGAACACATCAGTGCCATTCTCAGATGACTTCTGGAGAACAACCTCAACGTGAAGGCTGAGAAGTGCAAGTTCCACCAAAGCAGGATCTCCTTCCTGGGCTATGTCATCCATGCCAGCGGAGTCAGCATGGACTCATCCAAGGTGTCAGCCATAACATCCTGTCCCACACCTCGCTCCATCAAAGATCTCCAATGCTTCCTAGGCTTTGCAAATTTTTATCGCTGCTTCATCCAAAACTTCAGTAATCTGGCAAGCCCACTAACCTCACTGCTAAAAAAAAAAAGGTCCAACGAGCCTTCATTGGAACCCAGCAGCTGAGGAGGCCTTCAACTGTCTCAAGCAAGCATTCGCAAAAGCCCCGATACTCCAGCATCCGGATCCTGCTAAACTATTCACCGTAGAGGTAGATGCTTCCAACACCAGAGTAGGGGCTATCCTGTCTCAACATTTCGGGGAGAAACAGAAGCAACACCCTGTAGCCTTCTTTTCAAAGAAGTTAATCCCAGCAGAAAGAAATTAGACTGCATTTCTGCAGAGAAAATGCAAAGTGTGCTTGCTGAGCTGTAGCAGAACAGCTATCATGCTAGCATGCTAAAAGCTAGCATGCC
>JAOBAM010000025.1:25089759-25102431 GCA_025212355.1 Notarius kessleri
AGCTGGGATAGGCTCCAGCTTGCCTGCGACCCTGTAGAACAGGATAAAACGGCTAGAGATAATGAGATGAGATGAGACATCCAGGCTTGATTTGCTTCTGTCATGCAAGCCTTTCCTAACATTCATGATGACGGCTACTGCTTCCTGAATTGACAGCATTGCCTTAACTCTTTTTTTTTTTTTTGGCAGAGGCAAGGAGGACCTGGACACTAGTTATATGTGGTCATTTGATCTGCTGTACACTTTTAGAAAGGGGCTCTTCAGTGCATTCCTTGTATAGTTTTAGCTTCCTAGCTTCCTAGGTTCTAGAGTTGACCTTTTTCTAAGTGTGTAATGATTGAAGACCCAAATAAAGATTCTGTAGAGCAAATTTTCAGCTGTGCACTAGGTTGGAGGTTTGTGGTTCTGTGATTTCGTGCTGTGGTGGGTCTGGCTCGGTATTAAACACCAGACAGCTGCCTCTTCTAAAAGACTCCACATGCAACCTCAGGCCTGTCATCAGCTCTGCCACTGCTTATTTGCCATAATTCACCCTCCACAGTTGAAAGCTCAGGTCAGTCCTATTACTGTACCTTCACTGTGTGAGGTGCTTTTATATTGGTTTTTGGCTGCTGCTTGCAGTATCTTAAATACGAGGTTATATTATGAGTGTATTGCTTCATTAAATATATAAAGCTATTAAATTAGATGCATATGTTCTTGTTATATTATAGCACAGCACTGCTGAATGTATGATTCTGACTTGTCAGAAGGTGTGACATAGTTTTCTATAACAGCACCTTTGATCATAATTCTAGCTGTAATTCAATTGATATTTTATATCAGTATACTCCTTCTAATCCATTACTGTTTCTCTAGTAACAACTCAGGATGGCACGGCGGTGTAGTGGTTAGCACTGTCTCCTCACAGCAAGAAGGTTCTGGGTTCGAGCTCAGTGGTTGACGAGGGCCTTTCTGTGTGGAGTTTGCATGTTCTCCCCATGTTTGTGTGGGTTTCCTCCGGGTGCGCCAGTTTCCCCCACAGTCCAAAGACATGCAGTTAGGTTAACATGGTGCAGCCATGGCCTGAGGTTGGGCTGAAGTGCCCTTGAGCAAGGCACCTAACCCCCAACTGCTCCCCAGGTGCTGTAGCATAGCTGCCCACTGCTCTGGGTATGTTTGTGTGCTCACCGCTCACTTGTGTGTGCGTGTGTGTGTGTTCAGTGCTTCAGATGGGTTAAATGCAGAGGAAGAATTTCACTGTGTTTGAGTGTACGTTTCTTGGCTTCTTGTGTTGTCAAACTATTAAAAATAATTTTTTTAAAACCAATTTTCCATCCGTGGCTTGGAGTTTGAGAGAGCAAAATTGGCTGTTCTCAGGGAGGCACATCCTCTCTCTGCTATCAATCACAGAACATTGGCAAATCTGGGTAAATTTTAGTTTGGTTTGGCTTACACAAACATTTACACACAACTTTATGAAAATATTGATAAATGAGGCCCAATGTGGGTGTGTTTTTAATGAATTTAGATAATAATGATTATAACTAATGCTAATGTTAACATATTATGTTGCAGGTTTTTTTTTTTGTTTGTTTGTTTGTTTTGCACTGTTTTCATGATATGCCTAGCAAACAGTTCACACCTTGAGGATAAATAAAGTTCAGTTGTGTTCATGTCAGTTTTTAAGTTGTGGGTACTCACAGGGAAGTTCTTTGCTTGGTGGACTAGTCGATGAAGCAGGACTTCCTGTTTGTCTGTGCTGATTCAGCTGTGGTTCCCTCTGAATGATGAAAACTTCTGACATGATTGGCTGTCTCTGACCAGTACTGGATTGCTGAATCCTGACGTTATGGCTGATAGTTGCAGATTGATGCATTGTAGGTCTTTGGTCATGTGGTCGTTCATTTCTTGTTGTTGACTGTAATAATGATGTATCATATCTAGTTGATGTAGTTGAAGTGCGATTTCTCTGAGAAAACAGTGCAGGGCTGTGTGGTTCTGCAACCCTCTGATTCAATTTCAGTGTGTTAGGTGAGTAATGGTAGCCAGGACCAGCAGGACAAATCTCCTTAAATTCAACTGTGGACACACAGATTGTTCAGCAATAGCAAATTAAAGAAAACTAACTTGTGGTATAATCTCATTCCTCATTTGAATTATTCCCAGATCTCTCTGTGTGATGTTAAATCTACGAAAATTATTAAATAGTTTGAATAAAAAATGATCTCTACTCAAGAAAAATCTGACAACCTCAGAGGCATGGACTATATTCACATCATTTGCATAATCTGAATGGGAAACCCAGGAAATCAGTTTACCCAGGTGCTTAAGCCTTTTCTCAATATGCCTAACTTTCCCCATGTAAATATTGATGTAACTTAACTTGCTGACTCTGAACATTGCTCTAACTGTACTTTGTTGTTCTTATCCCCAAATGCAGTCAATCAGCCAAGGTATGGTGTTTGAAATTTTGCTTTAATTTTGGACTGGTGTTAGGAAGTGTCATATCAACACCATAGTCCATTCTGGACTCTGGTTCCTAAAACACACTATGGCCTACAGATATGGTCACCATAAACTATGACTCCCATCACACATGTTCACAGACACCTGAGTACTGATTATGTATAATTTTTCCTCATTACACACACTATATAAACAGACTTTGGACAATACCTCCTCGCAAAGTAACACTCAGTGTGCCTTTCACTGGCTAACCAAGCCATTGTACTTTGTCTTTGCTTCTCTGGTTTATGATCTGGTCTTGTTCTCTCTCTCTCTCTCTCTCTCTATCTATCTCTTGTTTGTTTTTTTCTTTTTTGGATATTGCCATAGTATTGATGTTTGCTGATCACCTGAACTGTTGCCTGACCTTGACCTTGAGTTTGATTCTTGTTTTGGATTTGTTTACTGAACTTTTTTAAATAAAACACTAACCTGCACTTGCATCTGCTTCAGAATGGTTTTGTGACAGGCAGCTCGTGAAGGTGACCAGTAATGAAAGATTATCACCTGCAGTTTTCTGTGGTGCATGTCTAAATTTTCATACACTTCCCTTAAATCAGCTTGTTGAGTTGTTCAGTATCTCAGGCTTATTCGTGTGTTTTCTAACACATATATGACATACTGTTGTTTATAATAATGGAGAAACATATGTGTGGAAGCATCAGTATGAGCTCACAAGGTGCATATTTGCACTTGGCTCTCACGGTAGTCAGGCACGTTGTGGAATATGTGTAGCACTGGCTGTGGAGGTGTATCATCTCTGCATCAGGGGGACATGGATGTTGTGGAGGATACTGCCCCAACCACCCTCCTTTGGGATTCCCCTCCAGTCTAATGTTGTACTTGCCCATCTGTACTTTTTGATGATTAAGAATAGGCTGTATTGAGTGATGCTGGATGCTCAGACACATGAACAGATGACCCAGTTATTGGTGCTGAAGAGCATAGAGAATTCCTGTCCATGTGGCTAACCATAATCCCATGGCTGGACATTTGGTGCAGGATAAAACACCAAACTGTCTCATGACTCACTTCTATTGGCTGGGCATTCATGGCGATGTTTGCAGGTGGTCTGCGATATGCCATGAATGTCAACTGGTGAATCTGCCAGGCACCCTAAAAGTGCCATTGCACTCTCTACCACTAATTGAGATCCCCTTTGAAAGAATTGGTATGGATCTTGTCAGGCTATTGGATTGGAATGCACAAGGGCATCACTTTGCTTTAATCCTGGTGGATTATGCAACATGATACCTGAAAACTGTGCTGCTGCTCAACATTAAATAACAGTAAATTTGTGCAGAAAGACAGACAGAGTTGGGATAAATGGCTTGCGCCCCTTTTATTTGCAGTACAAGAGGTCCCACAACCCTTCACATGGTTCTCTCCATTTCAATTATTGTATGCTCATAAGCCTTGTGGCATTCTTGTCATGAGGGAAAATTGCGAGGAGGGGCCTTCTAATAGTAAAAATGAAATTAAGTACATTCTAAACCTGCGAGCAAAAGTCTATACACTGTCACATCACCCAGGAGAATTTGCTGCAGTCACATGAATGTCAATCCTGGCTGTATAATAGGGCTATGCACCCACAGGAACTTGCACCGGGAGTTACAGTGCTTGTTTACCTACATGAACTCAAAATTACCTGCCGAGTGGCACAAACCTTTTGAGGTCAAATGGCAATTTGGGGACGTAGACTATGAGGTGAAATGAATAGATAGAGGCATGGCAGATATACTATCTAAATGTGCCTAAATTATGGAAGGATGACCCTGTGGCATTGGTGACAGTGGTCCCTGAGAGTGAGGAGCTGGGACTAGAGGCAAGTCCAAAAGTAGCCACTCAATCCACCTTGGTCCCCTGTGGAGACCACTTCTTGCCATCCCAACTCACCAAGGTCCAAGCAGAATTATCCCATATGTTTTCACCTCTCCCCAGTCATACACATCTCATAGAACACCACATTGAGATTCCCCCAGAGATGATGGTGCACAGTCACCCCTATCGTCTACCTGAGCACAAGAAAAATGTAGTTTGGGATGACTTCCAGGCCATTCTCAACATAGGAGTAATTGAAGAATCCCACAGCTACTGGAACAGCCTGATGGTCTTACTACCTAAGGCTGATGGAATGATCCAGTTCTGTGTGGACTATAGAAACATCAATGCAGTGTCTAAATTTGATGTGTACCCAATGCCTTGTATAGACAAACTGCTCGATTGTTTGGGGATAGCTCGCTTTTATTTGACACTGGATTTGATGAAGGGATATTGGCAGTTTCCCTTGACTCCATTATTCCATGGAAAAAATGGCCTTTTCCACTCCATTCCGATTGCACCAACTCCTCACCCTTCTGTTTAGGTTGTTTGGAGCCCCTGTGATGTTTCAGTGGCACATGGACAGAATCCTCTGACCACACACTGCCTAAACCACAGCCTATCTAGATGACATTATTATTTATAGCAATGATTGGGAATGGCGCATGCAACATCTGAGGGCTGTTCTGAAATCTTTGAGATTTGTGCAGCTCACGGTGACCCTAAAGAAGTGTGCGATTAGGTGGGTAGAAGTACAGTATATGGGCTTAGACTTGGATCATGGGCAGGTATGTCCCCAAATTGATAATACCACAGGAATTGAGACCTCCCCTCACTTTTTTTCTCACTTTTATTTTGCAGACTGATGCATTAGACAGAGGGCCAGGGGCCGTTTTGTCCCAGGTGGTGGAGGGGAAGGAGCACCTGGTGCTGTACATCAGCTGGAAGCTCTCAGTGTAAGAGACAAGGTACAGCACCAATGAGAAGGAGTGTGTAGCCTTCAAATGGGTGGTCACCCTTTGGTAGTACCTGCTGGGATGCCCTTTCACTCTCTGCTCCACTGCATTTAGGATGCCAACACGTGAATCACTTGTTGGTATCTGGCACTGCAGCCCTTTAAGTTTAAGGTGGTCCACAAGCCAGGGACACAGATGGCTGTGGCAGATTTCCTCTCCCATCGGGGAGTCAGCTGCAGGCTGGACAGTTCCCCAGCGGAGATGGGCAGTCAGGGTGTGTGGTAGCGGAGGCACATTCAAGCATTGTTTTGTGAATGGAAAGCAAAGCCACGGGAGGTGAGTGGCAAAGGGGTTATACCTGAGACTAACTAATAGTGATGAGTGTGTGTTCTGTTGCAGTGATGGCTAAGAGCTTAAAAGGAGGTGAAAGAGTTGAGAGGAGGAAGTCATGATCCAGCACAGAGCTGTGTGGGTGTGTCAAAGCCATTGTATGTGTGTGTGTGTGTTTACATTGTTGAGTGTGTCTCAGAGTGAGACCAATGTCTAATAAAACTGCTGAAAAGCACAGAGTTAAGCAAACGTATGAATAAATGCAAGTAAAACAGCCCACCTGTCCTCATCTCTTCAGTCTCCCGAACCCCTGCTCCATCACTATATGTTAAAATCTCAATTATTGATTCAGATTTCAAAATCTGAATGGAGCAAGTGATTTGTATGATTGTTATATTTCAGAATGCCTTTGAAATGTTTTTAATTATTATTTTATTTTTTATATATTTCCATACAATGATACCTTATGAGATCTCATGAGACAAACGTGTGATGATTTAGACATGCTATTTGCATGGTGATAAACTAGTCACAATAAGCTTCCCTAACTTGTTAGCTACATTAGCAGCTTTGCTTCAGTGAATAACCATAGAAGCAAACTTCATATACCAAAAATGTCTTGGCTGATTGCCTACATCTGGTGTAAGAGGGAAACTGTGCACTTTCATTCAATGCTGTATTCACATTCACTTTGAGCTTTGACTGATATTGTTGTGTTTATGATTTTTAATCTGTAAATCCTTTGTTTTGTGACTAATGAGCAACAAATGTATGCTTATTGTGCAATATACTGTATTATACAATACATTTCACATTTACAACCTGACAGGTACTTTCATCCATAGTGACTTATTTAAAGCAAAGAGCTGAGTTGATCATTAAACAAATAATTTGGCCAAATATTTATCTAGTTTCCCCTTACCTTGATTAAACAATTTAGGGCACGTAATGATAAGTTAGATGGTAAGTTTACAAAATGCTAAACAAAAGTTATACAATTTCCTGGCTTGCTAACTATATTTGATGCAAGTAGTATGGTGTATAATTCATTTTGGCCCAACTGGTCCTTTAAACCTCTTGAGAAGAGACATGTCTTGTAGTGAAGGAGAGCTTTACTGAAAACAGCTGTTTTATTAAACAGATGTGGAAAATGCAAAGGAGAATTAAAACATGTCACAGTATTAAAATCCATCAAACATTTAACCACCTAAAAGACCCACAGTTGCAAAAGTACAACTTTTTTTAATATAACCTAATTATCATATGAAATGTTGAATAAATCAATGGGCGGGGTACATATCTCCGCACCCTACACTCTAATATGTTTCATTGCAACATTTTTGGCAGGAAAATGTGATCATTACAATATTACCAGCATTCTATTTGCATGCAACATGGCCTCCTGCTTCTAATCCCTCTGTTGTCAGCTGTAGACAAAATGATCATACTTTCCAAGTAAGTATGTAAGTAAGTAAATATGAAATATTTTTTTATTGAAATCTTAAGATGTTTATTGATAAACATTGCACAGAAAAATGAACAAAATATCATCATAGCAAGATTTTTAATAATGCAAAAAATGCATCAATGAGCTTCGATGGTCATTTCCCCATACAATTCACAGAAGATTTTCCTTTCAGGTAATGCATACATTTTCATGCAAAATGATGTCTTAACTTTATTGTTCTTAATGTACATTACAGTCTTGGATTTTTTGCTGTTTTAATTGTTTAAATATTAAATATCAAGTTTACATTCAAAGTAACTGGGCATTCATATTTCCTCATTTTTATTCACAGGTGTATGGGTAGGTGTTTTGGTCAACTGCTGTATAGTTGATAGTTAAAGCTTCTGTGTCTTGCCATGATAGTGTCCTCCAAAATTACAGGCACCCCTTGTAAAGATTAGTTAAACAGTTTACAGTAGAAAAAATCCACCTTTTGGTGAAGTAGCCTCATCTCACACTGAAAAATGAGAAAAACCCAACCTTTAACTAAAATAAATTTATTCAGAGAAAAACAAATCCCTTATCATGAAATAATTATTTAAAAAAGTGCCACTATTATTGGCACCCCTGGAAATTATAGTGAACACAATGTAACTAAAGCATGTTTCCCATTTAAATTGTACGTTTTTGAGTTGACTGGAGTGTGCAGGAACTTTGAAGCTGTAATCCATGTCTTCCTGATTAACTGGAGTACAAATATGAGGTGACACAGAGTCCACATTCTCTTAGTCATCCATCAACATGGGAAAGATAGGAGAACACAAATGAGAGAGAAGTGTGTTGACCTTCATAAGTCAGGGAATGGTTATTAAAAAAATAGCTACTTGCCTGAAAATGTCCATTTCTACTGTTAGGGCAATAATAAAAAAGTGGACACAAACTGGAACTGTTACAGATTCTCCTAGAAGAGGAGCAAAGCTTATTTTACCTCCACATACAGTGAGGAGGAGGTTAAGAGAGGCAAAAAAATAATAATCTCCAAGGATCACTACCGGTGAATTACAACAATAAAAAAAGTAAAATCTTGAGGTTTCCGAGTGTCCAAAACCTCCATCAGACTCCACCTCCATGCCAACAGATTATTTGGAAGGTTCCAGAGAAAAGCCTTTTCTGTCAGTTAACCACAAATGTAAGTGCCTGAAGTTTGTGAAACGCTACAGCTTTGACTGGAACTGTGTTCTCTGGTCTGATAGAATACAAATGGAGCTTTCTGAGAATAAACACTCAAGGTGGGTTTGGTGTAAACAGAAGGATGGCGTACTTGAAGTTTTGGCCTACACAAGCAACATTTACCTATAACCCCCTTCTCTGCATCATTCAGGATAGGAACAGAGGACTATATGCAAATCTCATTACCTCATCTGTTCCCCATTCTTTGGTTCCTACCTCTTTTCTTCATTCCAGCTCCTTCATATTCCTATTATTCAGATATGGTTTTCTCTCATCCTTTTCCTTTCCAAGTGAAACCTATTTCCTTTGATAAACTCAGCAGTGTTTACTGTTAGAACTGGAGTGCATCCACTCAGTCTGGGGATGGGTAATTCAGTGGAGCTGATGTGTTTGGACAGGGCCCCATTTCCACAGTAACAGTAATGATGTTCAGCTGCCAGGTTGGTAATGGAGACTCAGCACCATTAGCCTCCATCAGGTGGAATTATGGGTAAAAAAATATATATATCCACAGCAGTGTGTGTCATTATCACCAGAGTCAAGGTGAGATGTATCATGGCTGAAACAGAAACCAACACACATACATGGTATGCTTTTAGCATGATTATTTTCTGCAGTGTATTAGCACTACCTTAATGCAACAAAACCCTGTGCTACAGCAAATGCTAGACATCACACAGTTCAACACACAAGCATTCAACCTATTCAAACCGCAGCATGGTAATATAATTGTATGTCACATCTTCTTTTTGTTCCAAAATCCATAATACTAACAAATATGGTGGACCAAATTTTTGGTTAGGAGTTTATCGTTTAGCAGCATGGGATGGATAGGGTTAAAAGCAAAGTCAAAAACTCTCACAGTGCTCCCTGGATGTTGCAGTGTCACAAAACAGTACCCAGGGAGGTAGGGTGTGGTAAGAAGGTGCCTAAGGAAATGGAGTGTGGTGAAAAGGTACTCGGGTTGGAGGTGGGAAAAGGTGCATTGAGAAGGTATCCAGGGAGATGGAGTGTGTTGAGATGGTACTCAGAGGGGAAGGAATGTATCAAGAAAGTAAGCAGGAAGATGGAGTGTAGTGACAAGGTACCCAGAGAGATGGGACATGGTGAGAAGGTTGCTATGGAGATGGGGTGTGGCAAGAAGGTATTCAGGAAGTCTTAAGAAGGTACTCAGGTAGACAGGGTGTGGTGAGAAGGCACATGAGGAGATGTGATGTGGTGAGAAGGTACCCAGAGGGGAAGGAGTGTCTAGAGAAATTAAGTAGGGAGACAGAGTTTGGGGAGAAGGTCCCCAGAGAGATGGGTTGTGGTGAGAAGGTAGCCTGGGAGGTGGAGTGTGGTGAGAAGGTACCCAGAGGGGAAGAAGTGTATCAAGAAAGTAAGCAGGAAGATGTAGTGTAGTGACAAGACACCCAGACAGATGGGATATGGTAAGAAGGTCATCATGGAGATGAGGTGTGGTAAAAAGGTATTCAGAAAGTCTCAAGGAGGTACTCATCCAGACAGGGTGTGGTGAGAAGGCACATGAGGAGATGTGGTGGGGTGAGAAGGTACCCAGAGGGGAAGGAGTGTCTTGAGAAATTAAGCAGGGAGATGTGGTGAGAAGGTCCACAGAGAGGTGGGTTGTAGTGAGAAGGTAGCCATGGGGGTGGGATGTAGCAAGAAGTTACTCAAGGTGATGGCATGTGGTGAGAAGGTGTTTAGGGGGATGAGCTGTATTGAGAAGGTACCCAGGCAGATAGGATGTGATGAGATGGTACCCAAGGCATGGAATGTCATGTGAAGGTACCCAGAAAGATGTGGTGTAGCAAGAAGTTATCCAGGGAGATGTGGTGTGGTAAGAAAGTACCTGGAAAGAAGTGATGTGGTGAGAAGGTACCTGGAGAATTGAGGTGTATCAAAAAAGGTACTCAGGGGAGGCACTGCCTGGGGCAGTGGGTGTGTTAATACTTAAGGAGTTGGGATATGATAAGACAGTACCCAGGGAGATGAGGTGAGTTGATGAGTTAACGGTCCATTGTCAAATCTACTAAAGAAATAATTCAGTCCATCTTCTCCCAGACTTCCCTTTGCTTGTCTGTAGTTAAAATGCTGCCCAGTAAGACAAGGAGCTTCAAAGGTGTACTGACTTAAAAGCACATCAGTGTCTGTTTAGATCATTTATTATCATGATGCATGAAATATTTAAGAGAAGCCGTGGGTAGCGAGATCAGCAAGACGTATGTGTAGCAATTAAAAGTGCTGGATAAACACATTTCCGTCTGAAGCTGCTGTTGGTTTATCAACAGAGAGAAGAAGCTGCAGGAGAAACATCAAGAACCTGTGGTTTCAAATATTAACAACACAAAATAAGGGAACAAATAATCAGATCCATAATATGGGGACAAATACAAGAGGAAATGCAGATTATACTTCTTCTTCTTCTTCTTCCAATGTTATATGTATTACTATAGAAACAAAATTATATTATTTATTCTTATTAGATCCAAAATAAATATTGTTTCCTAAAAGCAATACGTTTTCTATGTGCTCAAATCAGTTTCTCTCATTTTAATTAAACATGATAATTGCATTCTAATGACATTAAAATATACAGCATGGGTCAGGCTGGCTTGATGAAGCTCACATTGACTGATAATTTATAAAAAATAAAAAAATAAAAAAAAACCCTCAATTAATTGCAAAGTGATGGAAATGAAACAGACTGTAAAATGAGTTTTTAAGTCTGTGAGAAACTCATTACAGGTTCCCTTTCGAAGACACTGTTCTTTAGTGAGAGTGCCTGTAAGAGGCATTATATCAAAACGTTGATGGACTTCTAATAAAATAGGTTATTTGAAGGCTACGTTCTCACAGTTGAAGTCAATTTGTTCTTTGAATGTCATATACAGTGTATTGAAAAGTATTCATACCCCTTCCCCGGGCGCTCTGGTGTGGCTGCCCACTGCTCTGGGTGTGTGTGCTTGTGTTCACTGCTTCAGATGGGTTAAATGCAGAGGATGAATTTCACTGTGCTTGAACTATGCATGTGACGAATAAAGGTTTCTAATATGTACCTGAATAAAATTGGTGGCATTGTATTAAACACTTAAATCTATGATGGAAAATAATTAATCATTTTAATGACACGCATCATCCACATTCACAGTGTCTCTATTCTCACAGACATCAGAATGACAGGCCTCTGGTAGTAGTAGTAGTATACGAAGAGACGACATCTAGTTCTAGTGGACTGTTGAAGCTTTTTATGAAAACAGAGGCCAGGTACATACTTTTGGACAGGAGAGAGAAACCCTGTCTTGGCCTGGAGCTTTCCTGTGTTTTTGAGCAAAGTGAGTAAACCTAAGCTTTTTAAGCCTGCAATAAAACTAATTTAGGTCATCAGCCATTTGGTGATTTACAGGACAGTTTGGGTGGGGGTGTCTTCTGTAGTTGTTGAGATTTTGAAATAATTTCCACACTGTGACAGATGAAAACCTTTTAGCTTCTAAAGAAGAGTTTCTTGTAACTACTCTGATTTACTTAGTCAGTGTGTTCCTATTCCAGGTGTACAGTATCCTGTTTCAGCTTCTGTAGGCTGCCTCTTTGGCTGGACAAAGCTACTTGATCTTGGTATTAAACACTTAAATCTATGATGGAAAACAATTAATCATTTTAATGACATGCATCAATGACAAACAGCTTCAGCTTCTGTAGGCTGCCTCTTTGGCTGGACAAAGCTACTTGATCTTAGTAGTGAGCCATGGTTTATTGTTGTTGAATTTTTCAACTTTTGTCTGCTGCTGAGAAACTATGGCATGACAACACAATATCAGTGAGTTCAACTAGGTTGGCAACTGCAGTTTCAAAAACATTCTAGTCACTGTCATCAAAGCAATCATGTGGCTCTAGCTTTGTCTTAGTCTAGTCCCATCTCTTTATGATCATAATCACTGACTTAGCATATTTTGTTTACATGTAGGAAGCCTGTGAACTAGACAGTTATCAGAGTGCCCTAAATCTACATGCTGGATAGAGTGTTAGGCACCTCATAAAATAATATAACAGTGGTCCAGGATATTTTTGCTCCTGGAAAACAAAAAGTAAAAACAAAGCACAAGACAGTGTATAACCAAAACAGCCATCTGTGAATTCCATAAGCACACTGTCCAATATTTCTGTTACAATACTGTATGCCACCATACAGTATTGTATGGTATATAATGTAAGTAATGTACAACCCCAATGCCAAAAACGTTGGGACACTGTGTAAAACATAAATAATATTTATTTATAAAAAGAGAATGTGAAGACTTGCAAATCATGGACACCCTATATTTAATTGAAAAATAGTACAAAGACAACATATCAAATGTTGAAACTGAGAAATTATATTGTTTTTTGAAAAATATATGCTCATTT
>JAOBAM010000025.1:25107511-25119308 GCA_025212355.1 Notarius kessleri
AAACAAGTAATCGTATGGTTCCTCGTAAAATTAAGGATCAATTTCACTCGTGATTTCAAAGTTTTGAAATTGCCCTCGTTGCTTCGCGACTCGGGCAATTTTCAAAACTTCAGAATCACTCATGAAATTAATCCTTAATTTTACTTGGCCCCATACGATTACCTATACGAATTCATGTTGTTTTTGATGTTTTTTCTTTTCCACTGTTTATTATTGATATTTTGCAAGATAAGACTGGATTTTAGTCTTCCGTGAGACTTCCACCACACACTTACCGAGGCCTCCAATACCTGAATACAAAGCCATATTCAGGTCAACTGATCTGCATCATCTTTCTTCATTTATAGACCCCTTGCACTGACATCACACTTACATTAGCAACTGTTGCTACCCTTGTCCTGGGGGACAAGCAAACTTTGTTTACATACTGAAGATAAGCGCTATTAAAGATGTTAGATGTCTGTAGTATGAACTACAGCTAAAAAAGCTTTACTACTGGATTACTTGCATAATCTAAGTCAGAAGAAGCAAAGGATAGATATACATGGAAATTAGAGTTTATAATTAGTGGTTATGATCAGTACAAAATTCCTTGAAATGACTGGAGTGATGATGTAAATTTGTGGCTGAGTGTTAGCTACATCGATTTTGGAATGCAGCTTCTAACTGCATTTTCTCTGTTTTAATAAAAAAAAACCTTATCGTTTGCTGGAAGAGAAGAGCAGGGAGGATTGAGAATTGAGTGATTGTGGTTTATTTACACTTGATACTAATTCTTGTAGACTCCTCGCAATCATCGCAAAGATGCATACAAAAAGCCCCAAAAGTCCTACTTACTCAGGCAAAAATGATACAGGATTTATCTTGTAGTGCCTTGATCTTTAACCCAGCTACATATAAAAAGTTGTTTACCTCCATGCTCTTCCAGGTTTTCATCTGTTTGTCCGTGTAGAACAGTGATTCCCAACCACTGTGCCGTGGCACATTAGTGTGCCATGAGAGATCATCAGGTGTACCGTGGGAAATTATCTAATTTCACTTAATTGTTCTGAAAATTATTATTTATTTACTGCAAATAATTTGTCTTTGTTCATCTATGCCAGCGACGTATAGTGACAGGCAGAACAATTAAATACTCTTACACTAGATGGCAGCAGGTAGCTAATTAACCTGTGTATCTGCCTGTTGCCATTCAAACAATAGATTTAGTAATGCTTCAGGTGTGATAGCGGTGATGGCGAGGGATAAATATTTGAAAAGAAAAAGTACACACAAACTGGGTCCTGGAGAAAATTCTGACCCAGATGAAGGCCCTAGTATGAGTAGAGGTAAGAAGAAAACAAAAAAGGTGATTTTCCACAACCTATCTATGCGAGCTGGGCTTTTCAAGCATGACTGCTATAAAAACTAAAAAAGGAGAGTGACTCAGAGCTGTTGAAGATCTTCGTGTGTGTCTTTCTTCAATTCCTACGAGTATATCAGCTTTGTGTTCAACTAAACAGGCCCAGGTTTCCCACTAAGGAAATTGTGAGTAAATTGAGACTAGATTATCATTTTATATATATATATATATATACACATTTTTGTAATATTTTTGTTTGGTGGTGTGCCGTGGGATTTTTCAAATGTAAAATATGTGCCGTGGCTCAAGAAAGCTTGGGAAACACTGGAGTAACCTAAATGTCAACCGTTACATGTTAGACTTAGGTTCATGTAACAGACACCCACGTTGTCTTTTTTTTTTAGTGCAGCAACCCTGGTCACATATTGCTAGACTTCCTCACTGATGTACCATAATCCCAGGGCAACACCATCATTCTGGTAATCATAGACAGATTCTCCAAGGCACTCAAACCCATCCCACTACCTGGTCTACCCACAGCTTTTGAGATTGCTGAACTATTATTCAACAACATCTTCCAGTATTATGGCATTCCTGAAGACGTAGTTAGTGACTGGGGTCCCCAGTTCATCACCAGACTGTGGTCCAGATTCATGGATAGACTGGGAGTGTCCGTGAGTCTCACCTCAGGATATCATCCTCAATCCAACGGCCCGGTAGAACGTGCTAACCAAGAAGTGGGATGCTTCCTCTGCATATTCTGTATGAGGAACCAATGAGACTGGGCATGTTTTCTTCCCTGGGCTGAGTATGCACAGAACTTATTAAAACACTCAGCTACTCAGTTAACCCCATTCCAGTGCATACTTGGCTACCAACCCCCACTCTTTCCATGGGATGATGCTACCACTCAGATTCCAGCAGTGGACTCATGGTTCCAGAGAAGTCAGCAGGTATGGGAGGAGGTCCATCAGAGACTAGAGCAAGTAAACACCAAGTATAAACATATAAACACTATGCTGACAAACATAGACGTGAGACCCCTGAGTATGCTCCAGGGGATCGAGTTTAGGTCTCCACTAAGGACTTAAGAGAGCCCAACACCTGCAAAAAGCTGTAAGCCTGATACATTGGCCCATACAAAGTGGTGCAAAAAATCAATGAGGTTTCATACAGGCTCGAACTTCCTCTGCACAGCAAAATGGCTCCCACATTCCACATCTCATGCCTAAAACCTGTTATCCAAGGTCCCTTATCCACAGATACACTCAACCAAGAGCCCCCCTTCCCAGATGTTGAAGACAAACCCATAATTACATCACCTGTCACCAATCTACCTGCAATCACCCAGCCTATATATACACAGCTCACACATGCATTCAGTGCGAAATAGCATTCTGTGTCCCTGTACCTGACTTTACCGAGCTGTTTTGACTTCTGCCTGACTTCATGTTAAGATCCCTGTTTACGTTAGTTTCGACCTCATCTTCTTGTCTTCTCGACATTGGTCTGTTCACTGATCAACTGACCTCCACTCGTCCTTGACTACGATTCTAGTTTTCCAATTTGGCTTAGTTTGCGACACACACCACTCTCCCCTGTGATTGTATCCATAAGTGCCTGCACACTGACAATAACGGCACAGCTCCATCTATAATTCAAAAGATTTCTATTCATGCAATCGTTCTAACAGGCAACATTATTGTTTCTATAGTTAAGAAATCATTCACAAGGACTTGTATGACAAATGATCTATGTAATTTAAAGTTAATAATAAATGGATTAAGAAATGTTTCAAGAAACATTAATGGAAGGAGTCCTGAGTGTCAAAGTGTACTTTGTAACAGTTAGTAGGCTTTTAGACACACGTCTCCTGAGAGGACAGAGGAGTTTGTGCTTTTCCAGTTTCTCACAAGCTGTATTTTTGTTTTATTAACTTCAAAAGAGAGAACAAAACAGGCTGGTGAGGGAATAATAAATGTGACTATAAACAGTTAAAAGTATTTGTAGTACTTTATTGCTTACATATTGACTTTACAGTGAACTCCTGTATGTGCATGTATTCATCATCATTCCTATGTCTTTCAACCAATAAGAACACTGTACTGGACTTAATGAGTTTGATGTTGGTTTTGAGGCCACATGTAAATGTGCAGTATATATTCAAAATAATTGGTGACATTTTAATGTCTTCATGTCCTTTCTCCCTTTAAATGTAAAGTGAGTAGAGATAATAACTGAATAAATCTTCATCCACATCTGCCACAAGACTGAATATATTTTCACTCTGATTCATTTTCATTAACTGCTTTATCCTAGTCACAGTGCTATTTTTTTTTAAATAAAATGTATTCATTTTATAGTATGTGGAATCATATTTGGAATACACAATCCAGTATGTGGAAAGAAATATTTTCAAAACATTTTAAAATACTTTGTTTTCATCTTGGAAGACCTCACCCTTGAGTTGCACAATATATTATGCATCATAGTCTCAATATAACAGCCATTTTTAATCTGGTCTAGAACACTACATTATTCTCTACAGCACCTCACAGATCAACTTATTATGTCAACAAATATTAAAGAATGCATATAATAAAACTACCTGAACTACTTTTTAATAAAATGTTTATAACAGAAAAAATAAAATTAGTTCTTGGTAGTGAACTCAGACATCTGGACCTGACCCTGCATTGTACCTGTGTGACTCTTCAGCCTTGTAAATGTTCTGGCACTTTTCCCTTTACTTACAGATACAGATGCCACGTGAGGCGTCCAATAAGAAACCAGGTTTGCAAACACAGCTGTAGCTCCCACGGGTGTTCACGCACTTCCCGTTCTCACAGAAACCCGGCTGCACGCACTCGTTAATATCTACACCAGGGGAGGAAGATGAGAGGTAGGTGTGTGGGTGTGTGGGCGTGTGTCTTTGTGTGTCATGTTGTTTCTATCCAAATGATTTTGTTCACACAAATGGAATCAGAAGTCCAAACACACGCCGAAATGTTGCAGTAAAGTGTTTCCTCCTGTTTAAGGTAGTTGTGTGGATATATGATAAATATGCACATATTATACACAAGCTGCGGTATAAATGATACCATAGAGTATGTTCCAGTTTCATCATGTCCCCATCCTTTTACGTGACCAGTTGGAGTTTGATGTGTATGCACTAAAAGGATGGTACTGTCCTCAGCATGCCCAAAGCCATGGCCCAAAAACAACAGTTCATGATTTGTGAAAGAGGGGCCCTTCAAGTGGATTTCACATTTAGAACATAAACATTGCCAAGTGGCGATTAACTCTAAAATTGTAGAGTATTAGACTTGGGAATGTGATATCATGGTGATGTTTCTTATGGACAATCCATTATTTTGACACAGATCTGCCAAACTCAAGGATGAATAATGCATAGTCCCAGCTAAAAATGGTGGGGGATGGGGGAGTGTAACATTCAGAACAAACTCAGTCTCACAATGAGGAAGAAAATATTTTTTTATTTTTACTGTTAAACTAATGTTATTAATTTTATAGCAAAATTGTTTTCATAGTTTCATAATACTGTTGAGAGAGAGAGAGAGAGAGAGAGAGCAGGCTTCATCTTTCATATCTCAGTTGGGAATAGAATAAGCAAAGTGAGTCACAGTGGAGACAGTTTGTCTCCATCTCAAAGATAAGTCACAACCCCAACATCCCTCAAACCACACAAACAACACCCCATAACCCCCCACCCCCCACACACAGCTTTTAATACTGGGCTATGTGACATCACTTATCTGATTGGTGGTTTTGCAAGGAACATCACACACAGATAATTAAAGTTTCCTACACTGGATTAGCAAACAAACAAGCAAACACACACACACATTTGTGTGCAGTTGATTAGCATTTCTCCTAGTTTGATAGTCCTCAGTACATCAGAGTATCTGCTTACAGCTTAATTGATGCCCTTAAAGAGGACAAAATTAAGTCTGTATCAGCAGTGAGAATTCAGTTCCAAGGGGTTCAGTAAAACTACCATAATATATTTAAAGCAGACTTGTTAAGAGGATCATTTTTAGCCTTCAGTAAAAGCAGACATTACTTTTTTATTTCTTTATTACACTATGCTATCATAATATAAATGTATTTAACACTGCCATCCACTTTTCCATGTCTTTTGGATTAATGATCTTATGTGATATTACAGATATTTCTATCCTATCCACATTCAAAATTATTCTTTAGAAATTCTTAAAATAAAACCAGCAATCTGGGTACAAGTGTTACTGCTCAAAAGGTGATTATGGAGAAATGCACCATGTCCACTGGTGTAGCACACTGCAATTTAAAATATGTTGTAGGTTTATCCTCCATAACAAGAGTTCTGCTTCTCCATCATATATCTCCCTTTATTAAATGGTTAGGTTAAGTTCTAAAATTTGATTGGCTGAAGCAAGAGCAAAGCAGTGAAATAATGCTGATATACTAGATATTGTCAAGTATTTGCTGGAATCCGCTCAGAACTCCACTTCCTAGAACATATTGCATTCTACAAACATGGCCACCATGGACTATGTTTCCCAGCAACCACACTCACTCTCATGCTTAGAGTGACCCAATTACTGATTGCACTCAACTGGACTCAATCACAGTCACACTCTATAGGCCCTCTCACATAAGAAATCTGTTATTGTATGAGGTAAAAACAACATGGGAAAGATAACAAAATTTAATTCCCACTCATTCTTCCAGTAATGGAAATGTAATGGATATTATTCCCACCTGACTGTATATGGAATGCTATAGAGCGCAAACCATACAAGACCGAATATGATGTATAATTCAGAAGGCAGCAAGTCCATTGTTGTGAAAAACTCAAGCTGAGACATTATCTAGTTAGCAACATGGCATGAGTCGAGCTAAATCATGTCTCTGTTGAGAGAGTTGCCTTCCTGTTTCTGAAGATTTATTTAGTTCAAGCAAATTTTTGCTTATGTAGTGGGACTGCCGTATCTAATTCACTCAAGCAGACAAGCGTGATCCCTCGAACTATTATTCCCACATAACCACACACACCTGCTTTCGCTTTCACTTATTACTTGCCTTATTTAATCCCTGGCTTCTGTTAGTTTATCTTGTGTCCATCTCTGGGACTCAACCATGATAAAAATATGAAGTAAAAATGTCAAAATCCCATACATGAGAGAGAGAGAGACCACATTCACATAACTTTAATACAGTATATTGTTATATCTGTTTTATCTTATTATTATTGTTACTGTTGTTGATGTCATGTTTGTGTAGCTTATAAATAAACCTTTATCGTAGGTATATACAGTACCAGTCAAAACTTTGGTCACACCTACTTATTCATAGGTTTTCTTGTCTTTTGACTATCTTAAACATTGTAAAACAATACTGAAGACATCAAAACTGTGAAATAATATATGGAATTATGTGGTAAAAAAATTCAGTTTAAAAAAAACAAAATATGTTTCATATATTAGATTCTTTAAGGTAGCCACTGTTTACCTTGATGACACTTTGCACACAATTGGCATTATCTTAACCAGCTTCATGATGTAGTCACCTGGAATGCTTTTCAGTTAACAGATGTGTCTTGTCAAAAGTGAATTAGTGGAATTTATTGTCTTCTTAATGCATTTGAGATCAAAGCGTGAATAGTAAATAATAACAATACAGTAAATAACCCTATTCCACAACTGTAGCAATCCATATTATGTCAAGAACTGGTCAACTAAGTAAAGAGAAATTATATCCATCATTACTTTAAGACATGAAGTGTCTCATTTAAAAAAAAATAAAGAAAAACATTATATTAAAAGGTGTGTCCAAACTTTCGATTCATACTATATTTAATCCTGAAGCATTTCACAAGCTTTATCATGTGGATCTTCACTCTTAAACTCATCCAGCTGGTCCATTTGTGAACATTTTTATGCCAAATGTTATATGCTAAATTTCAGAACTTGCTGTGTGAAATGACATTTGTCCTGTGTGCTTTTAGCACCACATAAGTGATCTGCACTCACTTCATGCCTACATGTAACTCCAATATCACATACAGTAGGTAGATGCTGGTCTGCTAAAATATGGGTCATTGTTGTGTTTCTGTGGGAAAAAAAAAAAAAAATGTGTTCATTTATTTAACCGGGGGTGCTCCGGTTTCCCCCACAGTCTAAAGACATGCGGTTAGGTTAACATGGATCAGCCTTGGGCTGAAGTGCCCTTGAACAAGGCACCTAACCCCCAGCTGCTCCCTGGATGCTGTAGTATAGCTGCCCACTGCTTGGGTATGGGTGAATGCTCATTGCTTACTTGTGTGTGTATGCATGCGTGTGTTCACTGCTTCACATGGGTTAATTGCAGAGGACGAATTTCACTGTGCTTCAGTGTGCATGTGAGAAATAAAGTCTTCTTCTTCGTCAAGCTATAACATCAATGCCTGGTTATTACACTGTTGGTGCTTCTGTTATTAACTTCACCATAAATTGCCTCTACAAATTGGAGTTACCCAGAGTGCACTTGGTGAGATGGCTGACTAGCAATCACAGCATCTCTTGCTGTCGTGACACACATTCTGCTTGTGGAGTTCATCAGTCTGAAGTACTGAAATGATTGCGAATGTTCTGTCAAAGCCAAGATTATATTCTCTCGAAGGAAAATCGAGATGAACCAGGCTTTGCCTCCTACTCTCTTGTGTTCCCTGTGGACGATTTAACTCTCACAGAAACTGAAATCTCCTTCAAATTTGATAAAGCTGAGGAAAACCAGAGAGGTGGCCTTAGCATATGGACACCACTGTTAATCCCCTGACTGACTTCTGTGTATGTTATAAGCACCACTTCACATACTGTATATAACCATATCTTTTTGCCCCAGTACACCTGATTGGACACATACAATAAAATTATTAAAATAAATGCTTCTTTTTTTTTTCTTTATGTGCATTTCCCTATCCTACTTCTTTAGATCTCCTGCTCCATACTGTCATGTTTTCAAGCGTTATGCACTGTACTCCAGCAAGCAGCAGGACTGATTAAAAACTCATTTATTTGATATTAAGCTAATTATATTAATGTCTGTCTCATCATTCTTTAGTGATGATGACATGATCACTTTCTAATGAGATGTGTCAGTACATCGAAAGTCTGAACAATAGATGACTTTTCAATGTCAATTTGTTCCTCTTTTAGTGTACAAACCTTTTGTGCTTAGTGCAAACAGGCTTGAGATTGTTCTGATCTGTGAGTTCAACGAGGGTGTTTTTAACCTTGGCTTAACATATGAGATATAAAAACACATACAAACATAAAAAAAAAACAACCCTATATTTCATGGGATTTTAAAATGAACCAAACAGAAGGACTGCTTGAAGTAGGGCTTGGACATACTGATCTATCATAACTTAATCACCGAGCATAACTTATAGTAAGTGGCTATGTGGGCCACTTTCTAAGATTTAGGTGGCTTAAACCTTGAGGCTTTCAAGTCTATAAAGCCTTTTCTAATTAAAACTCAGCTGGCCTAGTTGATAGGAGTGTAACTCTTAAGTGAAAAGGGCACTATGCTGGTCTGAGTGCAAATAAATGGAATTTTCATCTTATGGGGCAATGCAGAACTCTTGTAAGTAAGATTTAAATTCAGGAACATACAGGTGTAGTTACAGCTTAACTCAGGAATTAATAATATCCAGGAGTACTCACAAGTGAATGAAACTAAATAAGAACATCAGTCAGAATTAACAGATAATGTTTTCTACACAGACAAAATACTAACATGAATAGGAGCTGCACTTTATAAATATGTTTATTTTTATTTTTACGAGCTATGTATCAGGATAGGGATCCTTGGGGATGCAACAAAAATTGTGTGAATGAGTGAGCCAAGATTTGCCACTCATGGATCCAAAAAAAAATGCCATGTTTATTAACATGAACATATAGCACTGTATGAGGCATTCACAACATCTTTAGTAACTGCCTGGTCAGCCTGGCAAATAGAACCAAGTAACTGTGTTAGAAAATATTGGAACAAAAATAATAACTGCATGAGCAGGATTAATAAAAACCAAAACATCTCAGGTTGAGAATTCCTTGAGTGGGAACTCGAATGATGTAGCTGAGGTTGAATAACTGTTAGAGTCAGAATTCACAAACTATGCTGACACTGCTGGCATTTCTACCTCAGTGTGTATTGGTATTGTTCAAAATGACACTGCTATATGCAAATAATTATTTATCAACACTTAGGAAGGTCCTACTGGGGAACTCAAGAAATTCTCCTCAACTCCAAGTTCAGCAAGTGATGTCAAATCAACATGGCTGCTCACAGTATCAACAGCAAGCAAAGTAATAATAAGTTCAATTTATATAGCGCCTTTCTCAAAACCCAAGGTTGCTTTACAATTATAGGAAAAAAAAAAGTCCACCAAATAGAGGTCAGGATGTCATTCCAATGGTGTAGCAACCATAGTCCCACCAAAAGGCACGCGGAAACAAGTCCCACACTGCCAGCACTGCCGCCATGATGCCGCTGGGCAACATTACTTGAAACACCACGCCAAAGCACTGCTGCACAGAGCACTGGACAACCACGATGTTAAAATGACCAACGAGCTCACTGCAGTCCATAGCTAGCACAGGCATCACCCATGGTGAACCAAGGCCTGGAGGGAACCGACACCCAAAACTGGGTCCGGAGCTACACCACAACCAGCGGACAAAACACTTAAACAAAAATAAACATCAAACTACACAAACACCAAAAAAAAAAAAAGAAAATTAAATAAAAAGCTCCAGTGAGAAGCGGCAGCCAGAATGCGCACGACGTACTCTCAACCGGAAACGGAAACAGGTTGTGACAACTGCCATGACTTGTTTTTAAGGCTGACTTGTTTTTGAGTTGAGGGTTGGATTAAATTAAATACATTCAAATCAAATGAACAGTCACGCGGGCTACTAACCATACAAACTCAGTAAATACTGTACCACTGATAACGAAGGTTGGTTTTTTCCACCTCTGGGCTTGCCAGTATGGATGTACTGTACACTATATAGCCAAAAGTTTGTGGACACCTGACCATTACACCCATATTTGGTTCTTCCCCAAACTGTTGCCACAAACTTGTAAGCACACAATTTTATAGAATGTACGCTGTAGCATTAAGACTTACCAACACTGGAACTAAGAGACCCAAACCTGTTCCACCATAATGATGCCTCTGTGCACAAAATGAGCTCCATGAAGACACTGTTTGTCCAGGTTGATTTGGAAGGATTCACATGGCCTGCACAGAGCCCTGATCTCAACCCCACCTTTGGGATGAACCAGAATGCTGAACGTGCATCAGGCATTTTCATTCGGCATCAGTGCCTGACGTCAGTAATGCTCTGGTGGCTGAATGGACACAAATCCCAAAAGTCACACTCCAAAATCCTAGTGGAAATCCTTCCCAGAATACTGGAGGTTATAATAACAGAAAATTAAATCTGGAATGGAATGCTCAATAAGCACATGTGATTATGTTAATGATGGTCAGGTGTTCTGAAACTTTTGGCCAGAAAGTGTATTGGTTTGGTTTATACTTTTTTAACAATCCATTTTCTCCTATTTAATGACTTGTCATGCCTGCCGAGCTGGCTGGAGGAGAACAGTTATGTCAGAACCCTGAGGAATACTTATTAACACAAGGTTAGGCTTTGTTCACAAGTCTGAGCCTTAATCACATTACAGCGGAGGTCCAATTAGAGGAAGAAGTGATGGGTCTGCATTAATGAAACTTGCATCAATACACACACACACACACACACACACACACACACACACACACACAATCACAGTAACATATAAGTACAGCAACAGGTTATAGACTTTCATACAACCAAGACAACGTAAGTGTTTGCTCGGGTTTTTCACTCATCTACAGTGGCTTTTTTAATGGCGTCAATGCAGATATGCAGCAAGTTGCACTCATTACTGCTGAAAACAGAAGAATTTGCTTCTCTGATGAAATATACACTTTCGAGAGCTTAAATGGTGTACCTAAAAGGGTAGCTAATAGCATTTTAATTTAAGAATGAATGCGCTGAGTGCATTTCCTGTTGTTGTTTTTTTTTTTTTAAATCAGATCTTGGGTATTTTTTGGAAGTGTTGTTGTGTGTTGCAGTGAACGTCAAACTAGCCATTATCGTGGTGCAGTGTGTGTTAGTGGATACTGTGTGAAAGAGAGAGAGAGAGAGAGAGAGAGAGAGACTCCGGCTGTGTCTGAATACGTATACTTCCACACTAGTAGTACACAAAAGCATGTAGGGTGTCCAAATTCTCAGTCGGCATTTAATAATAGTTGAACGGTACCCAGATGATCTACCACATCTCCATCCATCCATCCATCCATTATCTGTAGCCGCTTATCCTGTTCTACAGGGTCGCAGGCAAGCTGGAGCCTATCCC
>JAOBAM010000025.1:25373932-25387288 GCA_025212355.1 Notarius kessleri
TAGTGTGGATTTTGACGCTATTTCAAGAAGCAAAATGCTATTTCAAAATGACAGTTTACCAGGATGCTATTTGAAATACTTGGAGAGAACACTGCTCTTTACTTACTTGTTTCAGGGTTGATTATTTGTTGAAGTCAACATTCTTAATAAGTGTCCTGTTCCTTCGATTGCTTGCATTCTGATATAAGCGAGAGCGGGGGGATATGTAAGTGAGCAGTCGCTCACAGTTAATCTTGTTTTTCCTTAATGTCTTTAAGCATACAGAGTTATAGTTCAGAAAATACAGGGTATGAACCGACACCTGACGACTTTTTTTTTTTTTTTTTCCCCTTTTATTATTATGATTTTTCAGACGCAGAGACAAGAAGCTACAGTTGAATCGTTGCAGAGTGACTTGGATCAAACCAATGATGAGCTGGACAAGCTAAACGCCGCACACTTAGAAGAAAGAGCACAGCTTATTCATGATCTCCAGAGCTGCGAAAGAGAAATTGACAGTCTCAAAGACATTATCGCAGACAAGGACAAGGAAATTTCAGCTCTTTCAGGCAATATGGCGGAATATGCAGAGCAAATTCAAGAGCTTAAACAGGAGATAAGGCATAAAGAGGGGGATTTAGTTCGTATTGAGAGTGCTCTGGTTAAAGCAGAACAGGAAGCTCAAATTATTAGAGAATCGCAGTCTTCTGACCAGCAGTCCCTTAATATGAAAATAGCTGAGCTGATGGAACAACTCAGGGCCACAGAGAGTGATCTAAATGAGGCCCGAAAAGAGAGAGAATCAAAGTTAAATGAAATAGAGGAACTGCTCAATCAACTGCAAGAGGACAAGCTGATCATACAAGATCTCAACATGGAAATTCAGAAGCTGAATACAAGTCAGCGTGCTCACCTTACTGAATGCGAAACTCAAATTTCATCACTGAAGGAACAAATGCTTGCTGCTACTCAAAAACTTCAAGACTCCGAGGACATTTTTGCACAGCTAAAGGAGACACGGAATTCGAATGAGAAGCTAAAAGAGCAGATCCTTAACCGGGAACAGACTTACGAGACGGAGATGAAGACTCTCAAGGAAGAACGTAACAAGCTGCTGGCAGAAGTTGGGAAATATAATAAAGAACTTCAGTCTCTATCCAGTCAGCTTCAAGCACAGGTCGAGTGCCAGGAACAGGTTAAGCTGGGGGTTGAAGAGAAACTGGAGATTATAACATCGCTGGAGAAGAAGCTTAGGAATGTACAGGAAAAGTCAGAAGAAGAGAAAAAGATACTGCAAGAAGAGTTGGCTGGCAAAACAAAGAGCATTTCAAAGCTGGAAGTAAAGTTGAAGTCGCTTAAGGATGAAAATCAAGTTCTTCAGAAATCTCTCGAGGAGAATTCGCAGATCCAAAACCAGCTTTTGCTAGAAACCCAGGAACAAATGGATGTAGTGCAAAACAAGAATGTCAGTTTGCATTCCCAAGTGGAGGACCTCACCAACGAGAATCACATTCTTAAGCAGGAAGTTGAGAACAAGGTTCAGTCATTGCAACAAGTTTCAGAGGAGAAAGACGTGCTGTTGAGGAAAGCAGCAGAACTTGAATCACAGCATGTAGAAAATGGGAAAAAGGTAGAAGACCTGATTAAGGATAAGGAAAAGGTCAATGAGCGAGCCACAGAGCTTGAACAAAATAAGCAGTCTCTTTCTGAACACTTGCTGGAGAAGACGAACGAGTGTAGTCAGCTTAAAGTGTCATTGGAGAACAGTAAAGAACTGGTTGGTCAGTTACAGAGCCAAATTGAGGCCTTGAACGCTCAGGTTAACCAGTTAAATTGTAAAATATCACAAAATGAGGTGGCTCTAGGGGAGAAAAGTGCACAAATGGATGCTCAGTGGAGTCAGATTATGCAGCTACACGAGACGTTGAATTCAGGGCAACTGGAGAAGGATAACCTTTTACAGCAACAAGCTTCTCAGTTCACTTCTTTACAGAGTGAACTTGTACAGCAGAGAGATCTTTTTTCGAAGCTTCATACCGAGTGCGAGTCCCTCAGAGAAGAACGTGCACAGCTCGGTCAAAGCCTTCAGGAGCGAGAAACGGCTCTCAGTGAAAAGACGTATGAATGCCAAACCCATATAAATGAACTGGGCAAGAGGACCGAATCTCTTGCTTCCCTCAGCGGTCAGTTAAGGGCCATGAATGAGCTTAATGCCAAGCTTGAGGCTGAAAATGGCGACATGAAAAAGTCCCTCGAAGAGTCGCTTGCCAATAACAAGAACCTAACTGATGAAAGGACTCTCAGGCAGGCTAATATCACTGAGCTTCATAACAACGTTCAGGCACTGAGCATGCAAAACCTACAAATAAGAGCTTTATATGAGAATAAAGAGAGAGAGCTGGCTGAGCTAAGTCAGGCTGTGTCTGAAATGGATAAAAAGGTAGCAATGACGCTGGAAGAGAAGGGGAGCCTTGTTTCTCAAATCTCCATCCTTACTGAGCAAAATAGTAACATTCAAAAAGAGCTAGAGGGGTTAGCGACGGAAAGAAGCTTGTTAAATGACAAAATATCTGGGTTTGAGACGCAGCACGCGGAAAACCGTAAAATTATAGAGGGCTTGCTTAAAGACAAAGAAGATCTTGGCAAAACAATCAAGCAAAACCAGGAACTCGTACTTGAAAAGACCGCCGAATGTGACTCACTTTTAGTACAGCTAAAGGAGAGTAAAGAGTCCATAAACCGCTTGAATGAACAGGTGAAGATGTCAAATTCTCAATTTAACAGCAGTTCTGCCGAAAAAGACCACGTAATCTCAGATCTACGCAAACAACTTGAGGGTCATCAGGACCAGCTTACTCAGCTGCAAGAAACTCTTTCATTACTTCAGGAGCAGAGTAGTGCTCTTAAATCAGGACTTATGGAGAAAGATGCTGTTTTACAACAGCAGTCTAAAGAGCGTTCTTCCTTCCAGTGTGAGCTTAATCATCAAAGAGAGCTTTACACAAACCTCCAAACTGAGAACAAGAAGCTTAAAGGGGAACGTTCACAGTTGGCCCAGGATTTGAAAGCGAAAGAAGGTGAATGTTGTAATCACACCGATGAGCTCGACAAGAGAACCGAGTCCCTCGTTTCGCTAAGTAGTCAGTTGGCAGCCATGAATGAAAATGTTGCAAAGCTCCACTCGGATAATGAGCATCTTAAAAGTTCACTGGAGAGTCATTTGGCTGAAAGTGCAACACTTAAAGAGGAAATGACCCAGAAACGAGTTGAGCTGGTGAATCTTCAAGATAGCATTCAGGCATTAAATGAGGCAAATAATGCAATGAAAACAGAACTGCAAAAATCAGCAGGAGACATTTCCACAAGACGGGAAGAAATCCGTGCTCTTCAGAGTCAACTGTCCAACAGGGATGCCGATATAACATGTTTGTCGCAACAGCTGGCGACGGAGTGTTCCAAAGCCGAAAGCTTACATCTAGAATTGCAGCAAAAAGAAGAGTCCTTTAGAAAGCAGGAGACGTTCTTGAGTCAGTTACAGGTCAGATTTGAATCAGATGAAGATCAGATCAGCCAGAAAATGGAAGCCATTGCTGAGCTACAAAGGGATTCCCAGAACTTGCAAAGATCCCTGCAGGAGAAAGATGTCTTGCTGCTCAGGAAAGATCAAGAAATTGCTCAGTTGGGTGAAAAGATAACAGCAGAATTAGAGGTGTCTAAAGCACAAATGAAATCTGACATGGCGGCCATCTCTAAATTACAAGGAGACTTGCAGATATTGCTTGAGAAAAATGACTGCCTCAGTGCTATTGTAGCTGAAAAGGATGCTCTACTGAAGAATGAAGTAGAGAAGCAACAGAGCATAAAGGCCAGCACTGCCAAGCTTGAAGACACAATTTCCCAACTGACTTGCGAAGCGCAGGGCTCATCCTCCGAGACGGCCCAACTCAAGGCTGTACTAGCTGAGAAAGATCGGGCCCTTCTTGAAACCGCGTCGAAACACGGTTCAGAGGTAAGCAGCCTGAATGAAGCCCTGAAAGTCAAAGATTTAGAAAATGACAGCTTAAAACAAGAGTTGAATAAACTCAAAGAATCAGTTTTCGTATTGAACAGCAACGTTAGTGAACAGTTTGCAGAGGTAACAAGACTAAAAGCAGCTCTTGAAGAAAGTAGTTGCACTGTGGTGGACCAAACGAAAGCTCTTCAGGATCTACAGAGGAAAGCTGATGAGGCTGCCTTGTTCAAGAGCCAGTTTATGGAAAGTACAGAACTGGTGTCTGAACTGCAGTGTCAAATTCAGGCACTCAAGGAAGAGTCTGTGAGGTTTTCCGTCGCAACAGAAGAGAAGCATTGTGCCTTAACAAACCTTCAGGATAAATTTACTGTTCAAGCGGAAAAACTTCAAGAAGCAAAAAGTCTGCTGTCCCAGAAGAACGAAGAATCGCTGAACCTCAACCAGATGATAAGTGAGCAAGATGAACAAATTCACACCCTTAAACAGGAGTCCTTATCATTGCAGAATGAGATCCAACAGCTGCGACTGTTCAATGCTGAAGTTTCAAAGCAAAAGGATGATGCGTTCGTTGCCCAGCAAATGAACGCCAACTCTTTGACGGTAGAAATCGAGAGGTTAAAGGAGCAACACCTTCAAGTTGCAGCCCAGGTTAATTCCCTGACTGAGAACCTTGAGCAAAGGGAATTGGCTCTCCATGCTATTAATAGACAATATACCGCTCAGGTAAAACAGACTGAGCATGCCGTGTCAGAGATACAAAAATTGAACGAATTGTGCAAGAAGCTGCAAGAGGAAAACAGTTTGACCAAGCAGGAGCTAGATCGAGTCAACAATGAAAGGACACAGAAGGAAGAGGAGGTCCATAAGTTAGTTCTGGAAAAAGAGGAATTCAATAGGAATTACAGTTATGAGATGCGGAGGACACAAGAACAGCTGCAGCTCCAAAGTCAGCAGCAACATGGTAGCATGGAGAAAATGAAGACAGAGATGGAGCAACTCCACGTCCAGGTTAGTGCCAAAGATGATATTATCACCGGATTGAAATCAGAAGTTCAGAGAATTGAACAAACTCTCCAGGAGTCTGAAAAAGAGTGGCTTTCAGTTCTTGATAGGGAAACGCAGGCTAAGAATGTCCTTGTTGAGCAGCTCCAAGAAATTGAGCATGAATTGACGTCCAAAGACCGTAAGGTGCACGCTCTGAAACAGGACCTAGATCGTTTAAATGAAAGGTTAGCCGAAGCCACACTGGCTATTGAACAAGGTTCAGAGAGACTTAAGGAGAAAGAATTGGATGCTTTAATGAGTAGAAGCAAATTAGAAGAGATTGTATCCACTGTTCAAGCAAAGGATGGAGAGAATATTGAATTAAGACAGGCCTTACATGATAAGCAAATAGAGCTCAAGAAATTGGAAGAAAGTAAAGGGCATGCTCAGAGAGAGGTATCCCGTTTAACTCGGTCCATGTCAGATAAAGAAGTGGCTTTCGGAGAAGAAAGCGTTTCCTTGCAGTCCACAATTAAACAGCTGCAAGAAGACAATCAATCTCAAGTATCTTCCTTTCAACAGGAATTAGCCAAGTTGAATAGAGAACTAGAGCAAAGGCATGTGGAGGGCTTAGACAGTAAAAGTGAGAACGAAGGCAAGATTGCTTTATTGTCTGAAAGTATTAAAGATCTCGAAGAAAAACTCCGAGCAGAAATCCAGAAATCAGAAATGCTCCAAGAGGCTAGTTTGAGCCACAATGCGCTTATCCAAAAGAAAGATGATGAAATCAGTTGTATGAGCATTCAGATCAATCAGCAAAAAGAACTACTCGCTGCACTCAGCCAGCAGTTAAGAGTGAGGGATGCGTCAATTACACAGGTGGTTACATCTGCCTCAAATGAAAGGATAAAAAACGAGGAGCAGAAAAACCATCTGCTTTCACAACTGGAAGAGACAAAAGGGCATCTGTCTCTCTGCAGAAGTCAAGTGGAAAATACAGAATCGGAAAACAAGGCTTTGCTGAAAGACAACAACGAACTTAAATTTGAAATTTCCAAACTAACGAAAGAAAAAGAGGCCGTGAAGAAAAAGCTTCAGGCAGCACTTGTGGTCAGAAAAGAGTTGCTCAAGAAGATAGAGGAGCGTGAGAAACAAAACGCCGAAAGTGCAGAGAACATAGCGGAAATTTCAACTTTGCAGAAGAAATTGGAAGAGCTAACGACGCAAACAAACTCGCTCACGAAAGAACGTGATGCAGTTGTTTCTGATCGTAGTCAGCAATTAAAGGATAAAGATGATAAAATCAATGAGTTATTGCTCTCCGTGTCAGAAAAGGAGCAGATCATATTGCAAATGGAAGACAGCGCTCATTGTTTACAAGGCAGATTAAAGGAACAGGAGGAGAATTTGATGTCCGCTCTGCAGAAACTAGAACAACAGAGGCGTTTAATTGACCAGCTTCAAATTACCGGCAATGAAAAAGATGTTGCTTTTGAAAATGAGAAGCTGAAACTGGAGGCCAAACTTGAGCAACTTAAAGACATCAGCATGACCGACAAGGATGCAAGAAGTGAAATATCACATCATGCTGAAGTATTAGAAAGCGAGTTGGCCAAGGTAAAGAAAGAGAAATCCGAGCTTCAAAAGAAAGCTCATGCTGCATTGTTGGCCCGCAAAAAGTCTCAAGAAAGTCAGAAAACATTAAATGATGAACTTTGTGAAATCAAGGCCAACTTCACATCTCTTCAGGAGAAGCACAACCAGCAAACGGATGAGCTCATGGCTGTCAAGTCGAGTTATGATCTCAGAGTTCAAGAGCTGGAATGTGCACTACAGAACTCAAAATGTCTGCAAGACAAAATGGAGGCCTTAGAGAGAGGCCTTGAAGAAAGGGAAACTGCCGTGCAGCATTTACGAATGTCCTTGGAAACACAATCAGTGCAGACATCACGTCTTGAAGAGCTAGAACGTCTTAAACAAAACCTGGAAAATGTGAAATCCGAATCGGCCCAAAAAGATGAATTACTGGTCAGTTTGAAAGAAGAGTCTAAAGAAATGGCAGAAAAAACGGTGTGTGCAAGATCTGAACTTGCTCAAGAAATCACTGAGAAGAATGATGAAATTGCAAAGCAAAAGGCTTACATCCAAACTACTGAACAGCAACTTGAGGACCTGCAACAAAGCATGACCAAGCTACAAGCTGACCATCAAAATCAATTGGAGATGCTTAATGCATCTGTCGAAGAAACACGGTCATCCATACTTCATGAAGAGTTAAAGTGTCTTAAACAGAAATTAGAAAAGGTAACGTATGAAATGGCCCATAAAGATGAACTGCTGGTCAAGCTGGAGGAAAAATCCAAAGAAATTGTTGAGAAGTCGGTGTTTGAAAGATCTGAACTTGTTAAAGAAATCCATGAGAAGAACCAACAAATTGAGAGCCAAAAATTATGCATTGAAACAGCTGAACGACAACTTGAGCAGCTTAAAGAAAATATGACCAGGCTACAGTCTGAGCATCGGGATCAATCGACGTCTTTTGAAGAACTTAAATTAAGTTTGAAGGCAGCTGAAAGTGAAGTATGCAAGAAAAATGAGATGCAGAACGAAACGGAAAGACTTCGTCAAGAAAGAGATGCCATAACGATACAGCTGGAGTCTGCCTTAAAAATGGTCGCTCTGAAATCGGAACAAATTCAAGCTTTGCAGAATGAAATAACCAGAAGTCAGCAGCAAGTTTCTCAGGATTGTTCCCAGTACCAAGAAGCAAAATCTGAAGTTGAGCAACTGAAATTGCAACTAGAAACGCTACAGAGAGAAAAAGAGAGCTGCATCATGGACTTTGAAAAGTCCAGACAAGATTTTGCACAACTTGAGTCACTGCTAAAGCAACTCGAAGCACAAAACAAGGAGCTTCTGATTAAGAACGAATTAACTGACGAGGCAGTTGCAGCAGACGATAAGCCGTCCGTATCAGCCGAAGGTTCGAAAATGGCCTGCGAACAGCAGTCCCCTTTTAAAGAGGGTTCTAATAATATTTTGTTCGAGTTTCAGTCTCAGCTCTCCGAAAAAGACGCACTCATATCTGCTCTAGAACAACAACTTCAGAGACAAATACATCTCCATGAGGTGGAAATGGAAAAAATGAGAATTGAAGTCAACGAGCGCCAACACAAACCAGCAGAAATCGGAGAAAAGAAGTCAGTAGATCAGCTAACAAAAAAATTACAAGCCGCTTTGATTTCTCGTAAGGAGCTTTTGAAGGAGAACCGGGCCATCGCGGAAGAAATCCAGAAACTAAAATCGAAGAATGAACATATGCAAAGTGAAACATCATCTCTAGAAAGCATAGTTTCTGAACTCAGGCGGCAAAAAGATGACCTGGAAAGTAGCATTTCCAAACTGAATGCTGAAAAGCAGAACCTTGCCGCAGATGTGGCTCGAATCCTGAGCGATAACCACAACTTATCAGCAGCCTGTGAAAGCCTTAAACTCACAATCGAGAACATCACCCAACAGAAGCAAGCTTTCTCATGTCAACTAGAGTCCCTGAAAGACTCTCAGACGGAGGAGTTATCCGAATGGAAATCCAAGCATGCCGATTTGAAGCAGGAGTACGAGTCTCTCCTCCAAGCTTATGAAAATGTGAGCAGTGAAATGGACAAGATGAGGCAACTTCTTGAAGGTGCTAAGAGAGAGAGACAGGAAGCGCTTTTAAAATCTCACAAATGCGAATCGGAAAGAGACGTTCTTGGAAAGCAGATGGCTGAATTAGAGGAAGAAAATGACAAGGTTAAAGAAAAAATGAGAGAGTTTGCCAAGTTGAATCAACAAAAGATCGAGGAGCTCGAAGCGGAAAACGAAAAGATCCGAAAAGACCTGATGTCTTTTGATGACAGACAAAAATGCACAGTTGAAGAGTTGACTTTAAGAAATAGCCAGTTGGAAAATGAAATCAAGTCCCTTCAAGAATCATCAGAGGAGCTCCGAGGACAGATGTGTGAACTTCAGCAGGATAACCAGAGCTTAGCAAAGGAACTCAAAGAAACGAGCTCATCTCTTATGAAGTGGCACAAAGAGTCGAAATCAACTGAAAGCAGTCTGCAGCTCAGATTAAGTGAGGCTGTCCATTTGAATGAAACTTTGGCAGAGCAAATAGAGAGTCAAAAAACAAATTTACAAGTGCAAATTGAAACGGTTGCATTACTACAAAAGGAGAAGTCGAGTCTTATTGAGCAGTTTAAACAGGCAGAGAATGAGCATGACGGAGACGTGAGCAAGCGGGAAAAAACTATATCGGCTCTTCGGCAGGTGATAGAAAAAAACACGCAAGAAACCATAAACCTAAGTGAAAAGGTTAAGATTTTGGAAGATGACAAATGCATGCTGCAAGAAGAACTTGAGAACGTCCAAGAGACGTCTGATAAGGTCAAAAACGAAAACGAGTATTTGGAGACGATGCTTCTAAAAAATTCTGAAAGAATAGATGAATTGACGGAGGCAATTAATGTCTTGCAAATGCAAAAAATGCAGCTGTCAGCTCAGCTGATGGAAGTCAAGGAGGACAAGGCGAAGGTTTGTCAGGAAAAGGAACAGTTGCACTTGAAGCTTGTGAAGGAATTTGAAGAGAAGCTCAAAGCGTTGCAAAGAGGCACCGAAGGCTCTAAAAACATGAAGAGGGAACTTCAAGAGCTGCTAAAAGAGAAGCATCAAGAGATCAATCAGCTACAACAGGATTGTATTAAATATCAAGAACTGATTTTGAATCTAGAAAGGTCTTTAAAGCACTCCGAGACCCAGCACCAAAATGTACAGAAGGAGCTCCGAGACATGACCAAGAAGGTCACGGATTTGCAGAAGGAAAATGCGAGCCTTGAAAAAGAACTCAAAACGCACAAAAATATCCTCAACGAGACCAGTAAGGAACTGTCCGGAGTAACTTCTGAAAACGACATACTTAAGCGGGAACTTGCAGAGCGGCAAGAACGGTCTGAATTTGAGTCGGCGGAAAAGGAGAAATCCTTGGAAAAAATGGCGGAACAGCAGCAAGCCCTTTTGAAAGAACAGCGAGCTGAGCTGCAGAAGCAGATCACTGACTTGCAAAAGCAAAATAACAGAGAAGCTCAAGTTGTCATATCGTTACAGAAACAAGTCGAGTCCAAAGAGTTTCAGATTAAAACTCTGCGGAGGGAAGCAGAGACCAATTCGGCCAAACTAGCAGTGTTGAGCGTCGATCCAAATGCGAGTGATGCTGCAAAGCAATGGGACAATGCATTTCAGAAAGTCTTGCACGATAAGGATAGCCAGCTTCTTGAACAAAGCTTGGTTATTACTCAGCTGTCGGAGGACAATAGGGCGAAAGCGAGGGTGCTAAATGATCTGCAGACTGCCAACAGGAAATTGGAGAGGACTTTGAACGAATATTCAGTTGCAGCTACAGCACACCAGAGGCAGCTCTTTGTAATGCGTACAAGCAATACCGAACTCACTCAGAAGCTCGAAATACTTGCAAAACAGTCGTCCGAACAAGGTGCCTTAATCGAGAGGTTAGTAAATGATAAAAGCACACTCGTGAAACAACTCGATGAGCAAAAGTATTCAATTTCCCAAGTAAAGTCCAGTCTTGAGCACTCGACTAAAACGTTATCGGACAGAGAATCTGAGCTCCTTTTAGTCCAGACCCGGTACAGCAAACTTCTAGTTGACTTGGAGAAACAAGAAGCAGTTTCACTGCACCTGAAGTCTCTTATTCAGAGCAAAGACTCTGAGATATCGTCTCTGTTATCATCAAAAGATGGGCAGTTGTCAGGGTATCTGGAGCAGCTTCAGGCTAATCATCGTGCTCAGTTGTTAAAGTGTGAGGACCGATTAATTGCGCTCTACACCAAGCAAGAAAGTTCTGAGATTGAAGTTAAGACTTTAGAAAGCAGAGTTCGAAACCTCCAGACCCAATCGGACAGATGTGCTGAAGAGAAAGAACAGATGGCAATAAATGTTGACACTTTAAGGAACTCGGTATTGTCTTTACAATCTGAGAAGGAGCGTCTGACCTCAGAATTAAAGCAGATTAAGGAACGGGGTAAAGAAGAATCTGCTGAGGGTGTGACCAAAAGCTTAAAGCAAGAGATCAGAACCCTTCTTCATCAGATGGATGATCTCAATTCAGAAAATGCCATGCACAAAGCGCAGCTGATCAGATACAGAGAGGATTTAAACCAAGTGTTATGCCTTAAAGACAACCAGTTGAAGGATCTACTCAAAAAGCAGCAGGATTCAATAAGAAACCTTGAGAACCAAAAAAGAACTGTTGAACTGCATCATCGGGATGCCCTCCTAGAGCTACAGACGAAAGCAGAGGAAGTCAAAGCCTTAAAAGAAGAAAAAGCTCAACTACGTTCTCGGGTGCAAGAACTGCAAGACGATTTATTGGCCTTACAGAGAGAGAAACAGCAGACAAACGAGAGTAAAGTGATTGCTGATTTGCAGCAGGCCGTAGCAGCGAAAGCGTCTGAATGTAATGAACTTCAGCAAAAGTTGTTCGCCCAGAAAGTGGCCGCAGATGATTTAAACAAGAGCCTAAAGGAAGCGATCAATGAGTCCGAGAGGAAATTGGTGGAGGCTGAAGAAAAGTACAATGTAGAATTTAATGCTTTTGAGCGTGAAGTCAATTTACTGAGAAGCGAGAGAGAAACTGCAGACCAGAGAGTTGCGGATTTGGCCAGAGACATCATGCAAGCGGAGCAGGATTTGTCTGAAGCTAAAAGCCAAAACAAGAATCTGAAATCTCAGAATGAATCGCTTGGGAAAGCCATGGCAGCACTGCAAAATGACCGTGATCAGCTCATCGAGGAGTTCAAGATTTTACGCAGCAGATACGATGAAGAGCTCAGGGAAGCTACAGCATCCATGAATAAATTTGAGCATCAGCTAAACGATTCCACCTCGGAGATATCAGCTCTTGCTACAGAAAAGAATGTCTTGGTCCAAAAGCTTCTAGCCCTGGAAAGCAAAGCTCCACACTCGAAATTATCGGCGCTGGTGAACGGTCTTTCACAAACCCTGTCTGAGAAAGAGGCCCAGCTTAAACACGCATCGCTGGAGAAGAGTTCCTATAGCAGACAGGTTAATGCGTTTTCTAAAGCAATGGTCAGTCTGCAGTCTGACCGAGACAGACTGATGGAGGAACTCAGGAAGGCCAAGAAGGAAGTCGAACATAGACAGCAAACAAGCCCTGATTCACTCAACTCAATCAAACTGGAGGATTCAAATAGCCTTAGCGTCAGTGTCGGTGCTCTTCAGACTGAGAGAGATAGACTGGTGAGTCCTAGGCTGTGTCTCTGATTAGATTCAGTAGTATTTGTGGCATGTGGGCGTTCGCTAAGGGCATGCAAGTCTGATTGATGTGCTTTCATGTGGCTTGACTTGGATGTACTAGAGCATGGAATTCTGTCTTTAAACTTTTTTGGTTCAAAATGACCCATTGTGCATCTGAACCAAAAAAGTAGCTGTCCCATTTCTTCCATCTCTTGTGCACCAGGCATGACCAGGGCTTTGGGGGCTCCGTTTCCATCAGTATTGTTTGTTTGTTAATCATCGCTGAGATTTAGTGAAGATCAGGTGGGGTTTGTACACGTACCGTGCTGTGAAATGCAAGGAGATGGCTTGAAGCAATGGGACAGAACATTAAAAAGATTATGACTTTGCAGCATTTTGGGTTCAGTTTTCTGCTATAGCTTTTTTCTTTCTTTCTTTCTTTCTTGTTCCAGTTTAAGGAGGTTGGAAATTTGCAGTCTGAAAACACCAAGCTAGTGGAGTTGAAGCAAAAATATGATGACCAACAGAGGGCGCTACAAGAAGCACACACTTTCAAACAACAGTGTGAAAAAGACATTCTGGGATACCAGGCAGAGCTCGCAGAGCTGAGGTAGTTCTACATTCTTTAAATGTTCCATCACTAATCGTGAAGTGTGTTCTGGTTGGCTGAACACAATATAGAGGATGCAAGAGGGTAGCAGTAACCCTAACCCATAACTACGTCATCGCTTAGTGTTTCCCACAGACCAGGCAGCAATTTGTGGTGCTCCGCTGTGCCGATGAGGGAATCGTGCGCGGTGGTGTCGTGGCGGTCAGTGGAGTCGGTCATCGGGGTGTATGCAAAATTTTTACAGCGGGCGGTGTTCAAACACACAGTATTTTTCTTCAGAGTCGCCTGCTGGGACTATTTTAAAGCCACAAGAAGCATTTGAGATTATTCAGTTCAATCTAAATTCTTTTAAGTTCTTTAAGAGAAGACGGCTAAAACCGTTTTTACCAGAACCCTGCCTGGTTTCATTCCTCGACCCGACTTTACATTACAGGGCAGGCCATTAGTTTGCTGGGCT
>JAOBAM010000025.1:25532520-25548958 GCA_025212355.1 Notarius kessleri
TAGAAACCGGCTCTTCCATTATTGCTGTTTCTTCCACGTTTTCTTGATGATGTGTTCTAGAAACGGCACTAAAACTTGGCTTCGAAGCCACAAAATGCAACTTTGATGGGAAAAAATATATAATAAATTGCTTACGATTTTCTTCAAGTCAAAAGAAGGAGGAAAGTTTTGCTTGTTTTGACATGGCGAATTATTAATACATGAGGAAATACTCGTAATTTGCAACTATAAAGACCGCAGCTACACTGGCAGCTTGACCATGCTTTCTAGTGCGATTGTGTTGCGCTTGAGCAGAACGGTGTCAGTCCTGCGCGCCTTAGCTCATGCACCTGAAGGCGCGCCTTGCGCTCTCACCTAACGAGCGCCGAAACGCGCGGTGTTAACAAAGAACACCTGTCTTTAAATCAGTGAACTATGTTTGGGCTATTTAAGGACCGTGCCCATGCAAGGACGATGCGAAGTATTACGCCGCGTCTAGGAACACGAAAAATAAATTTCTCCATTCGGACAACCAGAGGTTTTCAAGAGTTTTGTCAAATATCTGGATTTCCGGGTCATTAGCAGAAAAAATCCGGCGGAAAATCTAAAATCCCGGAATTCAGGGAAATCCCGGAAGACTTTCATCAATATCTATATGAGATATCAAGATAATATGAGATATCAAGTCAATATCTCAGAGGTGATGTATTCTGCATCAAGTTGATGCAAGTCAAGCAACCCAATAAGATGTTCCTCTAGCATGGAATTGCTGACAAAGCGAATCATCACAGACAAATTTTCCACATTGCACCTGTCCCTGGTCCCATCACTTTTGAAGCAGAACCCCGCAGAATCGGCATTTTCATATTTTTTCCTGACCTCTCCAAGCACCATGTCTGTCAGTGTTTCAATAATTTCATTTTGGATATCCTTAGATGTGTATTTTGTATTCTTTGGGATACCCTTAGCAATGCTTGCTAGCTTCTCATCCTTCTCTAAGGTATACTCCATCAGTTTTAGAAAGAGACCTGAAGCAACGTCGTCATTACCAGCTGCATCATACCTCAAAGTTTCAGCAGTCCCACGGAGCCCCAACTCATTCACACAGAGAAACTTAACAGCACTGCCCACACTCTTGACATAATTATGTTTTTTTTTTCCAAGTTGTGTTTTACCAACCAACAGGGAGTCAACAGTTCCCCCTGTAGCCTCTCTGCTTTTGTGCTGAGTCCAGACGGTTGAAGCATGCACATGGTTGTGGCTGGACATATGCCTCTGTAGCCCCTTGTCTCGATCAAGTGCTGCTTTCCAGTTGTTAAAACCAGTTAAGGTAAAAACAACATCCCTCTCATTAACAGTGCTGCCATATTTCTGACAGGGGGAACAGAAGCAGGTATCTCGCACAACAGAATACTCTAGCCATGGTCGTGTGCGGTACCAGGCAGGATTGAATGATCTTAATGTTGTTGTACCAAATGCACACTTTGGGTAGCTACCCAGTATTGGCTGAGATGGTGCATTGCCATTTAAGTCACTGGGTAGCTGAGCAGGCTGCTTTGGGGCAGCACTTGTTGGGGGAGGTACAGAAGCAGTGCTTGCTGATGGTAAAGGCGTAGTTATGCTAGCTGATGTACTAGCAGCAGCATTGCTACTACTATTACTACAGGCAGGAGCAGCACTACACTTCTTAAAAGCTCTGAAAAATGGATGCATCACATAGCATTAACTTTCTCTTTGTGAGCTGCTGGAAGCTGGAGTGGAAAATAAGTAAGCTGGCTTTGTAAAAACTGCTGTGATTATATGAAACAAAACAGTGCAGAACTACAGCCTGGGGTGGGGCTTTACATACAGTAGGGGTCTGTCAGACACAGGTCATTTGTCCTCAGTCTGTTACATGCAGTGGACATGGACACTCATCTCTGTGCTTGTGTGACTGAGAAAACACCCCCCGAATTTGGCAGAGTTTCGCTGCTTCTTCAAAGTCTGACCACTCCTTGCTGAAACCTGACACTACACAGTCATGCTACGTCTTGGCTCATTTGCATACTATCAGTGATTGGATGTTTACTGGGGGCTGAGGGGGAAGGGGTGTGTGTGTGCCGCACAGCCTGTGAAGATACACACAGCGGAGGGACAGAAAGATGAGAGGGAGCTGATGCTGGATCTTGTCCCTTTTTCGGTGGATTTTTCTGCTACTGCAGTTACTTTTGTCAACTTGTAATATATTAATTTTGTGGTTATTTTAAAATGTGCTTTCTCAACTTCCAAAAATTTTGATTTGAGGGGGCAAGACATTTATTTGAGGGGGCAATGCCCCCTCTTGCCCCTGCGTAGAGCCGGCCTCGCCAAAGAGGAGTGTCACAAAAAGTTTGTGTGTGGAGTAGGAGGGGTTGGCCATGATCTTTTCTTCCCTCCTCAGGGACCTGGAGTCATACAGGTCCTGGAGAGATGGAAGATTGCAGTCAATCACCTTCTCAGCAGAGAGAACGACACATTGCAATCTGTCTATATCTCTGGCATTGGCCACAGTGTACCAGATGGTGATGGAGAGGGTGAGGATGAACTCAATGATGCCAGTGTAAAAGTGCACCATCACTATCTTTGACAGGTTGAATTTCAACTGCCATAGGAAGTACATCCTCTGCTGTGCTTTCTTGGTGAGAGAGCTGATGTTCATCTCCCACCAGAGGTCTTGTGTGATGGTGGTGCCCGGGAAGCAGAAATACTCCACAGAGGTCACTAGGGAGTCAAAAGGGTGATGGAGCAGGTGTTGCAGAGCTCCTCCTGTGGTCTACAATAATCTCTATTGTCTTTAGAGCATTGAATTCCAAGTTGTTCTGTCTGCACCAGGTCACCAAATGATCAATCTCCCACTTGTTGGCAGACTCCTCCTCATCAGAGTTGAGTCCAGTGAGGGTGGTGCCATCTGTGAACTTCAGGAGCTTGACAGACTGATGACTGGAGGTGCAGCTGTTGGTGTGCAGGGAGCAAAGTAGAGGAGAGGGGATACAGCCTTGGGTGGATCTGGTGCTGATGGTCCAGTAGTCAGAGATGTATTTTTACATGCTGCTTCCTGTCAGACAGGAAGTCAGTGATCCACCTGCAGATGGAGTGAGGCATGCTCACCTGGGAAAGCTTGTCCTGCAGAAGAGCCAGGATGATTGTGTTGAAGGCAGAGATGAAATCCACAAACAGGATCCTAGGATAGATTCCTAGGGAGTCCAGGTGCTGGAGGATGAAATGGAGAGTCATGTTGACAGCATTGTCTACAGACTTGTTGGCTCTGTAGGCGAACTGCAAGGGGTCCAGTAGTGGGTCAGTGACATATTTGAGATGAGAAAGTAGAAGGTGCTCAAATGTCTTCATGACCACAGAGGTCAGGGCGATGGGTCTATAGTCGTTAAGTTCTGTGATCCTTGTTTTTTTTGGGGGGACAGGGATAATGGTGGAGGCTTTGAAGCAGGCTGGCACACGGCATGTCTCCAGTTAGGTGTTAAAGATGTCTGTGAACAATGTTTCAGGGTGGATGGAGAGACAGAGTCAAGATCTGCTGTTTTGTGGGGGTTCAGCTCCTTGAAGAGTCTGTTAATGTCTCTCTCCATAATGGAAAAAGTTGTGGCTGTGGTGGTGGGGGGCCTCCAAAGGTGTGATGTTGTAGAGAAACCCCGGCAGCAGCTGAGGTGGAGGTGGGGTTGGTGGACAGGAGCTGGTATGTGGGGTCATGGGGATGATGTCAGGACAGTCCCATTGTCTTTCAAAGCGAAAGTAAAATTAATTCAGTTGGTTGGCCAGGCGCAAGTTGTTAATAGATTGAGGGGCTGTAGGTTTGTAATTTATAACCTGTCTGAGCCCTTTCCAGACAGACACAGAATCGCTGGCTGAGAACTGGTGCTGGAGTTTCTCAGAGTATAGACCATTTGCACATGATGTCATGCATCACATGATAATTTTACTTGGGGGACAAACAGACACTGTCTTTCATGTAAGCAAGCTTAATCTCTCTTAAATATTGTTCATTTTTGTGCTGTTTTTGGTTATTCAAATAGAGAAATAGATAAAAGGTACTACTATCTCCCCGCTATCAAGAAAAATGTTAACAAAGAAGCAAATGCTTCAAATACAATGAAGAAATGAGTGGTTAAAGAGAATATGATAAGAGGATCTAAGCCTGAAAACTCCAGAGAAATTTGCGAATACCCACATTTGTAGTGATCATTTTATTTCAGGTAAAAATTTGTATTTAAAAATAATAGAAAGTCATAAGTAAGTATGGAGAACAGGATAAAGCAGCTAGAGATAATGAGATGAGAAAGTCATAAGTAAGTATGGAGAACAGGATAAAGCGGCTAGAGATGATGAGGTGAGAAGTAAGTATGGAAGAGTTTGCATAAGAATCTTGTTTTATTTCTGTTCGCATTAGAGTTAGCTTGTTTATTAAAGTGTTTGATTTTCTTTCAGGTAAAGCAGCTTCCTTATTTGACACAGAAACCCAGATTGGGCACCAAACAAACAACTCAGACATAACTCAGTAAAAGAAACAACAAGGAGTGACATGCGCAATATATCCTGAAAGAACAGAAAAAGATTAAGAGCAGAGAGTGCTGAAGCTTTGCTTCTGTTATCAAAGGAACCCAGTCCTGTGCAAACTGTCACCATGGAGCCAGAGTGAATGAACCTACAGTTTGAGAGTGTTCTACACAAACAGACTTCACTTTACAACAGCTACATGCATGTGAAATGGAAATAAGTCAACTAAGGCAGGAAAAACTATTTTGGATAAAATTGTTACTGTCCATTGTGCACTTAACCTGTGTGACTCAGTTGTGCCTTTTGAATAGAGAATACATGAAGAGGAAACTAAACATTAACCATTTATTGAAATTATTATTGCAAGAGTGATTACAGTTACTATATGACTATAGTTACAATTGGAATGTGTGGATTCTGTTAGCATTTAAACACTAATTTCTCTAATAAATCCTAATTTCTGCATATATCTATCCTTTGCTTCTTTCTGACTTCAATTATCCAAGTAATCCAGTCGTAGAGCTTTTTTAGCTGTAGTTTTCTCCAGAAAACAGCAACAAACATGTTTGCTTGGCTTCACTATGTGAAAAGTATGTAAACAAAGTTTGCTTGTCCCCCAGGAAAAGGGTGGTGATGGTTGCTAATGTAAATGTGACATCAGTGCAAAGGGTCTATAGTCATTTATTTTCTTTGACCACCTTGCTAAACCTGCTCCTTGGCTCTTTAAACCTGTCACTGTCCCTACACCTGAATGCTTCTTCCTTTTGCAAACAGACTCAGACAGATGCTTCTGAGAACCAGGGTTTGTCATTGTTGTAACTCACCCAAGTGCTTGATGGAATGCAGCAGTCTTTAAAGAAGCTGATGTAAGATGTCACATCCTCTGTGTACTCATCCAGATTGTTGGTAGCAGTCCTGAACACATCCCAGTTAGTACATTCAAGCATGCCTGAAGATTCTCGACAGCCTCACTACTCCACTTCTTTGATGTCCTCACTACAGGTTTACACAGCTTTAATTTCTGTCTGTATGCAGGAACTAGGTGAATCTGAGTGGCCCAGTGCAGCATAGGGGACAGCATGATAGGCATTGTTGACTGTTGACTGTAGTATAACAATGATCCAAAATATTCTCCTCCCTGGTTGGGAATTTAATAAGCAGTTTGTATTTGGGAAGTTTGTAGCTGAGGTTACTTTTGTTAAAATTGCCAAGCATAATAACTAGGGAGTCCAAGTTGGTCTGCACCACACACAGTATCTGGTCGGCCAGCATGCGTTGTGCATCCTCCATGCTGGCCTGCGGTGGAATGTAAACACCATCCAGAATGAATTATGCAAAATCATGGGGAGGAGTAGAATGGTTTATAATTAATGAAAATGATTCATGGGGTGGAGTGCAAAGTCCATGCTGACAGAGGCTCATGAGCACATCAGCATATTCCCCTCTCCTCCAGTGTTTCACTGAATGAGAAAAGGTTTGACCAGAATGCCCAATAATTCCATGGATGAAACCAGAAAAGTGGGAAGTAAATCCAGTGGAGTTGTTCCCCTGATGTTCCTGAGCTCTTCTCTGGTGAAAGAACTCTGAGTACTGCAGTAGAGAACTGAGTTTGAAAGCAAAATAAGACAAAACAATGGGCACCAATACACCAAGGCAGCCATCCACGGTACCATCTTGGTGTTAAAACAATGTCAAAGTAAATTTAGAAATCACTGTGTGACAGTGGGGGCATGATCAAGCACCAGTTTCTGAATGGAGAGTGAAGCTGGGGACGGTGAGTAGCAAAGTGGAAGCACCTTTTGTGATTTATTGTGTTGTCTGAGTTTGTGTGTAGTGAGAGTGAGCAGATAAAAGGGGGAGATGAGCAGAAAGCAATCATCTTCCCCGGGTTGAAGTCACGCTGATGCATTGATTTGAGCATTAATTTAAGTCAGCAGAAAAACATGCTTTTTTTTGTTTGAGTGGCATTTGAAATAAAACCCAAAAAGTGAACCTGATTCCACCTGCCTATTATTCAGCATCAACAGTAATCAGGGAATTGTTACACTGGTGCCAAAACCTGGGACACTGAAAATGAATCGTCACCATGGAGTCCTCCTCATTCAAAGATCTGGTCCATGCCCTTGCCACCACACAACAGAACCAGCACCAGACACTGGTCATTATGAGGATGGAGCAGGAGCAGCACTTTGAGGGTCTGTTGCAGACTCAGCAAGAAGGCTACCAGGTGCTCCTGTGCTTCATCACTCCAGCAAGTGCACCAGCCCCAGAGTCCATGGAATTTCCCCACCTCATCCTCAGAAAAATGGGGCCACACGATGACCCAGAGGCTTTCATGGAGCTCTTCAGGTGAGCCACGGAGACATGGGAGGGGGGAATGAGCAGAGAGTGGCCTGCCTGTTACCGCTCCTGTCCTATGAAGTGCAGCTCGCAGCACAGCAACTGCCTGCAGAGAACCGGGTGGTGTATGCCGACTTGAAGTGTGCAATTCTCCAGCGAGTCGGCCATTCCCCAGAGCAACACGGGAAGTGCTTCTGCACTGATGCTGATGCTGGAGGAAGGCAGCCGGCCCTTCACCTATGGCTAGCAGCTGCGGGATGCCTGCCAGCAGTGGTTGAGAGCAGAGGACCGCAATGTCGAGGGAGTCATTAATGCGGTGGCACTGGAGCAATTCATCGCTCGACTACTGAGCAGGACAGTGAACTAGGTCCAGTGCCACTGCCCGGAATCACTGGATCGGGCCATTGAGCTGGCAGAGGACCATTTGGCAGCAGCTCCAGTGGCAGGTGGACATCCGGCTTCTCCTTCTCTCTCTCCCTCCCTCTCTCTCATATTCTGATCCCCCTCATGTTCCTCCCCTCCCTCCTGTCCCTTCCCTGTACTATGGAAGTGGGGGCTGACCCCCCTGCAACCAGCTCTCCGAGCCTGTAGTTACCCCTCCCCCTCTTCTCCATATGTTTCTGTGTCTTCCCCGCAGGTAAGTGCTCCTCGCCCCAGCAGTACAGAGTTAAGGCCTGGGCTAGTGCCAGGCAGTGGAGGTGGGGCAGTGGTCAGGATCCACTACACATTAGAAGCCGCCCCCAATCGAGCTGGAACATACTGCATTTGGTGAAGGTTAAGTGTGTGCATGGTGAGATACACAAATATCCGCTAATGCCCATCACTATTCATTTCTGCTGAGAAAAGCATAGCGTGGAGGCAGTGGTGAGTCCTAGCCTCACCCATCAACTGATCTTGGGAACCGATTGGCCAGGGTTTAAAAAGTTTACTGAAACAGATAGTAGTGGGTGGGTCCTGCACAAGCATGTCATGGGGGAATCCCACCTCAACGTTGGCTGGGGAGGCAGTCCCAGGACTGTCCATGATAGCTCCACATCATGATGATGCAGAGAGTGGGTAGAGCCCTTCTGCCTCTCTGGGGAACCCTCAGGGGATTTTCCATTGGAGCAGGCACATGATGAGTCTCTGAGACAGGCTTTTGACCAAGTGAAAGGAATTGATGGCCAAATCCTCCAGCCTAACATTGCATTTTCCTTCCTGTGAACTTTTGTGCTATTAAGAATAGACTATATCAAGTGATGCAAGACACTCAAATGAAGGAAAAGATTACACAGTTGTTGGTCCTGAAGAGCCATAGGGAACTTTTATTCCATGCGACTCATCAAAATCCTATGGCTGAGCATTTGGGGCAAGATAAAACACTAAATCATCTCATGGCCCGTTTCTATTGGCCAGGGATTCATGTGGATGTCTGCAGGTGGTGTGTGGCATGTCCCGAATGCCAGCTGGTGAATCCAGTGGCCATGCCATAAGTGCTATTGCGCTCCCTCCCATTAATTGAGGTCCCCTTTGAAAGAATTGGCATGGATCTTATCGGGCCATTAGATTGATCTGCATGCGAGTATTGCTTTGTGTTAGTCATAGTGGATTATGCAATGCGATATCCGGAAACAGTGCCTCTCCACAATATCTCTGCACGCAGCATTGCAGAGGCACTCTTCCGCATTATCTCCTGAGTCGGGATTTCAAAAGAAATCCTGAGTGAGCAAGGCACTACTTTTATGTCACACACACTGTGTGAATTGTATGAATTATTGGGGATTAAATTGATTTGTACTAGTGTTTATCATCTGCAAATGGACAGGCTGGTCAAACAATTTAACCAAACAGCTAAAAATATGATTTGTAAGTTCATTCACAGGGATGCTAAAAACTGGGACAGGTGGCTAGACCCTCTGTTGTTTGCAGTGCATGATGTCCTACAAGCCTCCACTGGGTTTTCCCCATTTGAACTGCTGTATGGGCGCAAGCCCCATGGTGTCTTAGACATCATTAGAGAAAATTAGGAGGAGGATCCTTCTCAAAGCAAAAATGAAATTCAATACATTCTTGACCTGAGAGCAAAACTCCATACACTGAATTACATAACCCAGGAGAATTTGCTACAGGCCCCAGATTGTCAATCTTGCGTGTACAACAGAGAGGCATGGCTAAGGGAATTTGCACTGGGAGATAAAGTCCTCATTTTACTGCCCACTTTAAGTTCAGAATTGCTCACCAAGTGGCAAGGGCCCTTTGAGGTCACATGGCGAATTGGGGAGGTCAACTATGAGGTCAAGAGTCCAGATAGGGGTGAAACATGTCAAATTTACCACCTCAGTCTCCTAAAACAATGGAGAGAGGAGGTTCCTGTGGTTCTGACAATGGTAGTTCCAGCGAGGGCAGAGCTTGGACCAGAGGTAAGTCTAAAAAGTGCGGCCCAATTTACCCTGGTCACCTGTGGAGACCACCTCTCACCATCCCAGAGAGCACAGGTCATTAGGTTACAGGAGGAATTCTATGTGTTCTCGCCCCTCCCTGGTCACATGGACCTCATAGAACACCACATTGAGACTTCCCAGGGGTGGTGGTGTGCAGACACTCATATCAGCTCCCTGAACACAAGAAAAATGTGGTTCGGGATGAACTCCAGCCTATGCTGAAGATGGGGGTAACTGAGGAGTCACACAATGACTTGAGCAGCCCAGTGGTCTTGCTTCCCAAGTTCTGTGTGGACTATAGAAAAGTCAACTCAATTGGTTAGGCGCGGCTCGCTTTGACTTGACAATGGATTTAACAAAGGGATATTGGCAGATCCCCTTGACTCCACTATCCTGTGAAAAAAATGACCTTTTCTAAGTCTCTTTTTACTGATGGTGAATTGGTCAGAGAGCGTCGGTCAGAGCATCAGTCAGAGAGCTGAGGCACATCTGGTTTTGGGAGGACGGCGGCACGGGGCACTGGCAGCCGCATGCATCCGTGGCTGTGGCGAGGCATTCGCATGGTGGGACATGCAAGGCTCGTGTCGGGAGGTTGGGCAGAGAGCTGGTCAAAGAGCACCAGAGGTACTTCTTAGTGCACCAGTCCGAGAGAGAGCCAGAGAGGCGAGGCGCATCTGGTCACATCGGTTTGAGAAAGAGAGCGAAACTTGCTCAGTCTGCCCAATTTATGGGCGAGCTTGCGTCATGACTTACAGTGGTGCACTACCCAATCATGGTGCAGTGAAAGATGAGATGAAGCGGATATCGTCTGGGGCAGGAACTAAGGGAATTATGGGAAATGTAGTTGTGGAGATGTGCTGTACCTACAGTGTATATGAAATTAATCTGCCTTCTTGACATTTTGGAATTAGCTATAATTTAATCAATAATAAAGGAGGTCAGGAACACATTTCTTATTACTTTTTCATCACTGTTTAGATGCTAATGGCTCATCTTTGCTAATGGCCAGTCTTTAATTCAAAATAACGGTGCATACCAGTACATATAGTGACCTAGCAAGAATAATATTTATTGCACTTACTAGATAACAAACTATCATGACACACATTACTTTTTGTCATGTCAATGCTAGGATTGGCATTACTTTCTATTCCAAAAATAAAGAGCTGCCTACAAACAAGGCCACTGACTGCAATTCCCAAACTCTGTACAGCCTACAAACAACCACAAACTCCCAAAATCACACATTCATTGTCATGTTCACACTCACCTGATTAATAATGATGCACACCTGGACTTAATTCCACAGTATATAAGGACACTCTTCACTACCACACATTGTGAACTATATGCTCCATGTCTTGTACCTGTGATACCAAGCCTTATTGCTCTGTTATAGTGTTCACAATTATGGATATTTGGCTCTGTTATAGTGTTTATGATTATGGATCTTTGGTTTATGTCTTTGTCTTTTGCCCAGTTTACTCTGCTTGCACATTGCCTGGCTTCTGCCTGTATTCTAACTTTGATTCTGCCTTATATTTTAGATTAATTTGCCTGTTTTAAAATAAAAAATCTTAACCTGCAACTGGAACCATCTCCACCTCTGCCTGCAGATGGAAGCAGCAGGTTTTCAAGAGTGGCAAGAGGCTCTAGCCTCCCAAGGTTGCCTCATCAGTGAGCAGCAACAGCAGATTGCTATGATCAATGCCCAGCTGGCACAACTTTCCAACATGCTTGCACCTACATGGGCTACTATGGCAGCACCCTCTGAATCTGCTCCATTGCCTATCTCATGACCAAAAAAATATTTAGGTGATCCCACTTTGTGATTCAGTGTCCCTTGTATTTCTCCAGTCAAGAAAGAGTAACTGAGAAAACCAAGATTACTCAGTTTATCAACCTGCTCACAGCTAAGCCACTCATCTGGACTACTATCATCTATACCCAAGGAGGTGAGCACACCACCTCCTAGAGCTCTTTCAGCGAGTATTAGAACATTCTCCTGAGGGAAAGGATGTGGGAGACCAACTCCTCACACTCAGACAAGGTAACCAAAGTGTCGTTGAGTTTGCATTGACATTCCACACCCTAGCCACTGGCATTGGCTGGAATGAGACAGTGTTGAAAGCAGCATATTATCAGGGTTTGAACCAAGATATTCTCATGGAACTGGCATGCTGCAATGACCAAGAATCCCCCAACTCCCCCAATGACCTCTCCATCCATTTTGATCACTTGTTAAAGTACCAGGGGGTAATCCACAGCTAAATTCTGTGATGGAAATCCCAGCGCCTGAACCCATGCAACTTGGACAAGCCAAGCTGATGGATGTGGAATGCCAAAGTGTAATTAGCTCAAGCTGTGTTTCTTCTGTGGCAGTTGGCAACTTCACAGACAGCTCTATCCTCATAAAACTGAGCCTACCTACCCAGCCACTCCACAATCCCCTGCATATCCAAGCCCTTGATGGAGGACCCATCAGAAGTGGGTCCATAACTCACTGTACTACACCCTTCCTCCTTAGAATCATCACCCTCCATCAGGAACAAATTTCCCTCCTTGTCATTTTCACCAAGAACTTTCCCATCAAGCTGGGGTTCCCTTGGATGTACAACCACATCCCAGAGATGGCCCCTATACTGTTTTGACCACTGTTTGCAAGCCCCTATGCATTGTGGCATCAACTTCAGTTAAGAGTACTGAAGCCAGCTCTAACACAGAAATGCCTCCAGAGTATCAGGACCTCAAGAAACTTTTATCAGTTTCTCATGGACCTTAACTGTGCCATTGAGCTCATGGCTGGTGTTATGCCTCATCATAACTGGATTTATATAATCTCTGTCAAGGAGACTGAAGCTATGCATACTTATATCATGGAGACCCTGGAAACAAGGATATATTCATCCTTCTACCTCACCAATGTCGGCAGCCTTTTTCTTCATGGAAAAAAAGGAGGAGGGCTCCAACCATGCACTGATTATCAATGATTAAACCTTGTCATGGTCAAATACCGTTATCTGCTGCCATTAGTCACAGCAGCCCTGGAATAACTCAAAGAGACTAAAATCTTCACCAAGCTCAACTTGCACAGTGCAGATATGTGCAGATATATCATCTTGTCCAGATATGTGAGGGGGTTGAGTGGAAAACAGCTTTCAGTACTACCCCTAGCCACTGTGAGTGTAACATGCCATATGGGCTATCTTGTTTTCCAGCAGCCTTCCAAGGCCTCATCAACAATGTACTCTGGATCATGGACAGAAAAAAATTGTCATCTTATATTTTGACAACATTCCCATCTACTCCCCATCCAAAGAACATTACATCACTTGCATTAGAAGAGTTCTTGTCCAGCTCCTGCTGAACCAGCTATTTGTAAAAGAGAAGAAATGTGAGTTCCATGCTACTGCAATCTTGTTCTTTGGATATGTCTTTTGATAAAGAGGGTTTCTTATGGACCAGGATAAGGTTACTGCCATTTGCCATTATCCCACATTGCCATAGACTTTTGTCATGGATTTACCATGTTCCCTAGGCAACATAGTCATCATGGTGATCATTAAGTGGTTTTCCAAGTCCCTCCGCATGTCTCCCCCCGGTCTCCCTTCAGCCTTTGAAACTGCAGAACATACATTCACCCACATATTCAGACACTACAGGATATCTGAAGACATAGTGAGTGATTAGGGAGCTCAATTCACATCTTGGTATGGAGCAGTTTTACAGAGAACTTGGGGGTATCTGTTAGCCTCACATCTGGGTAGCATCCCCAAGCTAATGGCCAGGTAGAGAGAGCCAATCAAGATGTTTGCGGTCTCTTATGAGCATACTGCTCTGACAACCAGGAAGACTGGACCTGGTTCCTGCCATGGGCAGAATACGCCCAGAGCTATCGACCAGAGGAAAAGTGCTGGGTCTTGGCCCAGGATGTTCTTGTCTGACTCCTCTGCCAAGAGTACCATGGCAGGTACCCCAACAAACCAGGTTCATGCCACAGACTATAACTCCCAAGTCACACACTCATTGTCATGTTCACACAGATCTGATTACAAATCATGCACACCTGGACTCAATTCCACTGCAGTATATAATGATACTCTTCACTACCACACATTGCAAACTATATGCTCAGTGTCCTATACCTGTGATACCATGCCTTATTGCTCTGTTGTAGTCTTTAAGATAAGATTAAAACTATTAATCCCAAGGGAAATTATTGTGCCAGAAGTCACTCTATAACAAAACAGTATAAATTAAAATACAACAGTACAAGCTGAAGAAGAAAAAAAAAGCCTGATAAGAACTATGCAAGGAATAAATGCTAAAAAAACAGTCCCCAATAGAACAACAATAGAAATACTGTAAATTACAAAGGGGAATAGAAAATCCAAATATCGGTACCTTGAGTGCATTCTAATAGTAGAAATAAGATATATATGTCTGTATGGACACCCAGGTACCTATATCCCTCCACAATGTCCACCTCCGCACCCTCAATGTTGACTGGGCTCAGACTGGTCCTTTGCTTCCTAAAGTCCACCACCAACTCCTTAGTCTTTGCAATATTGAGTTGCAGGTGGTTTAAGTCTGCACCACTCCACAAACCTGTCCACCACATTCCTATACTCAGCCTCCTGTCCCCTGCTGATACAGCCCACAATGGCTGAGTCATCTGAAAACTTCTGCAGGTGGCAGGACTGTGAGCAGTATCTGAAGTCAGAAGTATAGAGTGTGAACAGGAAGGGAGACAGGACCGTCCCCTGAGGCACCCCCATGCTGCTCACTATAAAGTCTGACATGTTGTTTTCCAGCCTCACATACTGCAGCCTTTCTGTGAGGTAATTGGTGATCCAGGCCACTAGAGGAGCATCAACCTGTATCTTCAGTAGCTTATCACCAAGTAGGGCAGGTCTTATTGTGTTAAAAGCACTGGAAAAGTAAAAAAAAAACATTACTCTCACAATGCTACCTGTCTCCTCTAGATGGGTATAAGCCCTGTGCAGAAGACAGATGATGGAGTCTTCCACTCCAATATGGGGCTGGTAGGCAAACTGGAGGGGGTCCAGTGATGGTTCTACTACTGAACGGAGGTGCTTCAAGACCAGTCTGTCAAGTGACTTCATGACATTTGAAGTCAGAGCCACTAGTCTGTAATCAACTGGGTGTTTCTTCTTGGGCAAAGGAACAAGGCATGGTGTTTTCCACAGGGCTGGGACAATCATCCTGCTCAGGCTCAGATTGAATATGTGCTGAAAAATCCCACACAGCTGAGTCGCATATCCTTTCAGCACTCTGGGGCTGAGGCTGTCAGCCCCAGAGTACTGAACTGCCTTCTCAACTCCTCTGCTGTTATTTTGACTGGAGAGCCGATCTGGAGTCCTGATAGAGGAGGGGTGGAGGAGGGCTGAGATGAATGGCCAGGAGAGTTGTTGAGTGGGACTGGTAAAGTGGGGGTTCTGGGGAGGGGGGTCTGGGGGGTGTTGGCATAAATGGTGGTGATGGGGTGGGAGGTGAGAAATGTTGGGAGAAGGGCATGGGGAGTGGAGGGTAGGCAGAGATGTTTGAGGTGAGGATGTCTGAAGGGGTGAATCACAGGAGGAGCTGGGTGGGGGTGGACAGAGGCACTCTCATCAAACCAGTTAAAGAACAGGTTTAACTCACTGGCCTGATGCAGGTCACCTTCCATCCTCTGGTCAGTTTTCCTTCCATAACCAGTTTTGGTTCTCATACCACTCCACACCTCCTTCATTTTGTTTTGATGGAGTTTGTGCTTCAGCTTCCTCCTGTAACACTCTTTGCCCTCTGTGATCTTTTCCCTCAGTTCAATCTGCACCTTCTTCATCTCCTCCTTGTCTCCACTCCTGAAGGCAGCCTTCTTCTTGTTCAGTGATGCCTTAATGTCCTTAGTCACCCAGGGTTTATTATTGGGAAAACAGCGTACGGTCTTGGTGGGGACAATACTGTCCATGCAAAAATTAATACAGTATGTTATGCAATCTGTATTATGTCCTCCTCATGTGCATTACAGAGAATGTCCCAGTCAGTTGCTTCAAAACAGCCCTGTAAAGTCACCTCAGCTTCCTGTGACCACATCCAGACAGTTCTAGTGATCACTGGTTGCCTTTGGACTGCAGATATATAAAAGGGCTTGAGATAGACTAGGTTGTGATCTGATTTGCCCAGGGGAGGGAGAGTTTCAGAGCTGTATGCTTCTTTAACATTAGCATACAGTAGGTCCAGTATTTTATCATCTCTGGTCTTACAGTCCACAAACTGTTTGAAAGTGGGCAGGGATGTTGTCAGAGTTACATGGTTAAAATCTCCCGAGAGCGCTATGAAGGTATTGGGATGCAGGGTCTGAAGTCTTGCGGTCATGGTGTTGTTGATGTCAGCAGCTCACAATGCATCAGGCTGTGGGGGGAATGTAAACAACAATAACAATGGCCTGGGAAAACTCTCTGGGCAAGTAATATGGACAGAGACTTACTGCTAACAGTTCAGTGTCTGGACTGCACACACAATCTTTCACTATAATGTGTCCAGGGTTGCACCACTTGTTGTTCACATAGATAGCGACACCCCCTCCTTTCTTCTTGCTGTTCTGGCTGCAACTCCTGTCCGCTTGCACCAACTAAAAGCTGGCTAAGCTCACAATAGAGTCTGGTTTGCTCTCATGCAGCCATGTCACATTAAAGCACATAACAGAGCTCTCATGAAACACACTCTGGCTCTTTGTGAGTGATGTTAACTCGTCCATTTTATTTGCCCGTGACCTTACATTACCCATGACAATAGAGGGAAGATGTAGTCAGTATCTTCTCTTCCTCAGCCATCGTCTCCTCCCAGCTCTGCAGACCCGGTATTTTTTCCTCAGTTCCTTGGGGATTTCAGGTCTCTCACTGGCTGCACTGCTTTGTTAGAGGCTCAACAGCTGATCTCTGGTGTAAACAATAGAGTCCTGATGTGTCTCCACCAGGACGGCAATCCGACATGGTAAAAGTACTCCACAAGCGATTAAAATGTAAAAGAACATGTGAAACCACATCATACCACTAAGACCAAAAACATAGTTACATTGCAACAAATTGAAAACTGAATTTGAGGAGAAAATTACTTAATACTCGTGAAATTATCTTGCTGCATGGACAGATATTTTTACTTGATAAGAC
>JAOBAM010000025.1:26227512-26240418 GCA_025212355.1 Notarius kessleri
TTAGTAATTCTGGCTGGCATAATTTTACTTGGGTTTCAAAGTATTGCATCTCTAGACACAAATGGTCCTTTGCATGAAGTCATTCATGAAAAAAATATAAAACAATTACACTGACAGTAAGCTGATTAACGCAATTTATCAAAATTAAAGTGGGATCACAGATTGAGAATATTTTACTTGACATACTGATAAATCAAGAAACTAGGATCACCATTAACTAAACCCATCTCATAATATATGCAATATAATAGCATATATCTCAATATAATAGAGAGTACTGAGAAATTAATAGGGATAAATTAATACAGTAACACTTACTGAGCCTGTAATGACTCATAACTGACTGTTTAAAAACATTACCCTATAGCCATCTTTTTTAGTACACCACAAACTCATGAAACAATGTTTCCTAACAGAACACACTCAGACTAGAATAGTTTAACTTTGTAATGACAGTCCTGAATATTCCTTGCAGATCAATCATTGGGCACTCTCAGAGTACCTAGAAACGCTGCTTGATATCGCCATTATGATCGATCATCATAAGTTGTTTAGTGTTGGTCTCCATGAGACTGAATCGGTCATTTAGATGTTTATACATGGAAAAGGAGCGCTCAACGTCCACACTTGCCACTGGCAACCATATGGCGTCCTTGGCCACTAGATGCATTTGTTTTTTTTCTCGTGGTCGCCATTCTGGTTGTGACGCGGAGAGCAAATCTAAACAAGCAGCTCATTGGCTGGCTAAGTGTGCCACAAGCCAATCACCAACAAAGCTGCCTTGACTGGAAAGGCATGTCTGCTTGGGCGTTAGCGGTAGTTACGCAGAAGCCTTCTGCGGCAGTTACACTGACACGCGAGCAATGTTTCACTATAAAAATTCTGTAATTTCTGTCCGTTTTCCGCGATTGCGGAAAATCATTGGCCCTATGAGAGTGAGAGGGCCACCCCCCTGAAAATCTTAACGGATTTACACGATTTGGAAAAATGACTTTCAGAACCGAAAAAAAACCGGAGCTTCTGGCACATGCCGGAAAACTTGCACCCATGTTGCTGTAATTTATTTCTTTTTGGCAAAGGCTGCATTTTGAATACCCGGCTTTGTCTATCTTATGAAAAAACTGTGACAGCGGGAAGCTGTGCTGAACTCCCTTCACTTCAGTCTTGACCTCGATTTTTAGCCAGGCCCAGCTCCACCTGCACCTCAGACCTGCATCAAGCTTTGCTACATAAACAGCGTCTTCCTCTTTAAGCTCCCTCATTCTGGAAAAGAATTGACCAAATATTATCGGCTGGGTCAGGGCTCCTTTTTGTTACCATAAACGTTTGTAAAGGCTAACTCTAACTACATCCATCCATGTTAAATGATCCGCCGGAGAAGGTGTTTCAATCACTTAAAAAACGCCGGTGTACTAACGCTAATGTTACGTGTTCGTTTTCATTCCTCATCTTGTGACAATGTCGCATTATCATCAGATAACAGTACGGATGCAGTAGAGATAGCCTTCACAAAAATTATTCGAACTGAACCGACTGGCATGAAAGGTTAACGTTAACACACAATTCACTGATGTTAGCTGACATCCTAGCTAACGTTAGCATACAAGCTGAAAAACTTTACATTATGTATAACGTTAAACATGTTGGAAAAGGTTTCATGTCACGACACACGTAACGTTGCTAAAGTAGGATTATCTTTGACAAACCAAGTTTAATTTACACAGCATATTACATTGTTGGCAGATAACGAGACTTACCTCGAGTCTGTCGCTAGTGCCCATAGATCTCTGAAGTCTCTGATGCAGGTCGTATGTTTACTGTCTATGGTTTAGTCAGGCAAAGTTCGCCGTGGGAAAGATGGTTCGCCGTGGGAAAGATGGATTGACTTGGATGTTTGTGATTGGCCAAATGAGTAGCGTGTGATTGGCCAAATGACACTTGTGAAGATGGCAATCCCATTTTACTGAAAGTCCCATCCACCGCTGATCCCCCGACCCTCCCAAAAAAAAAAACCTCTTCGGATCTAGATGAATCACGAGAATGACATATTTTGTTTGCAAAACGGCGAATTTCACCGAAAAGCGACTAGTTTGCAGGTATGCAGATGGATCAGTTGGTTAAGGTTAGATCATGACAGAACCTTGGGAAGAAATGCTGTATTCAGCCACAGGGTGACCCCTGAGCCATCAGAGTTCCAACTCAAACATGAGTCACTCATGGACAGGGCATGTAGCTTGCCAACACACTTTGCTGAAGTGATGGCGAGGAGAAAAGCAGTCTTTCCAGACATCCACTTCAGATCCGCCTGAGCCAGAGGCTCAAAGAGAGGTAAACATAGAGCATCCAGCACCAGGGACAGATCCCATGTTGGAACTCTCGGCGCTCGTGGGGGATGTAGTCTCAAAGCTCCCTTCAGAAAGAGGGACAGAAGTCTGTGGCATTCCACCTTGTTGTTATAGACTCAAGTATGTCGAGAGGAAATGGCTGCCATGTATACCCTCAGGGTAGTGGGGGACCGGCCATCCTCTAGGAATGATTGGAGGAACTCCAGAATTGTGGGAACTGAACAGTGCACTAGGTTGTCATCCCTGTCAGAACACCATGCAGAGAACAGCTGCCACCTGTTCTCATACTGGACCCCAGGTAGAAGGCGCCCTAGCATTCAGCACTGTATTGTGGATGGTGTTTGTATAGTTGTTCAGCAGCGGGTCGGGCCCTGCAGTGGCCAGACCCATAGCTGCAGGTAGTGAGGATTGGGATGCCAAATCTGGTCCCCTAACTGAGACAAGAGATCTTTCCCTTCCCGGAGGTACCATGGTGAGCTGTGACAGAGCCTGTGCAGCAGAGGAAACCATGTCTTCCCTGGCCAGAAGAGGGCTTCCAGCAGCAGACTGTAGCCTCTTCGGAGGACCCTCTGCAGTATCAGAAGAATCAGTGGGATTGGTGGAAATGCATAAAGGATACCCTCTGACCAGTCATGGATGAGAGCATCCTAGCCCAGAGGGCTCATCTCCTTTATCCAGAAGAACCAGAGGGGGCAATGTGGCAAAGAGATCGACCTCTGCCCTGCTGAAGATGTCCCAGATGTTGAGCACGACTTCTGGATGAAGCTGCCACTCCCCTGGCAGAGGCTTGCAATGTGAGAGGAAGTCTCCAGCCTGATTCCATTCCCCAGGCAAATACATCACCCTCAGGCTGGCTAGGTGGGATCCGCCCACATCAGGAGGTCCTGAGACATCTGCAGCAACCATGCAGACCTGGTGCTTCCCTGGTGGTTTATTTGAGTGATGGTTGAGACGTTGTCTGACTGTGCAAGCACATGCCTCCCTCTCAGAAATGGTAAAAAGTGCTTAAGTGCCATGTGCAAGGCCCTTAGCTCCAGTACATTGATATGCTCTGTGCAGTCCTGAGCAGACCACAGCCCCTGAGCTGTCCAGTTCTGCCACACTGCACCCCATCCTGAGAGTGAGGCATCTGTCGTAATGGTCTCTTGATGGGATGGTATGGAGCCCACAGGTACACCCTGGAGCAGAAATGCTTTTCCATTTTTGGTTGAGAGTACTCTGTGCATGTTTGGCTGCCACTTCTCACTGGAGCGTTTTCTTTTTTCCCCTTTTTGTGCTTGTATGATTTGAGGTTTGTTCTTTGTTTGAATGTTTTGTCCACTAGTTGTGGCATAGTTCCAGACCCAGTTTTGGGCGTCGGTTTCCTTCAGGCCTCGGTCTGCCATGGGTAATGCCTGTTCTGCACACTATGGACTGCAGTGAGTTTGTTGCTCTCTTTAACATTGGGGTCGTCCAGCACTCTGTGCTGCAGTGCTTCTGTGCTCGCTTTGTGGATCCATGGCACAGTGTTCTGACCAATGTTGCCCAGTGGCGTCATGGTGGCTGTACAGACAGTGTGGGACATACCTTCATGCACCTTTTGGTGGGATTGTGGGCATCTATGCCACTGGAATTACATCCTGACCCTTTTTTGGTGGACTTGTTCTTTTCTTCTCTCCTGTTTGTTTTGCAATTTTAAAGTGACCTTGGGTGTGAGAAAGGTGCTATATAAGTCAAATTATTATTATTATTATTATTATTATTATTATTATTATTATTATCTCTCCATAGAGCCAGAGCAAGGAGGCAATTCTTTGACACCTTGACTTTCCTGTGCCAGTGCCACTTGGCATCCTGTGTTGGCTGTTCAGCCACCTCTGAAGGGGGCATAGCAACAGCAAGCCTAAGGGGACCACAGTTGCGACAGCCATCAGTTTGCCCAGGAGGCACATCAACTGGACATAGGGTAACCATCTGCCCTCTTGGAAGAGGGGAAAGAGGTGGAGGAGGCCGTTCACCCACTAAGGCAATGGACAGGCTTTCATGGTGGCCGTGTTCAGGGCCATCGCCAGGAAAATTATGCTCTGTGTAGGAACTAGGCAACTCTTTTTGAGATTCTCCTTGAGACCCAGCCGGGTCACATGTGAGAGAAGAAGTGCCGTGTCCTGGGCCACTTGAGACTGCACGCAGATGAGCTAGTTGTCCAGGTAAGGCAGGACCTTCATGCCCCACAACTGCAGTGGTGAGAGGGCTGCTGCCATGCTCCTGGTGAACACCCATGGGGAGAGTGAGAGGCCGAACTGGAGCACTCTGAACTGAAAACAATGGCCCTGAAAGGCAAACCGCAGGAACTGCCTGTGGTGTGGCACAATGGGCACATGAAAGTAGGCATCCTTCAGGTCAATTGATGTAAACCACTCCCCTCTAGCAACAGTACGCAGAACCTCTGCAGTACTGATCATGTGAAACTTCACGACCTTCAGGAACTTGTTGAGTCCCCTTAAGTTGATGATAGGGTAGAGTCCACCATTTTTCTTTTCTATTAGAAAATAGGCCAAATAGAACCTTCCTGGTTGTGACAGGGGATCTACTGCCTCGATGGCACCCTTGTCCAGGAGTGTGAACAACTCCTGGTTCAAGGCTAGGGCTTTTGCTGGGTCGCATATGATGGTCATCTTGACCTGGCCAAAGGTTGGGGGCTGGCACTGGAACTGAACTTTGTACCCTTGGGTTAAAGTGGTAATCACCCAGGGGTCCATGGTGGAAGCAGCCCAGTAACTGAGCTGCTGCTGAGAAAAACAGCTGACGACCAGGCCTGGGTCTTCATTGTCTGGCCCACCATGCATCTAGAGGTCCTGGGGTGGTGACAGACAGCATCTAAAGCCTGAGGTCTTCTAGAGGACAGGTGCCCAGGAGCCTGAAAGTCCTGGGACACCTGCTGAACAGGCTATTGAGCTGGGCGCTGAGACCTAGGGTAACCATTGGGGTAAGTTTGTGGGTGAGAGTGGTACTGGGTGGCAGCCAAGGAGCCTGCTGGAAGGATGCACACTCCTGTAAATCCCAGAAAACTGCTGTTTAGTTTCCCTGGCTTGAACCATGCACTTGAGTACCTGTCAGGCAGCAGACCTAAACAGCTCACTAGGATACACCAGGACACTGCAGAGTCATTCTGCATGTCTCAGTGAAGGGTGACTGTGCCAGCCAAACATGGCGGTGAGCTTGGACGAGAGTGGACATCAACTGTCCCAGCTCTCTGGACATAAACACAAAAGCCTGCAGAGATGCATCACTAAAATTGTGGACGGAAGCATCCAGTGTAGCCTCCTGCAGGAATGCTGAGAGAGTGAGCATTAGGTGTGATAGTGGGTTACCTATGTATCCCATGCATGTCACTGCATCATAGGCCTTGGAAAGCAGGTCATCCATGACCTGACACTGAGGGCCAGGACACCTTGCATCTGGCCTCAGAGTCTTGTCAGGACAGATGATGAGAGCAGCTATAGTTGGCTCAATAACTGGCATGTGGCCCAAGCCAAACTTGGCTGCATCCTGCATTGCACCAGGGTTCGGACATTGAATGTTGCATGAGAAAGGGCTCTAGAATCCCTCCAGCATGCATGCAACTCCCTCAAGTATTCATTTGATGGGGGTACAGTAAATGTGGCGGAGGTTGGACCCCATTGAAAAAAGTACTGACAGGAACTGGCTAAACTTGTGGAGCATCCAGCTGCAGGTGGGCCAGAGACGTACAAATGATGGCTCCCATAGAGCTCTTCTCTGAACTGGACCCAGAACTGTGGGCTGAGGAACATGAGCTCACCCCAGAGGCATGGGAGGCTGCATTCTGGGAGACCTTGTCTGCTCCATATTCACCAAACTCAGTGGCTGAAGCTGCCATTGAGAGTACCTCATCCTCCTGAGCCAACATGGCCACAGGAGGAACAGGAGCCTCCACGTTCCCTGCACCAGTTCCAGACTGGAGGGCTAGGAAGAGGAATTTCATTTGGTTAAGCTCCTCTGTCACCTGGTCCACCTTGGAGGCAAGTTTGGACTCTTTAGCCTTCTTTCTGGAGGAGGTGCCCTCAGTCTCAGCAGCCCAACACTTTGACTTGCCATATTGGGCTGGAATCAATCACTGGGCTGGAGCCAATTGTTCTGGTGATGTAACATGCCCCAACACCTGTTACACCTCAGCCAGTCTAGCAGCCCTCACTGCCCGAGGCATGAAGCTGCAGTTCATGCAGGGATCTTCTGAGGGACCCTCCCTCAGATGCTTGAGGCCAAGGCATGAGGGACACCTGTCATGGCCATCTTCAAACTGCAGAGAAGCCATACAGGCCAAACAAGAATGGTTGCTCAACATGGTGGCAACCAACAAAATACAAAACATAAGGAATAACAACAAATGCTAGGAGAGGCAGTGAGGCCACTACCATCACCAACAAGGGTTGCAACAAATATATATTAAGTTAACTCAAGTGGAAACCTCCTGCACTAACTATAACACCAATGGTTCACAATACACCTATGCTGGGAGTGGGAGCGAAACCACTGCCTTCACCAGCAGAGATGCCACAACACAGTACAGGTACAGCCTAGTTTTTACCAAAGTAACAAGTTAACTCAAACAGAATACTGTAGCCAACTGTAGAAAGCAAGTCAATATAATGTACCGATGCTGAGAGCAGGAGCACTGCCTTCACCAACTGGGTTGCAACAGATGTATATCAAGTTAGCATAAATAAAAACACCTCTGCTAACTATAATGGTCAATGATTCACAATACACCTATGCTAGGAGTGGGAACAAAACCAATGCCTTCACCAGCAGAGATGCCACAACACAGTACAGGTACAGCTTAGTTGGTACCAAAGTTACAAGTTGGCTTAAACAGAATACTGTTGCCAACTGCAAAAAGCAAGGTCAATATAATGCACCTATGCTGGGAGTGGGAATGAGAGCACTGCCTTCACCAGCAGAGATGCCCCAACACAGTACAGTTACAGCTTAGTTGATACCAAAGTAGCAATTTAGCTCAAACAAAATACTGTTGCCAACTGCAAAAGGCAAAGTCAATATAATACATCTATGCTGGGAGTGGGAGCGAGAGCAGTGCCTTCACCAACAAAGGTTAGTTTGCTGTGGTTACAAAGACAGAAAATATGCACAAGCAAATTGTCTGCAGAATACACCAAGCAAATACACTGGTTGAAACAAGCACCATAGCCAAAGTTGTTGGGGTCAACAGATAAATTCAAGCAAATAATATTGGGAGCAGGAGCACACACACTGCCTTCACCAACAAAAATGGGTACAACTAACATTGTTACCGATAACTCAAACAATAAGTAACACAATACATGCTGGGGAGGGAGCAAAACATTAACTTCACCAACAAAGGTTAGTGTGCTCTGGTCATAAAAACAGAAACAGGTACAACCGAATTGTCTCCAGAACATGAGAGTTAGGGTAAATCGAGCAAAGGCACTGGTCAAAACAGAAAAAAATCAAGTAAATAATACTGGGAGTGGGAGCGCACACACTGCCTTCACCAACAAACCTTAACTTGCTGTGGTTACAGCCACAGAAAATGGGCACAACCAAGTTATCTCTAGAATATGTGGATTAAAATAAACTGAGCGAAAGTGCTGGTCGAAACAAGGTAAGCATAGCCACTAACAGAATAAACAAGTAAACTAGAAAAGCACTCAGAGAGTGCAGACCTCTGCCAAGGCAATCCGTTCATAACTTTTTCTGTAATGTTGCTAACAGACAAACCAACAAAGAAACCAACGCTACCGAAAACATAACCTCCTTGGCAGAGGTAAAAAAAAAAAAAAACATTGATTTTTTTATGGGGGTTGTTCCAGACCTTTTGGAGAACTTGAAATTTTTTTCTTAATTTTTTTTTTAGGTAAAATCGCTGACAAAATTATACACAATGAACTAAATGCCTCATACAGATTTGTGATACATAGTTCCTCACATCACACGTGACATATAAATTTATTTGGTTTTGTTTTTAACGAAAGGAAAAATACTTCTATACATTTGATACTTGCCCATTGGTCATACTTCTTCTTCTTCTTCTTCGGCCTCAGCCGAGATGGCCCCGCACAACCCTTTGCCACACCTCTCTATCAGCCACTGTGTTTGGCAGGTCATTCACATCGATCCCAGTATCCTTCGATATAGACACAGGGAAGATGAGTTGTCTTGACCTTACTGGTCAGTGACTCGGGCTCCACAACAGGAGGCGAGATATTGGTTCCTCCCTAGCACAGAACTAGTATCCGGCAAAGAGCACCCTTCTTTGTTTGATAAATTTCCTATTGGGTAGCATGAGCGGACCAGTGGATATTTCGGACACAATGTAGTAGGTTAGTATAGGTTCCATCTAGTTGCTGCTGTTGTTTGACTGTCAGCGTCCAGGTCTCAGCTCCATAAAGGAGGATAGGCTCTATGACAGATCTGAACAAGTCAATTTTCAGATTGTTATCCAGGCTAGAGTGCCATATCTTGTCAAGGGCAATACAGGCTTTCCAGATCTTAAAGTCCTTATCCTCCTGGGAACCAAGAAAAAAAAATGTGTCTCTCAATTTCTCTTTTGTTTTCATTTCCTTACTAGGAATTTCCCAGCAACCCTCCTAGTCACATGATATACCATTGGAAAGCCCAGGATGTACTCTTTACAACACACCAGGATTCAAGTGAATAGCTTGAAAGAGTAAGAGGGTGTGCATGTAAAACCAATGTCAACTACAGAGGACACATGTCTATGGGTTGGTTCTCAGGAGGATGGATATATATATATAAATTGTGCCATATTTTAAAGTAACCCTGATATTTACAATTACAATGCCTCTCCTTCCCTTGATCACAGTCTCGTGGCTTTCATCGTGCTGATGCTTTATGGATGATTCCCAGCCTCATTATCACTCAGTGGGGGGGAAAAAAATCACAGGAGATGAGTGTCTTTCCTCTGAGAGTAACCTTGGAATCACATGAAGGCTCGAGTATGGCTGATTGCTGCTGGGAAATGCTCATCACTGTGACGACTGACCTTGGTGTGGCGTGATGACACTTCACCTCATGGGGCTCTTCATAAAGGGCCAGGTGGTGCGATGAAGACTGGCTCGCCTCACTAAGGCAGCTGCGTTGTGTCCTTTGTGTAGTGTTTAACACTAGTCATGCAGTCTCACTGTTTTATGATCAAAAAGGTGCTTCCTTTGGTTTTTCACCAAGGCTTCATGCACAAATAATTAAGGCTGAATAGAAGAAATGCAGAAGCATGCTCCATATTAAAATAAAGAAATTAAAACCTTCATAACAAAAGTAGTTTTTCATTTTGACTTTCTTTCATCTTTCCATACAAGTACCTGCGAATTAGCTGTCATTATAAAACAGAACTTAAGAAATAAGAAAATTATTCCTGTCTTTCTGACCAATCAGAGTTGAGAGTTCAACAGAGTGTTAGTACTACAGGACTATTAGTAGATAGTGATTCCACCTTAAGTTCATCGACGTTTATGTCACTTATTTACGAACCCACAGTGTTCATGTGGGTTAATCATCCATCCTGCTCAGCCAACCAAACGGCACTTTAACGAGTTTCACATTTCATTAGCTAAAGAGCACATTAGCCTTCTGACCATCCGTGCCCTGATTCGATTGTGCCTTGTAATTACTTCATTTGAGAGAGACATCTGTGGTCACCCTGAAAATGTGTCTTTATCATTGCAGCTGTGGTCATGAGGCCTTAGCAGTGTTTCATGATGGATTAATGCTCATAAAATGTTTTTGAATTCCACGAACAGTCTAATGTGGATGCACTGACAAGCTTAGCTCAGTGTGTTCTTTGTTTTAAACTAGTTTCCATACTTAAGAATCAAGATGATGAAAACACAATTGGACAGTGACCAAAAATGATTTGATGACAGATGTCATCAACGCTGTTAACGTTCTGGACATCTTGGGAAATTTTTTCCCTTTTCTTTTCTTTCCAACATCTATTTTGAGAAGATTTCCACCTGTTTTCAAACTTTTTGATGGGTTTAAAATTGGTCTGATTTGTTGCGATCCATACACATCAATCAACTTTGCCACCAGTACTGTGTAAAAGTCAGGCACATGTAAAGAAATGCTGTCGACCAAAAATCACTTAAAAATGATGAAATGAAATGTTTCAACATTAAAAAAAAATACTATAAACCCTAATCAGTAAGCCATGATAAATGAAACCAAGTCAGTATTTGGTGTTTGGTGTTGCAGTTTTATAAGGAAATGAGCTGTAGGTTTTACTGAGCACCTTGCAGAATCAGGGGCAGCACGGTGGTGTCGTGGTTAGCGCTGTTGCCTCACAGCAAGAAGGTTCTAGGTTTGAGCACTGTGGCTGACGGGGGCCTTTCTGTGTGGAGTTTGCATGTTCTCCCCATGTCTGCGTGGGTTTCCTCTGGGTGCTCCGGTTTCCCCCACAGTCCAAAGACATGCAGGTTAGGCTACCTGGTGGCTCTAAATTGTCTGTAGGTGTGAATGGTTGTTTGTCTCTATGTGTCAGCCCTGCGATGATCTGGCGACTTGTCCAGGGTGTACGCCGCCTCTCGCCTATAGTCAGTTGGGATAGGCTCCAGCTTGCCTGCAACCCTGCACAGGATAAGTGGCTACAGATAATGGATGGATATAAAGAAATATAAAGAAAGGTAATGTTAGCTGGCCAAATGCGGTTACAGTTCGGTAGCTTGCTATTGTAACTTCATTAGTGTGGCAGCAGGGGCGTGGTCGAGTGTCAGTTATGTAGGGAGAGGAGGCAGGTTGAACCGACAGGTAACATGTGATGATTCTCACCTGTGTCTGATTAATGTGAGTCTACTGAATTGTATCTCTTTGTGTTTGCAGAGATGGCGATAACCAGAGAGAGAGTTGAGCAAAACAGAGCTGTATGTGTGTGTGCGCATGTATGTATGTCTCGTGAGATAAAATGATAGTAACACTAAAAAGCACCTTTGAGTTGTCACAACCTTGCCAATAACCTCATTTCCTATGAAAGATTAGGGTGTGACTCTGGTGCCAAAACCTGGGAGATTGAAGAAGATTTGTTGTCATGGATTCCTTGTCCCTCACTGAGATCCACCAAAGTCAGCACCAAGCCCTCATTATGCTGCACACAGAGCAAGAGCAGCAATTTCATGTGCTTCTCCAGGCCCAGGTGGAGAATCAGCAGGTGCTCAGGAGCTTGGTCCAGCCTGCTCCACATCAAGTGAAGATGGATTCAAAAGATGATCTGGAAGCAGTTGACGGACCCTTTGAGCTCATGTGAGCATGGAGTTGGCCAACCTTGCTGTGGGTGGTCTGCCTATTGTTGCTACTGTCAGGGGAAGCCCAGCTCACAGTCCAACAGCTCCCTGTTGCCAACCTGCTGGAGTACCTCAAGCAGGCTAGAGATGCTGGTAGAGGAGCATGAAGCCGATGGTATCATGAGCCTGGAGTGGTTTGTCACCCGGCTACTGGAGAGGATGGTGGAATGGATATAGTATGGCATCGCTGGAAGAGGCGATTCACCATTGCACCATGGTAGAGTACCATTTCATGATGTTTCCTGGGATACATGGGAACTGCGGGAACTAAAATCTGATTTCCTCCCTGTTTCCCCTCACAATCTTCTCCTTCCATGCTGATATCTCCACTAACTCCCTGCCTGTCTACACAGGTACAACTGTCTGCATCCAAAAAGACTGGGGCAAAGTGCAAGCAGGTTTGGAGGTGCAGAGGGAAAGCTGGGCAGTTCCAGGGTCAGCATTCCCTCATGGAAGTGGGAATACTGATGGGATTCCTGATGTATGGCAGACTTCCTCCAATCAAGCAGGAACATACGAAGTGTCAGTGAGTATACAAGGGAATACACATCAGGCAGTGGTGGACTTGGGGTGTAACCACACCACCATCCATCAAAGCCTGATTCAGTGTGAGGCTTTGGGAAATGCACGACTGGTGAAGGTGAGGTGTGTGCATGGATATATTCACAAGTATCCACTGGGGCCAGTCATTATTAAGTTCCAGGGGAAAAAGCACAGAATAAAGGCAGCAGTTAGTCCTCGACTCACCCACCCACTAATTCTTGAGATAAATTAGCCAGGGTTTCAGGCATTAGTAAAGAAAATGCTTGTGGATGGGCAAGGCGTGGTATGGAATATGAGCAACATTGGCTGGAGAGATGGTGCCAAGGCCATTGACAGGGCTAAAAATTAACTTCAGTGCTTGATCATCACTCAGGCCAATATCCCTGAATTCTTAGTGGCCCAGGCCAAAATAAAGTGGTCCTTAAATTTCCTCCAGTCAAACGCAAAAAAATTTCAAACCATTTTTACTTGAATAATACCCCACAGTGCTTTATGTATGCCCCCAGAAATTAATTAATCAACAAAATTAATTCTATGTAAATGTTGTTTAGATATTGTCAATTAAACCCTGCGATAATCTGGCGACTTGTCCAGGGTGTATCCCGCCTGTCGCCCATAGTCAGCTGGGATAGGCTCCAGCTTGCCTGCGACCCTGTAGAATAGGATAAGTGGCTACAGATAATGGA
>JAOBAM010000025.1:26360031-26371086 GCA_025212355.1 Notarius kessleri
ATTTAGAGTCACCAGTTAACCTAACCTGCATGTCTTTGGACTGTGAGGGAAACCGGAGCACCCGGAGGAAACCCATGCGGACACGGGGAGAACATGCAAACTCCGTACAGAAAGGCCCTCGTCGGCCACAGGGCTCGAACCTGGACCTTCTTGCTGTGAGGCGACAGCGCTAACTACTACACCACCGTGCCGCCTATTAACTATTATAAAACTAATAATTTTATATAACTAAGTAAATAGTTAATTACAGCTGTGTGTGTGTCTGTGTTGTGGTTGTATGCACATTTTAGTCTCAGCGTAGCACTCTGTGTTGTTTGCTCAGCTGTGTGGCTCAGGTGACATCTCAGTGTCCGCACCTTGAAAAGTCTGCCTGGCCTTTCTAAATGATGAAAGGATGGTAAAGGTAATAATAATAACAACAACACTCTCCACAGACTACCACTTTGTTGTGGTGGAGGGCCTTGTGTGTCTCAGTGGTCCTCAGATCATTAAAAAAAAATCAGCTGTCGCTCGTGGTAGGGCCAGCCAAAAGTAGACATAGCGCCAGACAAAGAGTAGTCCAATCTTTCCCCATTCCATGATGGCGGGCCAGGACACCCCATGGCTGGGTATCCTTGAACCATGAGTCTTTGAAATACTAGGTTGGGGTTTGGCATGGTATAACTTTCCCTTGAAGAGAATAGGGGGGTACTCTCTGAGCATTGGCTTTCAGCCTCCTTGTGCTGGTGTTTTGCCTTGTCCAGATGTCAGTTCATGATAAACACACCAGGCTAAGGAAAAGGCCTTTATAAAAACAATCTCATTCATGAATGGTGTTAAACAATTATGAACCAAGTAATGGCATGAACAGTACTGTTGCTCAACAAGGGCTTGGTCTCACACCTGGCAAGTTGGGGGTTGGAGTAAATCCAGATGGTCAGGCTCCCACCGGTCATCATCCTGTGACTGGCCAAAATACATCAAGTATGCAACCAAAGCGACGAAAGTGGTATAAACTGGAGTATGAGTTATTGATTGAATATCACGAGAGAGCTATGTTGGAAGGTGGAGTAGGAGTAGGGCATTGGGTGTGTTGTTGGAGAAAGACATATTTTCTATGTCTGAAAATGCATTGATGAACCAAGTTTGAGCTATTTGGAACAAGGCGTGGCTGACTGAGATAGACATATCAGGAGATCAAGAGAGAGGTGACCCGCAATCAGGAAGGTTTGGATAGCAATGAAAGTTGCTATGAACTATCAGTTGGCAGAGAAGATATGGTGGAAAGTGATATGGGAAATGGTGTAGAAGTGGAAACTGGTGAGGAAAGTGCCACTGGTTCCTACCAACAGGATGAGAACAGGTTTCAAGGAAACAGGTCTCTACAAAAACCAGGAGCTAGATGAAGGAAAACATGCTCTAGTGATTAGACTACTGGATCTAATGAAAAGTGGAGAATGCACTTCCATGAATTTACACCATGTGGATAGGAACAGGATCAGAAAAGTCGCCAAACAGGTGAACAGTATTCTCCAATATGTACCAACCCTGAGACTAGGGACCTTATCTGCGCTGCAGCGTTGTTGGTAGAAGAGCATTTGGAGGTCAAAAGGAAGTGGAGCCGTGATGGAAGAGATAGATAGATGAGTTTATTCAAACCTCTTGCAGTTAAATACTGAAATACAGGTTGATGCGCAATATCCAATAACAATTACAAAATAGTTAGCACAAAAATTCCGAATACTTAACTGGCACAAAATCAGAAAAATTATTAGTTTTACATGCCATTTTATAACTTGAACTTCCTGACCTTGATTTATACCCATGATCTAAAGAAACATTTCTACTTGCAATGACCTGATGGAGTGGGTTTCCCTTTTTGATATTGGATATGAATTTTTTTTTTACAAGCTGAAGATTTGTGTGCCTCTAAAGTAGTAAGATTGCACTGCGCAAGTGTGTCATTATGCTTTATGCCCAGAAGCATAATGGATAGCACACACTTTTATATGAGCTCAATTGACTCCAATAAATAAAATGGCATACTTGCAAAAACAACTGCTGCCTACTCTAACATAGATCTAACAAGTGAACAGTACACCATAACCATGTCAGCCAAGGGGACACCACACTTCCTTAAGGATCTCAAAACGTATAGCCTACGGTTGATTTTCTTTATTATATAGTCGAGATGGGTGCCTCAGGTCAAGTCATAGGAGATAATAACTCCGAGTAACTTGAAAGACTTAAGACACTCGACAGACATGCCATCCAAACAGATTGGGCGCCAATGCAGCTATTATAACAAGGGAAGTTGATTGTCATGGACCATGGACCTGCTTAATACTTATTTAATAGCATTTAGGCACATATTTTTTGAAACAGCATAAGACTGGATATCATCTACAACAAGGTTCAAAACTGATGGTGAGTTCCTAGGTACGATTTCTTACACAGTAAGATCATCCATGAACTTCACATGTGCCTGCCAGGATGAAACTAAGTAATTTACCATTACTGAAACCAATGTGGGTCCTAATTTGGTCCCTTGGGGGATGCCTCCAAACAAAGCTCGTGTGTTTGACACCTCACTGCCGATGCGCACAAACTGAGATCTAACTTGAAGAAAGGCTGCAATCCACCTCAGCAAACTTGGGTGGAAATTGGAATCTGATAGGTTACGTAAAAGAATATGATGATCTATCAGATCAAAACCCTTTGGAAAATCTGTGAAGAAGAGCCTTATACTACAGTCCTCTTTATCTAGCGCTTCTAGGGCAAGGTGTAAAAAAGACTATTGCATGATGTGTTGATTTGCCTGCAACTGCAAACTGATTACTCTCAAGTTTATTCAAAATATGGTGGAGAGTTCTTTCGAGAGTAAAACCTTCCATAATCTTAGTTATTTGACAAGTCAATGATAAATATCTGATATCATTTTCAATGCTCTTGGGAGGCTTCTGCTTGGGAAGAGGACACACTGTTGTGTTTTTAAGGAGAGGAGGGACAAAACCATCTCTTAGAGAAGCATTATAGATGTTGCTTATGGTAGGAGTCAACTCAAAGGTGAACTCTTTCAAGATTATGTTGGGGATATTCTCTGGGCTAGGCGTCTTCCTGATCTTGATTTTACGCAGGGCAATATAGGCTTCTCTCAGAAATGTAAAGTTCAGATGGAATCTTGAAAGATCAGTTTTTATCTGTACTTTGATAGTTGCTCATTGGGTCCAATCTGCACCCGTGTCCTCCAGGCCGTGACAGAATTTATCTGCCACACTATGGACCCAGCAGACTACAATGCTCTCAAATCTGCATTGGCAAAGCAGGGCTCTGTTCTCAAATCTCATCTGCACAAGATCATAGCTGTTTGCCAGAGCATGTCCTCCATCACCAACACCCTACAAAGACTCTCATCACAGATGGAAAGCCTCCAGGCTTCAATCGTGGGCTGACCAGCATCAGCGCCAACCAGTCAACCAGCTGCTCTTACCTGCTGTTCGAGTTTCAGGGAGTTCACTGAGGAAATGCAGAAAGTTTTTGACCATTCCCTCAAAGGCAGGGAGGTGGTGAGACAGCTGAATGGGCTGAAGCAAGGTAATCATTCAGTTCATGATTATGCCATTGAATTCCAGACTCTTGCTGCAGCAGTCGACTGGAACGCGAGCGCCTTATATGATGCCTTCTTTCATGGGCTAAATCATGCCATTTTAGATGAGATTGCACCCCATGACCTTCCTGACAGCCTGGATGGCTTGGTAGATCTGGCCAGTCAGGTGGACGCTTGCCTATTGCTGCGGAATCAGAGAAGTGATTGGAGGTGGCGCTGAAGGGTTGAACCCAGGACCGTCACCTCTCCATTGGAGGAGGTCATCCCTGATGAATCAGAGCCCATGCAATTAGGCAGGTTCCGGGTAACCCCAGAGGAAAGAAGACGCTGTCAAGAAACTAGTTCCTGTTTTTACTGTGGACAATTTGGACATTTCATCTCCCGCTGGCCGGTAAAAGGGTCTGCCAACCAGTAAATGTGGGGATACGGGTGAGCATCTCTACACATACTTCTCCTACTGCTAGGTCTATGTTGATTGTTGAGATTTCATTTCAGAATAAGATCCAATATGTTCAAGCCCTCGTTGCTTTTGGTGCAGACCAGAGCTTTATCATGACTTCCTGGGCTGAGGAACTGGGCATTCCCTTGCATCAGCTAGATTGTCCCCTTGTGAATAGAGCTCTGAATGAGGCTGAACTCAGTCCCATTTCCCATGTCACTGACCCAGTTACTTTGAAGGTTTCAGGTAATCACGTCAAATTGATTTCGTTCTATGCCATGAAAGACTCCCTCGAGCTTCTTGTACTTGGCCTTTCCTGGTTACACCTTCACAACCCCCACATTAACTGGAGCAATGGGACCATCTTCTCTTAGAGTACTCGCTGCCTGGCTTCCTGTCTACCTTCTGCTCGGACTCCTCTGGCCCCTCTTGTCACCAGTCCTGATGAGACAATGGATCTTTCCAGTGTGTCCCCCAAATATCTGGACCTTCATTTGGTATTCAGTAAGGCTCATGCCACCTCTCTTCCTCCCCATCAGCCCTACAATTGCTCCATAGAGCTGTTACCTTGAACCACACCTCCCAGGTTTCATATATGTTCTCTTTCTCCCCTGGAGCAGGAGGCCATGGACAAATACAGCTCAGAGTCTCTAGAAGCTGGCATCATCCATCCATCATCCTTCCTGGCAGGGGCACAGTTCTTTTTTGTGGAGAAGACAAGTCCCACAGGCTCTGCATTCACTATCATGGAATTAATGCTATTACTGTTAAAACCCACTATCCCCTATCACTCATGTCCACTGCCTTCAAGTTACTTCAGGGGGCTCAGGTTTTACTAAGTTGGGCCTCTGCAATGCCTACCACTTGGTGTGAATAAGAGGAGACAAGTGGAAGATGGCATTCAGCACTCTGACTGGCCACTACAAATACCTAGTTCTTCCCTTTGGGCTTGCTAATGCTGCCTCTGTCTTCCAAGCCCTGATCAATGATGTCTTCTGAGACTTCATTAACCAGTTCACCTTTGCTTATCTGGACGATATTCTCATCTTTGCCTCCACATTGGAGGTCCAATGGTTCCACGTCAGACAGGTCCTGCAGTGACTCCTAGAGAAGCAACTCTTCGCCAAAGCAGAGAAGTGTGAATTCCACAAGTGTACCATGTCCTTCCTGGACTTTGTGATTTCCTCTGGGGTGGTCCAGATGGACCCCAACAAGGTCAAGGCAGTCTCTGAGTGGCCTGTTCCCTCTTCCCATAAGGAATTGCAGTGCTTATTGTGGTTTGCCCACTTTTATCAAAGGTTTATCTGGAACTATAGCATCATTACTGCTCCCCTGACCAAACTCACATCTTCCAAGTGCCCCTTCTCATGGACCACCCATGCCAAAAGTGCCTTCTCTTCTATTAAGAGCAGATTCTCCATGGCACCAGTATTCATTATCTCTGACCCCATCATTCAGTTCATCCTCAAAGTAGATGCCTCAGACACAGGCATTGGGGCTGTCCTGTCCAAGAGGTCAACCAAGGATAACATATTCTTTTCTCATTGCATGACTCTAGCGGAACACAACTATGGCATTGGGGATTGAGAACTGCTAGCTATCAAGCTGACCCTGGAAAAGTAAATGCATTGGTTAGAGGGGACTGGGATTCCATTCATCATATGGACAAATCATAAGAATCTGGAGTACCTCAAGTCTGCCAAATGCCTCACCGTGCGTCAAACCACATGGTCATTGTTTTTCTCTTGCTTTAACTTTGTGCTCTCTTTTAGACCAGGCTCAAGCTCAAGAATGTCAAGCCAGATGCTCTTTCCAGGCAGTTTTCTCTGGACTTTCAGCAAGACACTGCCAAGCCCATCCTCCCTGCCCATTGTCTCATGGCCTCTGCCTGGCTCGACATAAAAACTGCTGTCCAAAATGCCCTGCCCAATGATCTGGGACCAGGTAATGGCCCACCCAACTGTCTGTATGTGCCTCCTTGTGTGTGCTTGCAGGTGCTTCAGTGGGGGCACAGCTCCCTCCTAGTCTGTCATCCTGGGGCAGCCGGACCCTCACTGTCCTCAGGTAATGCTTCTGGTGGTCTACCATGTGGCAGGATGTTAGGACATTTGTGGCAGCCTGTGATATCTGCTCCAGAAACAAGATAAGCAACCAACCTGCTGCCGGACCATTAAGACCCTTGGCTGTACCTTGCTGTCCTTGGTCTCACATTGTGGTGGATTTTGTCACCGGCCTCCCCAGCTCCAAGGATAACACCTGCATCATGACAATTGTCGATCGCTTCTCCAAGGCTGCTCATTTTGTTCCCCTCCTCAATCTGCCTTCAGCTAAGGAAATGGCAGAACTGTTTATCAACCATGTGTTCCGTATTCACAGTCTGCCTGTGGTCGTTGTGTCTGACAGAGGCCTTGAGTTCTCTGCTCACTTCTTGAAGGAATTCTGCAAGCTCACTGGTGCCACTCCCAGCCTCTCCTCAGGTTACCACCCCCAGACTAATGGACAGACAGAGTGTACCAATCAGAAGTTAGAGGTCCTTTCCAGTGCTGTCTCAGCTATGAGCCCCCTCTTTTCCCTGAACAGGAGGAAGAGACATCTGTCACAGAGTTTGGGCGGATGCCAGACTTCACCTATTACACTCCAATCACAGATACAAGAGGATGGCAGATCAACATCGCAGGCTGGCTCCTGTTTACTGCCTGGGACAAAGGGTCATGTTGTCCATGGCCAATCTCCCTCTCAAGGTTCCCTCTCATAAGCTGGCTCCAAGCTTTGTTGGTCCCTTTCCTATTTCTAAGGTCATTAACCTCACGACTGGGAGATTGTCATTGCCCAAATTTATGCAGCACCTCCACTCATCCTTTCATGTCTCCCAACTGAGACCCCTGGTCTCTAGCCCCTTCTTCCCCCCTTCCAAGGCACCTTCCCTTCCCAGGATTATTGATGGAGGTGAGGGCTACACAGTCAGGAAACTACTAAAGGTCCGTCGACAAGGTTGGGGGTACAGTATCTGGTCAACTGGGAGGGTTACAGCCTGGAGGAGAGGTGTTGGGTGCCAGCGCATTTCATCCTTGACCCTGCACTCATCAGGTATTTCCACTGCAAGAACCCAGGAGTTCTGTCCAGAATGCCCAGAGGCATCTGTAAAGGGGAGGGAGGGGGGATACTGTCAAGATCCAGCCCCAAACTTCCAAATCCTGACCTGCGCCTTTGCGCTCCATTCCGTGTTTTCCCCGTTCTCCCCATGCTGCACTAGCACACCTCCTATGCATTTGCTGTTAGCCACTCTATATAAATACTATGAGGAGAATTACATGACTCGGATAAATACTCACTGCTTTGTTTAGTCAAGCTCAGGTTCATGTTTGTTTTTTCCTCTGCTGACCTTCTCTGGTTTCCTGACTTGGATTATATGTTGGATTATGAGTTTTTGTCTGCTGTGTTTTGTGATTTTTTTGACTGGGACTTTGACTCAGGACTCTGTTTTACCAGCATTGTTTTTGTCAGCTGTTCTCAGATTTCCTCTGGGATTATTGTGACTGTTACACTGTCTCCACTCTGTCGCCATTGGAATTGGCCAGGATATTTCAGGCTGTGCTGCTGCACCTGCTTCCTGCCTGTTCTCTTCACAATCCTACTCATCCGGTATGCCTCAGTTCTTATCTGTACTTTCATTATCGTTTGTGTAATTTCCTCGGGAATTACACTGAGATGTCAGAGGCTATTCTCCTCGGGTGCCTTCTCTGTTAGCTTGAGGACTTGATAGTCTCGCCGAATGCTTGCAGGAGGAATTCCTGAGACTACGGGGAGCATCTCAGTCAGTGTAGGTTTCAAGGTCCCAGAGATAAGGCGCATCGCTTCATTGAGAACCACATCAACAGCCTTGGTGTGGACGCTGTGAGACCAGACAGCTGTGGCATATTCAACAGCAGAATACACAAGGGTGAGGACTGATGTTCCTGAAGTGGTGAAATTGGCTCCCCACTGTAGTCCACTGAGCTTCTTGATGACATTAATGCGTTTGGAGGTTTTATTAGCCACGTTCTTGAGGTGAGGGCCGAACGTAAAGCTGTGGTCCAGGGTCACACTGAGGTATACGGACTGTGGGTCGAATCTCAGCTTCTTGCCCTGCATGTTTATCTCCAGCTCCTTTTTTGCAAGTCAATTAGCTAGATGGTAAATTGAGCAAACTGTTTTGGACTTGCTTCATTTCAGGTGCCAGAGGCTGAAGTAGTTGCAGAGAGTAGAGACGTCTGCTTCTAGGATGGACTGGATCTCCTCATAGGTTTCAGCTGCATAGCCGATTGCACTGTCATCTGCATACAGGTACTTGGTTGACGTTGTGACAGGATAGCCTGCTATGTAGACATTAAAGAGGATGGGGCAAGGACTGAGCCTTGTGGCAGACCATTTCGGAGGTGCCGTTTCCTACTTCGTTTGCCACTCGAATTAACCACATAGAAGGAACGGTTTTGAAGCATGAGCATGATGAACTTTACAAGCTTCACATTGGGTATCAGTTGAAGGAGCTTCAGGTAAAGTCTGTGGTGCCATACGGTGTCATATGCAGCTGTTAGATCGATGTAGACTACTCCAACCTTTTCTTTTCTCTGGAAGGCAGCTTCAATGTTGTTGACAAGATGGACTATTTGGTCCGTGGTAGATCTACCTTTACGGAAGCCAGCCTGCTCTCGTGGAAGGTGTATTTCAACTATATCGGTGATGTGTGCCAGGATTATTCTCTCCATCAGCTTATACATAATACAGAGCAACGAGATTAGCCTGTAGCTCTTGGGATCATCTGCTGGTTTCTTGGGTTTGAGAATGGCAACCACTTGGGCTTGCCGCCATACAGCAGGGATGGATAGGGTGGCCAAGCAATTGGAGAGGAACTGGTGTAGCCATTCAAGTGCACAGGTTCCCAGATAGCAGAAAAATTCTGCATGAACCAAGTCGATGCCAGGGGCTTTGCCCTTTTTCAGGCATAGAACGGTGTCTATTAGCTGTTTTAGGGTAACTGGTCCGGAGAGATTCGTTGAGGCGGGTTGGTGGGTGGTAGTCTCTTTGATCTTCCTGTTGACTTCATGAGTGTGCAGCTTGGATTCTTTGCTCTTGTTTTTCTATTTACCATTATCCATGAGAACCGATGCAATAGAATTGGTGGTAACGAGGCATGGCTTGGGTTTGCTACTGTGCCCTGAAAGGTGGTGGATTGTAGCCCATGCCTTTCGGCTTGAATGGGTGAAGTCAATTGAGGTGACAGTTTCCTCCCACCATGCCTATAACTTTTTTCTAAGAATATGCATTAGCTGGTCACCCTTGGTAGGCTTCTCATCTATAATGCCTGCATTATAATTGCTGCATTATAATTGCTGCATTATTTTTCCAAGAATATGCATTAGTTGGTCACCCTTGGTAGGCTTCTCATCTATAATGCCTGCACTATAATTGCTGCATTATAGTCTTGGAAGGCTGCCTCACACTCTTTGTCCCAGCAGGGGATATATGTGTCACGTCTGCCTCGGGGAATGGATGCCTTAGCAGCAGAGGAGAACAGGAATGTAAAGGCCTTGTAGGTGTCTGTGGCTGGCCCTGATGGATCCAGGAGGTTGCAGGATAACAAGTCGGTAAGGCCAGAAAATTTACTCCAGTTAGCCTTATGAAAATTCCACCTCTTTTCACCAAGACTGTTGATCTTCATTCCAACTTTGGTGCCAATGACAATGGAACAGTGTCCAGATCGTGGGAACTTGTTCAGTACATACCGTTCGCAGGATTAAGCGATTAAGTTAGAGACAAAGCACAAGTCAGGATTGTGCTGACTTCCTGAGAAGAATGATTTGTTGTTTTTAGCATCATAAAGCAGATGTAGGTCAGATATTTCAGCCCACTGGGCAACTATCTCGCCATTCTTGTTCGTGTTCGGATAGCCCCATAAGAGGTTTCTGCTGTTGAAGTCCCCACAGGTAATGGTGGTAGTGCTTACAGGAGGTAAGCTTTGGATGTTGGCTGCATTTGGCGGGGGCTTGTATATGTTCATTATGGATACATTCTCAATGGTGGCACAGGTCCACTGGATTTGGCTGCCCTCTGGGGATTTTTGGATGGATTTCACATGGATATCATAGGTAGCAATACCATGGTACTTATTGAGTATATAGGCTATAGTGCTGTAGCTTTCAATTGTGACTTTGTCTTTGCTGTCAGCATGGGTATCTTACTGGATAATCACACTGGCGTTGTTTTTGTTTGCTAGATGGCGGATAAGGTCTCTTTTAGTTCTTGTAAGTCCTTCGACATTCAGCTGGAGGATACAGGTGTTGGTGCTTGTCATCATCAATGTAACAATCAAAATTGCTTCCTTCTGGAAATTGAGTTGCTGAGATTAGCTGACCGAGGTCGTTTCTAGAGATCACCACGTAGAGGTTCTCAGCTTGATCCCCATCTGTACTTTGATAATTGCTCATTGGGTCTGATCTGCCGTGACAGGTAAGAAGAGAGAGCAGAATGCCCTTGAATGAAAATGTCAGATACGAACAAATGGGTTTAGAACACTAATTGAGCAGTTAAAGCAGAGAATAATATCCAAGGCAGAGAAAGTACAAAGATACACTAAATGCTGTGACCAATACCAGCAGAATTGGTTGTTCAAGAATAATATGCAGCATTTTTTTCAGAATTTTTGAGGGAGATGCTGGCACAAATGAAGCTCCAGTTGCTGAAGAGGCATGGAAATTCTGGAGTGAAATTTGGGGGCAGAGTGTCTTACACAACAACAAGGCTGAGTGGATTGAGGATGTGAAGGCCCAGCTGCAGGAAAAACCAAAATGGGGCAGATTAAGATCCACCTCAAAGATCTGTCTATGCAAGTGAACAAGCTGCCTAATTCGATTCAAGATTCAAAGATTCTTTATTGTCAATTCAGTATATATCCAGGACATATAGAAGAATCGAAAAGTTTACCAAAACACTCTGTCTGAGGACCCTCCAGATCTACACCTTTACCTCATAAACACCATTAACACAAGGCTTG
>JAOBAM010000025.1:26592360-26604655 GCA_025212355.1 Notarius kessleri
TTATGAGGTAAAGGAGTAGATCTGGAGGGTCCTCAGGCATAGAGTGTTTTGGTAAACTGGGATGTATGGATGCTGTCGCCCACCCACTCTCACTTTTTCACTCAGGTTTGTTGATGGTGTACTGGCTGGCTGCTTTATGTCCTAGGGCTCCCTCATATCTGTGGTACCTTCTGGCTCTCCCCTTTTAGTTATGCTGTCATAGTTAATCTTGCCGGAGTCCCTCAGTGCGCAAGGTATGCTGTTCTTAAACATCAAGTGACATTGGGTATACCTAACAACCTGTGGTCCCCCTGTCTCTACCCTCTGTCTGTCCCTCTCTGAGTTACATGTCCATCCTGAGACACCAGTAATCCTGACCCCTTCTGATCCTTGGACCTGCCTGATCCATCCTGATGCCCTACTTCTGGCTTGAGTCTCATCACATCACTCCTGTAGAGGACGGCCCCATATGGACAGTCAAAGGTTGCACTTGGAAGACGCTCTGAAGACTTACAGTTCTGCATTTATGTCTGAGGACTACAGTTGACTTGCTAACTTTAGGATCGCAGTTGTCATGAACAGTTTTGCACTCAAGTTTCCATCAATGAACGATTGATAACTTCAACAAAACAGACTTCTTGTTCAAACTATAATGATTTTCCTGGTTATACAGTTGTACTTTGTGACTCTATGGGACACTGTTATAGAAGTGAGTTATTTATAATCACGCTATCTGTTATCACCCAGATGAGGATGGGTTCCCTTTAGAGCCTGGTTCCTCTCAAGGTTTCTTCCTCGTGTCGTCTGAGGGAGTTTATCCTTGCCACCGTCGCCACAGGCTTGATAAATTAGGGATAAAATTAGCTCATGTTTAAAGTCTTTAATTTTCTGTAAAGCTGCTTTGCGACAATGTCTGCTGTTAAAAAAGCGATACAAATAAACTTGACTTGACAAGCTCCGCCCCTTCTTTTCCATAGTGCATGATAGGACAGGTTAGTGTGAATGTGATTTGATAGACAGCTTATATTTCCTATTAGAGACATCCGAAATTTCACATATACACATTAGCCCTCTTAAACTGCAGCTTAGTATGAAGAATGAGTTCTTTTATAACCCACCTATACATCCTGCTATATCCCTGCTGTACATTATACTGTAAGTTTGCATGGAATCACAACTTCTGCACATCATCATTACCATAATAAAGCAGTTTTGATAAAATAATACCACATAGGGTGATACACAACAATCATATGTAAGTTTTCTGAAGTTGACAAAGGATCAAACAATTTTAAAACTAACAAAACTGTTAAAAAAAAAGTATGAATCACCATGAGTAAAGCTTTAAAAAATGACATAAAATGAATAACGAAGTGAAATAATAATAAATAAAAATTCAAGTTATCGGTAAAACATGCAACTCGTGACCTGTTACTATACAGTTTAATTTGATTGGTTTGATAAAGCACACAGTTGGTCAGTGATCTAGAAGAACCCACGGCACCCAATAATAACCTCAGAAAGCATGCTAGTATTCACACATCACATCATATCTCATCCAGGCCCATGCACGACATTCACACTGCACTCTCAGTGCACGGTCTCCCTGCTAACACTCCACATTTCATCCTGTTGCTTAATAAATAAACCTAAGCAATAGACTTTCTCACAGGGTCACAGGGAGGCGGTACTAACCTTTGACCCTTTCTCCACGGTTCAGCTGGATCTCTCCCTCTCCCTGGGGTGTGTAGGGCTTGACCACGATGAAGGTGCGCCCGGGCACGGCGCTGTAGAGTTTCCGTTTGGGCCCTCGGGCGCCAGCGAGTGTGTGTGAGGGCCCGGTGGGCGGAGGGCTGACATGCCGCTGCACTGTCCCAGGGCTGTAAACAAAAACATAGGTTACCGTGGTGATGCCAGGTAGCTGGTAGCCAAACGTGGTGGTCACTGACATGGTCCCGTAAAGTACGAGCGGGCGTGTGTGGCTACACACGCACATAAACGGGTGCGTGTGCACACACACGCTCGGTGTGTGCAGGTCCTCTTCTTAATAGTCCTGGACCGGCCAGGCTGTCATGCAAATGCAGCTCGCTGATCTCCCGCTCTTTTCCTCCTCCTCCTCCTCCTCCACCTCCTCCTCTCCTCTCCTCCCTCTCCTTCACGCCCGTTAGCGGCTGCCTGTCGTGCGGCGCGCCGAGAGCTCGGGCGAGCTGGGCATGTCCGCTCCCCACGGCTCTCACTTGCACGCACGCACACACACACACGCTTGCGCTGACGCGGCTGCGCTCTCTCGCCGTGCCTGGGCTCACACACTCCCGCACACACACTCCCTCTCTGCACATTCTAACTCACACGCCAAGCGTCAGCAATGACAACGAGCTGGTGCTGGGGGGTCTGGATTGATTAGCGTGGGGAGTGCGATGTACCCCCCACCCTAAACTACCAGCCACACACACACACACACACTTATACACACACACACACATATATACACACAGCTCCCACTGCCGTAATCAACACACGCCCCTCCTCTGTCTCTCATTCTCTCTCTCTCCCCTCTCAGACTTCCTGCCCTCCCCTCTCCTGCATTTTTTCTCCATCTCTCTCTCCTTCCTTCCACAGCTTGCTAGCTGCTTACCCTCTCTCTCTTCATCCGTCCCTCGTTCTCGTTGAGAGACAGGTTCTGAATGTTAATGCAGCTGCAGGCTGAGTAGCCGCTGCTCTACGTCTGTCTCATTCATCTCAAAGCCTTCCCACTTGCCCATTCATCATGCACACGCTCACACACCCGCACACACATCTCTTTTCCTCCACTTACAGTAACACAGAGAATAACCTGTACATCATCCCATAACCTATACTTATTATTTAACGCAACAATAGTCTTCTCTTCTTTACCCCCTGATTTCCTCACACAATGTGGAGTTGTGATTGTGCTTGCCCTTTTTTCTTCCTCCTTTTTGCTCTCTCTCTCTCATCTACCAGCATCAAGTGCTTTAACTTTCCCCTAGCTCCCATTTGAGTCATCTATGTAATTTGAGTCATCTATGTCATTTTTCCTCCATCAGGCTTCCTGTACAAAAAAAAAAAACTGATTCATTTCTTGTTTCCCTTCACCAGCAAAAATCCATCAACACACTCAGACTTTATGTCCCACCTCCCTCCCGCTCTCTGCCCTTACTCCAGTATGGATGTTGAGCTCGGTGACGGCTTTCCAATTACTGCAGGGATGCACGGAGCGGACGGACTACGGCTTGCAAACACACAGCAACCAGTGAAAGATGGACAGGGAGAAAAGAACGAGTGAAGGCATGAGAATGAGTAGAAACGTATAAAACATAAGAGGATGAGTAAAGAGATGTGAGACAGGGCAGAGAACAGAAAGATGGGCTTTAAAGAGATAGAGAGAGAATGAAGACACTAGAAGAGAAGAGAAGAGAAGAGAAGAGAAGAGAAGAGAAGAGAAGAGAAGAGAAGAGAAGAGAAGGGGGCTGACACAGAGGGAGGGCTCCTGTTGTCACGGTTCGCTCTGATTCCATATCGATCAGTGTGAAGTGCCAGTCCATAATAAACAGCACTGAAAATCATCACCCAGCTCTGCAGTAACATCCCATTTCACACACATCAGTCCACCTGCATGTCGACATCTGACTCTTTATTTATCTATTTTTTTTAGTTAGAAGTAGATAAACATGAACTCAGGCCCAGTTTCTTAGCAAACCAGCAGTGAATTATGTAGCATTGTATTAAACGTGTACGTAAAACTCTAACCTAAGTCTAATCTTAGTTTTAAGATGCTTCATAATGCAAAATCCTAAGAGCACTTTCTCATCTATTCATTTCTGAGAGAGCTTAGACCAAACGAAAGAGAAAATCAATACCTTTTTTTCTGTGGTCTGAAAACATATTTTGGAAAACGCTTTGATTCACGTCCTGTATTTGTGTTGGGGTTGAACTGAATTGTGAAATGAACCATTTGGTACTTGTTAAGTGGTGTTGAAGCACTTGTTGTGATCAGCACACGAGTGAGATCACCGATTACACCTGCACCAAGAGGGAAAGTGCACCAGGGTTTAATACATGAGGATTAAACACTGCATATGGCACTCTTTCCAGACCCTTATCGAAGCTGTTTTCCAATCCAGATGAAGTCCAGAAAATCTGAAAATGATCTGAGGTTTCCTTTAAACTCTGATGTGACCTGGACTACGTAGAAAAGCTGCTTCCAGGGCTGATTTCCCATGCATCCTGTTTATCTCAGTATAAATATTGATCACAGGACCAAAGAAACTTTACTGTACTTTCTTTCCTTAGTCCTCAGAGTCTTGAAGCTCTGTAGCACCTTGGCGCTTTCCTCCACTACACCAGGACTCCAGCTACAAGTGGATGAACTCCTAAATCTCTCTTCATCCCTCATAGTCTCTCATCTATCCTACAGCCCAGTCCTCTTGGTCTTTCTCTCTTACACACCTATTTAACCACTGAAAACCAAAACCCAAGAACAATGCCTACTAAAGAAGACAAGAATAGCAGAACAAGAGTGACTACTCATTATGATTTGTTGTGTACACCCTGCATCCAGCCTGAATTGTCTGTTCTCATGAACACCAGTTGCACTTTGGAAACTTAAAAAAAAAAAACACTTGAGGATGCTTGAATTTGGCACATTCTGTTGTCAACAATGAGTCAGAAGTTTTCTTTTCCTCATCATAGCTGCTGGAAAGAGCAGATGGATGGATGGACCAGTTGATCCATGAGAGAGAAGCAGTTCTCCTTCTAAAGCCATCAGATGCGCTAATCTCCAACAGAACTCTTTAGGGTCAACAGAGCTTTTGCTTTTGTGATGTAATGGTCCAAACTTAATGAAATTTGTTCCGCTACCACATTTTTTTTGTATCCACACCAAACTTTGTGAAATTTTGTCCATACTACAACCAACATGTCCATATCTCAAGAACTGCTGAAAGCTAAAAATGAGAAACTTGGCCCCATTTGCCTTCGTTTCCTAAAGTGCCAATTGGCTGGCTCACCAAAATGGCCACCAAATGGCAAATCAAATTTCAGGATCAAATGCCCTATTTTCATGAAAGGCTCATTTGTAATGGCATATAGAAGCGAGGTACCAAATATGAAACAAATCAGCCACAAGGGGGCATTGTAATTAGCACATTTATGTTTTGTCTCACATCTGAGCAACCACAAGGGTTAGAACAAAACAACTTCTTTCCTCTTTTTTTTTTTTAAAACATATTATTTCCCTGTCAGCCCTGCGATGACCTGGCGACTTGTCCAGGGTGTACCCTGCCTCTCGCCCATAGTCAGCTGGGAAAGGCTCCAGCTTGCCTGTGACCCTGTAGAACAGGATAAGTGGCTACAGATAATGAGATGAGATGAGATAATGGATGGATGGATATTATTTCCCAAATGAAATGGGCCTGAGTGTGCCAGTTTCCACCCCCAAAATTCCTCACCATTTCAATTTCATGAAAAAGTTGGGAAACCAAACTTGTCTGAGGCATTTCATCCAACTGTTATGAAGTAAACAATAATTTTGATACGAATAATTTTGATTCATCTCACCATTTCAAAGTTATGAGCCAAGGAAAGTTTAAGTCATGGCCACATTTGACTATGGCCAAAATCTTGTGATGTAAAGGTTCAAATTTAATGAAATATGACACACTGCATCACTACCACAAGCTTTGGATGCACACCAAATTTCACAAAATTCTGTCCACAGATGCATTGCAGCTGACACATTTCAATATCTCAAGAGCTGCTGAAGCTAAAAATTGAAAATTTGGTTAGCCACATTCACTACTATGTCCTATAGAACTGATTGGCTCACAAGCTGGCCTAGTGGTTAGTGTGTCCGCCTCTCAACTCGCAGATCATGAGTTCTACTCACGGTTGGGTCATACCAAAGATCATAAAAATGGTACCTACTGCCATCTGGCAAGGCACACTGCAATACAGATGTGAGTGGGGAGTCAAACTCTCACGGTTACCAAAGGACTAGCCCCCCACTGTAACCCTAGCTATGTGAAAGGCCAAGGGCTACGGAGGTTGGCACCGCCCTATGCGCCACATGGCATGGGAAGGGACTTTGACCAACCAACAAATTAGCACCAGACTTGCTATGCACATTATTAGTATAATATCTTCAGTCTGAATATATTTTCTTCAAGATGGAGTTTAACTTTAAATAAACAGTTTTACATGGACTCAGTACTGAAAATTTGTAATATTTCACATCAATAATGTTAGAAATAGGAAGGTTGGATGAAGGCTGACGTTTTTGCATTAGTCATCCATCCATTATCTGTAGCCGCTTATCCTGTGCAGGGTCACGGGCAAACTGGAGCCTATCCCAGCTGACTATGGGTGAGAGGCAAGGTACACCCTGGACAAGTCGCCAGGTCATTGCCGAGGACACAGTTATAGAAGCAAGTTATTTATAATCATGTGATCTATTATCACCCAAATGAGGATGGGTTCCCTTTTGAGTCCAGTTCATCTCGAGGTTTCTTCCTCAAGTCGTCTGAGGGAGTTTTTCCTTACCACCCTCGCCACAGGCTTGCTCATTGATGATAAATTAGGGGATAAATTAGGGATAAAATTAGCTTATGTTTAAAGTATTTAATTTTCTGTAAAGCTGCTTCATGACAATATCTGTTGTTAAAAGCACTATACAAATAAACTTGACTTGACTAAATTGGGTTAAAGTCTGATAACTGACTTGGCCAATTTAAAACCTTCCAATCTATCCTTTTATGAATTCCTTTGTTGTGTTGGGAATGTGTTTTGGGTCATTTTCCTGCTGCATGATGAATTTTCTCCCAATAAGATTGGATGCATTTCTCTGTAAATTGGCAGACAGAATGGTTCTGTAGACTTCTGAATTCATTCTGCTGCTACCATCATGAGTTACATCATCAATAAAGACGAGTGAGCCCATTCCAGAAGCAGCCATGCAAGCCCAAGTCATGATACTACCTCCACCCAGCTTGACTGATGAGTTTGTATGTTTTTTGATCATGAACAAATCCTTTCTTTCTCCACACTTTGGCTTTTCCATCATTTTGCTTGAGGTTAATCTTGGTTCCAGAACTTTTGTGGGTCATCTCTGTATTTCTTTGCAAATTCTAAGCTGGCTTTCTTATTCTTACTGCTGATGGGTGGCTTGCATTTATTGTAAGGCTTCTGTATGCTACTCTAAAGTGTCTTCTTCGAATGTTGGATTGTGATAACTTCACTCTGCCCTGTGGAGGTTGTTGGTGATGACATTGACTGTTGTTTTTACTGTTTCTTTTTTTTCACATATGTGACAGTGGTGACTTTTGTAGCCTCTACATTGCTCCTCACCTCATGCCACCATGGGTACTGAAGAAACAGTGCCCCTTCAGCATCACTGTTTATGACAGCAAAGTGGTGCGCGGCTGCAGGCCAGACCTGAGGAAACAGCCTTGGCTGAGGCCTGTTAAGCGGTGCCTGTCCTCATCCTCCAGGAGAATAAGAAGTATAAGAAGGTACCATCACCACCAATGCAGGTAACTTGAGTTCCAGCACAGCACTGCTGCTCATGTTGCTCTTTTCTCCCCTCTTTCTCAACACAGGCCACATCACCAATGATGAAGAAGAGGAATTTCACCACACATGAGCACTGCACAGAGTACTGTGCCAAGCACCCAGGGAATTCCCACGCGCTCCTGCCAAGGTCTGAGATCCTCTCACAGAATCCTTTGGGGCTCTCTGTGGCCTTCTTGCGATGCCTGCCCAACCAGCTCACCCCTTCATGTCTGCACTATGTCACCTCACAGCCACAGCCCCTCATTCCTGAACCTTTATTAAATTAAAAAAAAAAAAAACACTTTCTTGCACCTGAATCTTACTGCACTGGTGGAGAATTTGGGCCTGGATCACAGCACCCCCAACCTCACCATATAATGGAACCCCTCCTTCAACATCTCCTTGAAGCCAGCCTCCAGCAGTAGCACATCACACAAGAACTGCCTCAAGGCCTACAAATAACCACTCAGGAGCTACTGCAACAAAAAGGCCACTTCGTCCCTGCCTCCCTAACCCTGGAAGCCATGGCCTATTCACCTAGCTAGGGCCATCGGTTGATGTAGAGACATTCCTCTACGTATTCAAACAGATGACACACAGGGAGGGCTGACCAGAAGAAGAATGGGCCTTGAACCTAGTTCCTCTGCTTTTTGGTGAGGCCCAGTGCACCTACCTGGCTCTTCCTTCAGCAGTCACCAAGTACTGCACCTGCTTAAAGGAGGAAATTCTGTGTAGACTCTCATCCTGTTGGGTGGTGTCAGAGTTCCACTGGTGGGTGTACCATCCTAATCTCATACCATGAAACCAGACGGACACCCTGCTCAGGATCACCAAACACTGGCTCCACACTGAGCTGCACTCCACCACCTAAGTCACAGAGAAGGTCAACCTAGACTCATTTCTTTGCTCCCCTCTGAGTGCACAGCCATTGAGATGAAAGTCCCCAGGATGGCAAAAGAGCTAGTGGAGATCCTGGAGTGTACACTGGCCACCCTCGACATCACAAAACCTGAGCCCCTCCCAAGGCCCCAGGAACCCCAGTGGCCTCCTTGGACTACAACATGGAGTGAATCCAGGCAACAGGAATACTCCAACAGAAGGTCCACAGGCTCCCTCCTCAAGACAAGCCCATGTCCACAGCCCCAAGCCCTCCACCATGGGTCCAGCAATAAAATCTTGGATAACAGGTCTGCATGGCCCATTCTTTCCCAGACGCCAGCCTCCACAGCATCCAAGTCAGGCAAGAGGGGTAGCCTGCCAGCACCCTCCTGGACTCAGGGAGCACAATCACCCTGGCCAGCCTACCCCACTGTACTCTCCAATGACATAAACCCAGTGGCACTATAAAGGTCACCTATGTGCATGGGCATGCATGATAGGTGGCTACCGCTAGAGTCCAAGTGGGTGGTGACAGAGATGAGTGGGTCCTTTTTTGTCTAGAATAATACTTGGTTTGCCTGTCCCTCTCTTCATAGGTTGCAACTGGCCTAGATTCCCAGCAGAGCTGCCACACAGCCAGAGAGGGCAGTGCCTAAACAGCCCCAGGAGGAAAAGATCCACCCAGCCCTGAACCCTTTGCTTAGTTGGAGATTAACAGAAGCCCACAGAAGACACAGCAGCAGGTGAGTTGAGCACCCTGGTTAACCCACTCACCAATGTGTATACACAGGTGACCAGAGAGGGGAACTTCAGCTAGGAGAAGAAGGAGGATGACAGGCTCAACATTGTTGGGGACAGGTACATCTGGTTGAAGGTGAAGACTAACGTGCTGGACAGGCACTTCCCATTGCCTACTTCCTGATTCACAAGGGCATCCTGTACAACCAAGCTGAGTGATGCAGCCAGCCTACTGACTTCCTCATGGTCCCCCATTCAAAGGTTGATAATGTTATACACCTCGCACACACCCACTCTCTTAGGAGCCACCTGGCCACCCCAACACTCTTTTGAAGCTCTGTGACAGGTTCCATTGGCCCGGTATGGAAACGGAGGTTAAAACTATCACCAGTGCTGTTCTCAGTGCCAACATACTGCCCCACAATCCCCCCCATCCCCCTACATATCATAGTGGTCCTGATTAAGAGTGGTTATTGATTTCATGGGTACCCTCCCAAAGTCCACAAGGGAGCACGAATTAATCTTGCTCATTGTTGGCTATGCCACACATTAACCCGAGGCAGTCCCCCTGTGGAAGGCGATATCCAAGAATATCGCCAGGGAGCTGGTTCTGCTGTTCTTCAAAGTCGGCCTGCTGAAAGACCTGCTCATGTACCAAGGTACGCTTTTTATGTCTCAATTAACGAAGGATGTATGCTAGTTATTGCAGGTGAAGCAGGTACAGACCTTCATATACCACCGTCAGACATATGGGCTTGTCAAATATTTTAACCAGACCCTGAAGAGGCTACTGTAGTGAACCATCAACAATGAAGGTCAACACTGGGACCTCCTCTTCTCCTACATCCTCTTTGCCATCAGAGAGACATCACAGGCTTCACTGTGCTGAGAACCCAGGGAATTCCCATCTGCTTCTGCCAAGGTCTGAAATCTATCACAGATCCCTCTGGGGCTATCCATAGCCTTCTTGTGATGCCTACCCAACCAGCTCACCCCTTCATGCCTGCACTGTGCAACCTCACAGCCACAACCCCTCATTCCCCAACCTTTATTAAATAAAAGAGCATTTTCTTGCACCTGAATCCCTGGGTCAGTGTCTGTGTTTCCAGCTTATTTCCATTTTCACTACACATATCTCACAATGTTTGTTATCAATTGCTGTTTTTTCCCTCCTCAGCTGTCTTTTTGGATGTCTGGTTGTTAATACTCCAGTAGTTTCTTCCAGTGGACATTCCAACTTGTTGTTTTGGCTATGGCCGATGCTTTTGAAATGACTCTAATCAAGTTTCTCTCTTTTTCTCATCTTCAAAATGTCTTGCTTTTCTCCCATAGACAGCTCTCCAGTCTTCATATTGGTTTATCCTTTTTAATAACAAATACAGTCTTCACAGGTGAAACACAGGGTTTAAACCAATTGTTTAATAATCCTCTGTATCCCATAGCAACCTCTGATAGCCTCATAGAATTGTCCTGTAGCAGCCGTGGATGGCCACGAAGACATATCTGCAAAAGTGTAACCTTCATCTCATCTCATTATCTCTAACCACTTTATCCTGCTCTACAGGGTCACAGGCAAGTTGGAGCCTATCCCAGCTGACTACGGGCAAAAGGCGGGGTACACCCTGGACAAGTCGCCAGGTCATCACAGGACATAAAATATATAATCAGTAATATGGTGAAGTTTATGTAACATTTTTGAAAGAGTCTCCAGTGTTGTTCTTTGTAAGAGCCACTACATTTTCCATGCTTTTAGAAACATGGCAAGTGTTCCTCGTTTTTTTTTTTCCTACACTTTTCTAAGCTTGCCTCAGCTTCATTGTGGCTCTGTAGCGCAATGGATAGCGCATTGGACTTCTAAGTGTCACTTCCTGGAGTGATTCAAAGGTTGTGGGTTCAAGTCCCACCAGAGTCAAGGTTTTATGATGATGAAGAAGAGGTGGCTAAGGTGTTGGACAACTAATCCATTTTATGTGTGTTTGAACCCCATCTTCATCTTGCCCTCAACACCTTGTTAGCATAGTCGGTGATATCGCTTCCTGTAGAAGACCAGGGTTTATTCCCCCATGGGGAATTTAGCTACCTTTTATAGAGCAGCCATGGCCTAAAGGTTAGAGAAGCAGCTTTGGTACCAAAAAGTTGTTGGTTTGATTCCCTGGACCAACAGGGAAATACTGTATGTGGGTTGGGCGAGTGAGCATACATGGCTGAGGTGCCCTTGAGCAAGGCACTAACCCCTAACTGCTCACTGGGCACTGCTGCCCACTGCTCTGGGTGTGTGTTCACTGCTTCAGATTGGTTAAATGCAGAGAAAGAACTTCACTGTGCTCTAATGTACATGTGACAAATAAAGGCTTATTATTCTTATTCTTAGTCTGATTAAGTTGAAGAGATGCTGGTGAGGAAATGGCTCTTTATAGCTCCAAAAATAGAAGTGATAGCAGGAAGTAATTTGATTTATGGGCAATCTACAACATCAAGTACGCTGCATAGCTCTGTAGTGCAACAGATAGTCCATTAGACTGCTAGGTATCCCTTGGTGGAGTGATTCAAAGGTTGTGGGTTTGAGTCCCATCAGAGTCAAAGTTTTATGAAAAAGAGGTGTTTAAAGTGATGGCCTTCTACATGCGTATGCTTGAATACCATCTTCAGGAGACCTCACCAATGATTCCTTGTTAGTATAGTAGACAGTATCTCTGCATGTCATGTGGAAGCCCAGGGGTTGAGTCCATTCCTGTTAGTCTAGGGACTCAAACCACCAAACATTTGGTCCCAAAGCTGCTTCTCTAACTATTAAGCCATGGCTTCCCCCTTATTGCTTTTAGAGTAACAGCTAACACAGAGACACAGAGTATAGAAGATAATTGCACCACATAAGCTAAGCCTAATAAACAAATTAAAAACCGTGCTGTTATTTAATGACACAAAATATATAATCGGTAATATAGTGAAGTTTATGTAACATTTATGGAAGTGTCTCCAATGGTGTTCTTTGTAAGAGCCAGTACATTTTCCACCACAGGAACTTTGGAAACATGACAAGTGTTTCTTTTTTTTTTTTCTATGCTTTTCTAAGCCTTTTTTTTTTTTCCAGCTTAATGTAGTGCTATAGATAGTGCATTGGCCTTCTAAGTAA
>JAOBAM010000025.1:28437350-28451034 GCA_025212355.1 Notarius kessleri
CTTGAGCCAATCACATGAAGACACAAGCAGTAAGCGAATGCCTTTAGAGTATATAGATAACAGTCACAAAAACACAAGTGTTCATTAGAAATTTCCATTACAATATTAAAGTGGCCAGTTAGTGTATATTGGATAAGCGACATTCACCGAAGTAGCCAAAGTTGCTTAAGGAGGTAAACGTGGAGTTGAGCTTGAAAGAAAATGTGATAGGATTGTGAAGGAGAACCTCCATGCTAAATAATGTAACTGTTCCTGTCACTGTTTTATTCTCTCGCACTCAACCCAGAGTCAAAACCAGAACCCAACGAATGTTCCTGCACTGCATGGATTGTGTGTGTAGTCCTTGAACTCATCATTATCAGTGGCATGATTTGGTAAGCTCATGCAAATATTTTATCATATATTCTTTTCCATTTAAGTCAGCTTATGTCTGAAAAATGTATTTTATAGTGCATACTGCTATCAGAAGAAGACCTCTAATACAAACTACTGAGGGCGTGACTCCTTCTGAACGAGGCTCGCTGACCCTCTGACCCAACAACACTTCCTGCTGTAACACTCAACCAAAGAGCATCTCTCTTTATTTAAATGTATTTAGATTCTATTTATTTAGAAAGAGATTATTTCTATCTAAGAATATAGGTTTGTGACACTCGATCTTATGAGTTACGCTTATCCTGTACCCTGGGCAATTTAGCAGATACGCTTAGCATACAGGTGACCTTGTAAAGTATATGTTTTGGCTTTGCATCTACTAACTACAGCCCACTGGTCCACTCGTGGAGGAATTGCATCTGCCATGTGCACCTGTATGTGAAGTGTATCTAATAAATCCTGTGGTGCTCTATATAGTACTGTGCAAAAGTCTTGGGCACATCTAAAGAAATACTGTAAAGCAAAGATGTCTTCAAAAATAATGAAATGAAAATGTTTTACAGTTAAAAAAATACTATAAAGCTCAGTAACCAGTAATAAATGAAACAAAGTCAGTATTTGGTGTGAGATGACCCTTTGCTCTAAAAGTGAGGGCAGTTTTATAAGGTAGGTTTTACTGGGATCAGGACGCGTCGTCCAATAGTTGAGACATTTTGTCTAAAGCCTTTTTCAGACGCACTATCAATTATTTTATATGTACGACAAGATCAAGATATAAACAAACCATCATTCATTTAATGATTTAATGCATTAAGCATGATCAAAAACACACAGGCAAACTATCCAAAACGGCAGGCAATCTCGTAAACGTGAAACTAGCAAAAGGTCAAGCGAGGCACAAACAGGCTAAATCAGGCAAAGACAAAAACAGAGCCTAAGAACAAGAAACAGGATCGGAAACCCAGGGAATCTACACAGGACAATAAGGCTTGGTAATGTGTGCTGACGTGGTGTAATACTTCGCACCGAACATACGTTTTCTCAGTCTTTATACAGGCAAGCTGATGCCTCTTGATCATGTGCAGGTGAGTCTCATTAACAGCGTGCATGCAAGAATCTGCTCAGCGCGCGCAGTACAGAGCGCACCCGAGTGGACTCTTGCACCCTCTATTAATGAGGCTCACCTGTATATGATCAAGAGACATCAGCGTGCCTGTATAAAGACTGAGAAAATGCATGTTTTCTCACATCTGGATATCATATCTCATAATTGCCAAAGATACCTGGCAAGTGCGAGTATAGATTTCCTATGCAATTTGGTCTAATAACAGCGATCTCGCCCCACAAGCGGCCCCAGCCGAATGCGTCCGAAGTTGACACTCGCTGATTCCCATCATTTCCAGTTTTGTTTTCATTTTTGCAAAAATGTGGTCTGCTTCACTCAAATTCCATTGAGAATTCCTCCTTTTTTCAAACAAACAAATACCTGAAATATAAAATAATTGATAGTGCGTATGAAAAAGGCTTTGGACAAAATGTCTTAACTATTGGACAAAAAGACATTGGACAAAATTACCTGTATTCATACTTGATGGTCGGTAGAAACGTCTTACCTTCAGAAAAGTCTGACTTTTTGTAAATAATATGGGTCAAAACCACAAACATCGGTCTTCTCTTTGTATTGATTATTTGCTCAATCGTTCAAATTGTGGTAATACTGAGAAATTCAGCATTGTTTACAGCCACACTTTCAGCAGCTGTCATCCTAGTTGCTTTGTATATCCACCATCATGGTGGACGTTCATGACGTAGCACATTTTAATCATGTGGTTGCAAGTCATCTGTAATGGGCATTTGAGCATCAGAATTGGACCATGGAGCAATGGAAGAAGGTGACCTGATCTGATGAATCGCATTTTCTTTTCCATCATTTGTATGGCTGGGTGTGTATGAATTGCTTACCTGAGGAAGACATGACTATCGTATGTACTATGGGAAGAAGGCAAGCTGGCGGAGGCAGTGTGATGCTCTGGGCAATGTTCTGCTGGCAAACCTTGGGTCCTGGCATTCGTGTGGATGTTACTTTGACATGTACCATCCACCAAAACATTGTTGCAGACCAAGTACACTCATTCATGACAATGATATTCCCTAATGGCAGTGGCCTCTTTCAGCAGGATAATGTCCCCTACCACACTACAAAAATTGTTCAGGAATGGTTTGAGGAGCATTGCAAAGAATTCAAGGTGTTGATTTGGCCTCCAAATGCCCCATATCTCCATCTGATCAAGCATCTGTGGGATCCATGGACCTGATCCATGGAGGCTCCACCTCACAACTTACAGGACTTAAAGGAACTGCTGCTAACATCTTGGTGTGGCACAAGGGGGACCTGGTTTTAATGTTATGTCTGATCGGTGTATGCGTATGTCTGATTTGAGTGTACTGAGTGTATATATATAGTATGTCTGCATATGTTATTGTCCAAAGCAATTGAGAGAAATTATGAGTGGATTTTTTTTAATATAGCCCTTTGTACATCACATTGTTAAGCGTGCTTTATAAATAAAATTGATTTACTTACTAAATACTAAATCAGTTAATACAAATATTAATTCCTTTGCTCGTTGTATTAAAATGAATAGTCAAGTAAATGAACATGTGGAATAATCTCAGTTAAGACAGTACTGATTTCCTGAACACAGTACCGTGTAACTTCCATTACAGCCATACTGTATAGCCACCTTTAATGTAATAGATACTGAAGAATGAATGTTACATCTGATCGACAGCTGTGATCAAATCCAAAACAGTGAATGTTGGATTGTGTTCAACTGCCTATTGAGGACACCCTGAGGAGTGTGTGTTGTTTGGAGTCAAGACCTAAACAAACTGATTAAATTTGCTGGTGGTGCAGTGTTTTTGTGTAAAGGGTTATGTAATGTTATTATAGAATTAATGCACCATGATGAATTATGCCAAAATATCACACTGACAGGCCTGTAGCTTTATGCGCTATACAGCCTGATCTCATTTGGAAGTTAAGAACTTTTCTTTTACTATATTCAGCTTAGCATAGATATTTTTTTCTGTAATTTTTCTTAGTTGTATGCAGTATGTTCAAGCTGAACACAAAAAAGAAATATCCTTTTTTTAATTCCTCCTGAGAATATGATCTGAGACAGTCACTTTAGGGTTGTACTGCACACCCCAATTTTCTCCCTAATTTAGATGTAGCCAATTCCCACCCACCAGATAGGTCTCCTCATTACATGACAGCTACCAACCAGGGAGCGTGAAAGTCATCACATGTTTCCTCCAAGGCATGTGATGCCATCCAACCGCTCTTTTCAAACTGCTGCTTATGGAACGTTCAGCGGTGATGTAAAAATCCTTGGAGGAAAGTTTGTTCTCCTGAGCTCCTGGCTATGGATGGCTGTGGCACCATCGGGATTTGAAGTAGCAGTCTCTGGATGAACACTCTTCTGTGATGCCACTCAGGATCCCAACTAGTGTGGATGTATTTTTAATATTGCTGTGCAGAATAAAAGGTACAGCGGAAACCTGATTCTCCCCTGGTCAGAATCAATGATAGAAGCACAGATGAATGTACCACAGACAACAGAACAATAACAGCTCACAGAACAAATCTGAGCATGAATACTATTGGAATTTTAAATTCAATAAGGATGCAGAACAGATAATGTTGGAGCAAACCTACTGGGCTGAAGGTATTACATGCACAAAGCATAATTTAATGTGTTTTCCTGGGCTGCTGTAATTTAGTAGAGTATACTATTGATCATGGCTGCCATTTCCTGCTAGAGTCTTGCCATAAAGAGCCCATGGACTGGGTTAGGCCTGGCTGGTGTTGTCCTGGCATCAGAGCTGGCACCCATCATTATCCCTCTCAGTGCAACTGAGACATACAGTCTACCTGCCTATATAACAGTCTAGGCAGTCTGTGGCCGTCAGTGTAGGTCCATGATTTTTAATACGGCAAAATGCAGATAAACCCATAGGCATAATTTAAATGGGGACACTTAATATGTGGTAGAGATCATTAATTTGTGAATAAAAATAAAATCAGAACATTGGCTGAAATGTAAATTCAAGATGAGGTTTTATGACTGCTAGTTTAATCACCCTGTTGTAATCACACTCTTTGCTTTACTTTTGTTCCAACAAACTATCTCTCAGCATAAGTGATATAATAATAGAACATGTCCTGAGTTGAGTAAAAACTGGCCCAGGCTGGCCTGAAACTATATTGGAGAGTAAGAATGAGATTGGAGTCTGTGTTCCTTAAACGGTTCTTATTTTCCAGTGCCAAATGCTCTGACTGCCCGAGAAAACTACAGATTAGGCCAATCAGCACAGAATCAGCACAATTATTGAATGGTATAAACATAGCAAAGTTATATCATGTAACCCTACTATAGCAGACCCTTGTGTCTGATACACCACTTTTGTGTTTTCTGAACCATATTGTACCATAGTGACAATGGGATAGGCTCAACATGCCTTACGTTTCCATACATTTCTTTTATGTTTTCCAAACATTGTCAGGTGTGTTTTCACAAACCTTTAAAGGAGATATGCAGAACCTTTATTTCTAAATAAATTTCTGAGTGGATAGTATCTCCATCCTTGACTCTTGTATGCTGCATAAATGGGAATTTAAAAAATATATATTTCTGAGAGTTAAAATCGACCGCAAAGTTGGCGTTGGAGCTGCCCCGCTGAGCCAGCCAGCCCTGAGTGCGTGGCGTCACAGCGGTAACTGGTGCTATAGACCAAAGCCAGACTCGGCAGGCGAGATTGATTGCAATGGCTTCTTCGTTTGGATTTATTGGAGATTCTTCGGATTCCTCAAATAGTAATACATCTGACTGTGACAGTCCTGAAATTGGAGTGTGTGCACATGCTACTGTTATACACATAGAACCGTATCAGTTTGAACCATTGGAAAGTGAATCCGATGGTAACACGTCGACCACGGAGGCCCCTATCATATCCAATTTACGAGTCCGAATGCAGTTAATGCACGAGTCCATGTCCAAGTCCGAGTCATCAGTGCTCAAGTCCAAGTCAAGTCACGAGTCCTTAAAATTAGAGCATGAGTCGGACTCGAGTACTGCAAGCCTGGCTCAGTCCCTTGTAGTCCCTTGACTACAAAGGACTTGTACAATGAACGCTCCACAAAATCTAAAACTAATAATAAAATAAGAAAAATGGGCTGTTGTGTAAAAAAAAGACATTTTTGTAACTGCTTATGTGATTTTTTTCTTTTTAAGAAGACATTTATTTTACATTGATGAAAAGACTTTCAGGTTGCAAGTGCTCTCAGTCTCATATACGCTTTGTGGTTTTTCTTTTTGTTCATTAATACATCTGGTGTAAAAACCTATGCTAAATCAAATATGAAGAACAGATCCCCTGTGGTTAGCCCTAACAGGAGCAGCCAAAAGAAGAAGAAGAAGAAGAGTTAGGGTTACATTAAACATGTATTGCATCAAGAGCTCATAGTGCCGTGGGTAGCTTTATTTCCTGACTCCTATTGGATATGCAGTTCATATCACTGGCAAAATTTTTCATCAGATTTTATCTGATTTTGTGCAGAAAAAATGTCACTGTATATGTTTGGTGTGTTGTATAAGGAAAATGTATAGCAATAGACATATTTACACTCTGAACACACATAGTGCCTGTATGTAGATGCCACAGATACTGACTCAATCAACTAAGAATACTGCTGCAATCAAACACCGTAGATCCCACCAAGATTCTTGCTAAAGATGATATCTGGGAGCAGTTATGGGAGAGTCCTTGGGAATTCACATTGCAGGCACGAAATGCTTTATGGCTTCTCTTAAAAAGATCCTCTCTCAGGAGGTATTGGAGTCACCAGACTTCACAGACCCCAATTGAAGGAATAACTTAGAGGGCTTGATGGTGGCTTGGCTTTCATTCCGTGCATCAAAGCCGAGCGGTTATCACCTGAGAACTTTCCCATCGAACCGCTATCTAATACATTCTGTTTTATTACCTTCCGCTGACAAAAGACAAACGGCTTCTATTTTAAAGCGGCAAAGAATGCGGCCTAAAATCTAATGTATAATTTATGCCAAGATATTTCATTATAAAAGAGAGGGGTACAGTATATTGATAATCTCTTCACATTAGTAATTCATACAACTGAAATGCCACCTAAGGAGTGATACAAGATGCTGAAGAGAGGCACTACATTAAGGCAAAACCTTTCAGGCTCTTGCAATGAATAGGACATAGCTTTACAGCTGCATGTGTATTCGTGTGAGCATTTGCGTGTATGTGTGTGTGTGTGTGTGTGTGTGTTTCTGATTGAGGTGCTGTGGCAAGGGAGACATTAATGTCATTAATCAGATGGTGTCGTTTGTCACCTTGCCGACGGGAGCCCTTTCCGAGCTAAACTTCTGCTCTGAGTGCAGAACAAGCCCTGTGAATTGTTTGATACCAGACTAGAAATATCATAACTCACCCTAATAGACAGGCAAGAAACAAAATGTAAAGGCAATAGATGGAGGGAATGAGTGTAGATGGAAAGAAAGAATGTGACAGAGATGGAACATGGCATATGTGTGGAGAATGTATTAAGTCCAGGCCATTACAATATATGAGAAAAAAATGAAAACATAACAGAATAGATTTTAACCCTGAAAAGTCCTGGTTATTGCCAGTGGTAGCGACATGCATGTTGTAAACTTATATTAATCACAATGACGTATGAGCACTGACCAATAAAATAATACCTTTTTTTTATTTAAATAGCTCTATGAGGGTTTTTTTGTGTGCTGTTTGATGCTTATTCACAGCCATTTATTAAATAATCTCTCAATCAGTATTTTAAAAATGTTATTCAGTAAGGCAAAAAAATGCTATTTGGTAAGTAATAAAAGTCAAGTCAAGTCAAGTTTATTTGTATAGTCCTTTTAACAACAGGCATTGTCACAAAGCAGCTTTAAAGAGAATTAAAGACTTTAAACATGAGCTGATTTTATCCCTAATTTATCCCAGATGAACAAGCCTCTGGCAGTGGTGGCAAGGAAAAACTCCCTCAGATGATACAAGGAAGAAACCTCAAGAGGAACCAGACTCAAAAGGGAACCCATCCTCATCTGGGTGATAACAGATGAGTTGCTTCTATAAATGTGTCCTATTGAGTCATAAAGTATAACTGTGAAACCAGGAAATTCATGATAGTTTTAACATGAAGTCTGTTTTGTTGAAGTTATCAACCGTTCAATGATGGAGACTTAAGTGAAAAATTGTTCATGATAACTGCAGTCCGAAAGTTATCATGGCAATTATAGTCCTCAGCCATAACAGCAAAACTGTAAGTGTCCAGAGCATCTTCCAAGTGCAACTTTCGACTGTCCATATGGGGCCATCCTCCACAGGAGCAATGTGATGAGACTCCAGCCAGATGTAGGGCATCAGGATGGATCAGGCAAGTCTGAGGAGCAGAAGAGGTCGGGATCTTACTGGTGTCTCAGGATCTACATGTAACTCAACACAGAGAGAGAGAGAGAAAACACAGGTTGTTAGGTTTGCCCAGCGCCACCTAATGAGTAAGAACAGGATACATTTTGCACTGAGTGCAAGCAGGAACTCTGGCAAGACTAACTACGACAGCATAACTAAAAGAGAAGAGCCAGAAGGTAACACAGTCATGAGGGCACCCTGGGACATAAAACAGCCAGCCACTACACCGACAACAAACCTGAGTGAGTGAGTGAGTGAGTGGGGGACACAGCATCCATACATCCCAGTTTACCAAAAACACTCTATGCCTGAGGACTCTCCAGATCTACTCCTTTACCGAATGAAAATTATTAACAAAAAGCTTGACTAAACAGATGTTTTCAGCCTAGACTTAAACCATGGAAAGGAATCAACGGCAAAGTGATTTCATGCAGTTACTACCCTTAAGATGATTATTTTCCAGTAACAGCACATCCTGAAGTATTTTATTCCACAATTTGCCAATAATAGCATTTTTTTAAATTTATTTAAGAATGTCATACTTTTAACAATTTATACTTACATGCAATGTTGTGTAATATCCACAAAGCATGATAGTCCCTGATATCACTCATATTACAGCAACTATTATTCCTTTTTTGTTAATAATATTAAATATGCTGTGTATTGCCGAGGAATTCCATCATTACATCTTCCCTGAGGTGTAAGACTTCAAACAAAAGACTTACATTCTTCCATGAATGTTAAATAAACATCTCCTGATAGAATGAATCATCACATCAATGATTATACGTTGTTCATTATTTAGTACATTTTTTCATCCATTTATTATTAGATTTAAATGATGTGACATATTCCTTAATACAAATAAATAATGAACTAACAATTACTACAGAAACAATAATGCATTAGAACAAGAAAGCACATGAATCAAATCCTGTGATTTGAATAACAGATGGCACTACTGTCAGAGAAAATTAATCAACACCTATTGAACAATCAGAATTCAGACTTCAGTATTGTTGTGGGATAATTAAAGTTTGATGTTAATTTCTGAAGACACTTGTCTTTGTTTTTGGACTGCTGGTGGCTGCTTAATTCATATAATTGACAAAAGGTTAATCAGATTTAGAGCTGAATTTAAGCTAAATGTTGTGTCAGATTTCAATTCATTTCTCATGAGCACTCACAAGGCACTCCAGACCAATGTGTGGGGGGGGACCATGCACAAGATAGTGGTGGGACCCAAACCCTCAGCAAGTGTTTTAGAGGGACCATATTCACCTACGCACCCACTGGGAAAGCATGGTAGGAAATGTTTGGACAAAGCCCAGTTAGCCTTTGACCTGCTCCTGGAAATATGGAATGACCACAACTCCAGATCAACCTAAAAACACAACTGGTAGGGAAAAAAAAACAACTTAAAATGTGGAAGATGCGATGAGGTCATGCTTCATCATGACTGTTTGTTAATTATTAAGTAAATACGGTTTAAATTGGATAATTTTGGTTATGCTAATTTAAACTTATTGTTGAAAATTTACTTTGTTGAAAATGTATCTGAATTTAATAGTAGTATGATACTTTAAGTTTGCCTATTGTTACTTTAACCATTAACTGACTGGAGGCCCTAATTTGAATTACTTTGTTTGTTTGAGGGAAAATGTTTGTTATTCATTTTGAGACAAATACTTGTTTTTTTTGTTTACCTTGAAGGTTATCAACCTATTCAATACTATCCAATTTCATCATTTGATTATGTTCACTGAAACCAAAACCCTCTTCAAGAAAATAAAAATCAAGGAATAAGAAGAATTGAGTTGTCCATTGCATCCTTCAATGGTTGATCAGGTATTTTTTCAAGTTTGGGCAGAGTTGTGGTCACAAAAAGCACAGAACTTGACATCTACAGATGCTAGGATCAATTCCCTGGTGTGTGAAACCTGTGAAATTGTTTAGCGTGTAGCACCACTTTTTGTGAAGTAAATTCTGAGCCTGCTCACTGTGCTGTCAGACTTTATTAATAAATGATATTAGACACACATCTGTACCCCAGATGTCAGTTGTGAGATTAACTATGGTGATGCTATTCAAACATTTTCAAGATGTACTTATCAGGGATGACTATGTCAGAAACGACATGTCAGTTTGGCAGCGGTGATCCTGCTGCTGTTCTTTTGTATGAGGCTAAGCAGTTAGACTCAGGCGTTGCAGCCAGCTCACTGTATCAGGGTTGGTGAGGTTAAGGGTTGTGTGTTCAGGTGGACCAAGGATGAGGCACTCATGAATTATGTGGTGGGCAGTCTGGTTGGCACGTCCACAGACACAGGCTGGTGATGGGCGCAGACCCCAGTGGTACATATCGTCATTGAACCAACCGACTCCGGTTCGTAGGCTGTTCAGGGTGACCCATGATTTTTGGGGTAGAACGGCTCCTGGTGGTAATGTTGTGTTTGGGGAGAGTGTGAATTGGGTGGGTGGGGTAGTTCTCCTGCCAGGAGGTTCTCCATTTGTCTATGATGTTGAAGTTAGTGCCACGTTGGGTTGCTGCATGGCAGGAGAAGGGGCAGCGGGAGGACAAGCATTGGCGTTCCAGTTGAGAGTTCTGGACAAGGTTATGAAGAGGGTGATTAGTATCTTGCAAAGCCTTATTGACCAGTCTGTGTGTAAGGTGTTCTCTGCGAAGAGCTGTGGGAGCAATGCTAGCTAACACTGGTAGGAGCTCAGATGGAGTTGGACGCAGGCAGCCTGTGATGATTCTCAGGGTCTCGTTTAGTGTTATATCCAGCTTTCTTGCGTGTGCACTGCAACACCAAGCTGGGGCTGCATATTCCACAGAGCTGTAGACTAAGGCAAGGACACCTGTGCGGAGGGTTGATGTATTGTCTCCCCATGATGACCCTGCCAGGCGGCAAAGAAGGTTGATCCTGGATGACATTTTAGCCTGTAGTGATTCAAGGTGTTGCTTGAGTGTCAGTTGCCTATCTAATTTGACACCAAGATATGTTGGAGTGACATTGTAGGATAGGGGTGTCCTGTTGAGGTTCACTGTGAGCTGACGGCAGGCTTCCTTGGTGTTGAGGTGGGAGGCTGTGGTGGTGGTTTTTGCCATGCTCAGCTTCAGTCTCCATGATAGGTTGCTATGAGTGCCATATCCTTTGTGAGTGTATCTTCCACATTTGACCAACTACTGTCTAAAACAGGAGTGCAAGGTTGTCTGCACATCCATATTGTCTTGATGATGTATGGGGTAGGTTGCTGATGTAGATGTTAAATAGCATGGGCGCCAGTACTGAGCCTTGAGGAACTCAGTTTCTGAGCTGTCGTTGATGACTCGACTATCCATCACTGGTCTTCAAAATGAAGCTGCGGTTGGCAAGGATGTTTTGAGATGAACGTCTAGACATCTAACATCTAGAGACAACAGCAGCAAATCCTGCTGTTGAAAAGCAACATTTAAAAATTATTTAAAGCAGTTGGTCATTCAGTGTGATAACTTCCCCAAGTTTCTCTGTAATCTGTTTTGATGCTGTTTGGAAGGCATTTTTTTCCCAGCAGCGTTGGTCGCTGTGACTCGCTGTCTTTGTAGCACCTGCGTCCTTGTATTCTGTTGAGAGATACTTTTGTGTGTGTTTTTATTAAGTTTGCCATATTGGCGTTTCAATCACTTGTGCTGCTCCTCAGTTACATGCATTACTCTCTGCTCTTTAGGTCCAGGTATTTCTATGCAGCTGACACAGTGGTGATTACACATTTGTTTTACTCTATAGCTTAGTGGTTGTTGATGTGGTTAATTGTTAGGGCACTTGGCAATGGTTGCATTACATGATTGTGTGTTATTGCACAACCAAGTTTAACTTCCTATATGCTGTTACGCTACAAATAATTCTCTAATAATTCAGGCTTGATTTGTAGTTTTGGAAGACTGCATTAAATTTTTCTTTGATATCTGATCCACCTTTTTTCTTTCTTTTTTGCTGGTATTGGCCCAATATCAATCTTGGGTATGAGGTCAATGCCACATCTAGTGTTTTTTAGTATTTTATTTATTGCAACTACTGACTTGTATGTCACTTTGATTTTGTTGGAATATTTCAAGTATAAAAAGCATCTTGTAGATTAATAGTTATACACATGGACCAGCTTTTTTTTTTTCCCTACACAAAGTAAAGCTTTCTCTGAATATATTTTTCTCTGCTATGCATTTGTTTCTCTCTCTCTCGCTCGCTCGCGCGCGCGCACGCACACACACACACACGGCTAGAGTTTCAACAGTGTTCATACTGCTTACTTATCTTCATTATTTATGTGTGTTATTTAATATGTAAGGACAGTACATGCACATGCTTGCATTGAGGATTAAGTAATCCAGACTAGTGTGAAGTGCAGGGCCTAAATAATGTCATGGCCTTATGTATGAATGCACACTGAAAGATGTCTCTCGCTACAGGTGTGTGTGGATGTTGTGGGCGGTGTCGTCCCCGCTACAAGCGCTTGGTGGATAACATTTTCCCGGAGGACCCAAAGGTACTACTATCTCTCTCTCTCTCACTCACTCACTCTCTCTCACACACACACACACACACACACACACACGTCCATCTATAACAGAATTTGAGTGTGAAGGTTTTTTACCTTTCACGTAGACTTGATATTAAACTTGCAATTAATGTTCTTCTCCTGCAGCAGGTGATGGATGAAAGTGTTTTTTGTTATGGGTAAAAGCAAACAATAGTGCATCTCAAACAATTAGAAAATCATGAAAAAAAATTCAGTATTTTTCCATCAGTTATTTAAGAAAGAGTGAAACTTGATATATTCTAGACTCATTACATGTAAACTAAAATGTCTCAAGAATTTTTCTATTTTAATTTTGGTAATTATGGACTGCAGTGCAACAAATAAAACTTAAGCATCACAAAATGGAGTATTTCATTTCGAGTTTGAATAAAACAGTTATAAATAGTGCATCTCTCATTTTAGTTCAGTACATGCGACCACAATCATGGGGAAGACTGCTGACTTGACAGTTGTCCAGAAGATGATCATCGACCCCCTCCACAAGGAGGGAAAGCCACAGAAGGTAATTGTTGAAAAGGCTGGCTGGAAAAGGTGCACAAGCAACAGCAATTACCGCAGCTTTGAGGAGATGGTCAAGAAAAGTTTATTCAAGAACTTGGAGAGTTTTACAAGGAGTGGACTAAAGCTGGTGTCAGTGCATCAAGAGCCACCACGCATAGGCATCTTCAGGAAATAGGCTACAACTGTCATGTTCCTAATATCAAGCCACTCCTGAACCAGAGACAACATCAGAAGCGTCTTACCTGGGCTGAGGAGAGAAAGAACTGGACTGTTGCTCAGTGGTCCAAAGTCCTCTTTTTAGATGAAAGTAAACTTTGCATTTCATTTGGAAATCAAGGTCTTAGATTCTGGAGGAAGAGTGGAGAGGCACAGAATCCAAGGTGTTTGAAGTCCAGTGTGAAGTTTCTGCAGTCAGTGATGATTTTGGGTGACATGTCATCTGCTGCTGTTGGTCCACTGTGTTGTTTCAAATCCAAAGTCAACACAGCCATCTACCAGGAGATTTTGGAACACTTCATGCTTCCATCTGTTGACAAGTTTTATGGACATGCCAATTTCCTTTTCCAGCAGGACTTGGCACCCTCCCACAGTGCCAAAACTACTACCAAATGGTTTGCTGACCATGATATCAGAATCAGAAGCACTTTATTGCCAGGTATGTTACACACACAAGGAATTTGACTCCGGTTCGACTTAGCTTTCA
>JAOBAM010000025.1:28558542-28568896 GCA_025212355.1 Notarius kessleri
GTCACCAGTTAACCTAACCTGCATGTCTTTGGACTGTGGGGGAAACCGGAGCACCCAGAGGAAACCCACGCGGACACAGGGAGAACATGCAAACTCCACACAGAAAGGCCCTCGCCGGCCACGGGGCTCGAACCTGGACCTTCTTGTTGTGAGGTGACAGCGTTAACCACCACACCACCGTGCCGCCCTTATTTACTTACATATTTTAGGGAAAATATTGATGACACTTTAATATAAAATTAGTTAAAACAGTTTTATTAGTCCACTAGCTTGTTTAACAGTTGACAGTTTCTGTCATGTAAGGGCAATAGATGGATGTAAGTGCAGGAAGAGTTTTATTGAAAGCACACTAGAAAACAGATCCAAAATGGTGACAGAAACAGAGTCAGAAAACAGGCAGTGGTTGAGTGAGGCACAGAAAGGATATCAGAGGTAATTCAGTACTCAAAGTCCAAAACCATAAACAGGGTCAAAACCAGAAAACTGATACAAAATACAAGGCTTTCACAAAGTCTGTGTGTTACTGAGTCCTTATATGTATGTGCTGTGATTGAGCTTTAATCAAGAACAGGTGCTACTTCGTCCTAATGGCGTGCGAGCACTTTGCAGTCTGTGGCTGCATGCTCTGAGCCCCAAACCACATGAATGTAAGAGATGTAACCTTGCTGTTTGACATATCAAGTTTGATATTTGATCGTAACTGTATTCTAGTAATGATGTACAGTGAAAGCGCTGGTTCACTGCCGTCCACCAGGCACCCAGCAAAGTCACACCATAATAAATGCCATGGTGTTGTTTCTGGCGCATGGCATGTGGTGTCAAAGAAAGGAATAAATATGTATCATAACTGTGATGCGTATTTCATTATTGGTATCACTGTCACAAGACAATGCAGCAGTTTACTGACGTGAAATGCATGACACTGCACAATTCGATGGCTCATATGCAATGATATTTTTACTCTCTTCAGGCTGATTTTGTGCCCTTGCAAATATTTTACTCATATACTCATCAGAATCTCTGCTTTTAGGCACTGCTTAAATATCTATATTACTATTTTCAATGAAAAATAGGCTTTCCCTGATATGAAAATCATAGCATTCTGTTTTTATTTAAATTTTACACAGTGTCACAACCTTTTTGGAAATGTTGTTGTAGTTATTCCAACACAGTCTCGATACCATGCAAGCATACACAGTTGCACCGTGGTGAAAATATTAATGTATTTACATCCAATTTATTCAGCACTTATTCCCATGTGCTAGTTTGGCATAACTCTAGCAGACAATAACCATGTCAGAGGGTTAAGGCTAACACTTGCTATTGAACTTGATTAATGGCTTTAATAACACAATACAATAGTCTAAAGAGCTTGCTAGAAAAATTAGCGACAGGATTTAATAAAAAAAAAGTGATGCTTCCTAGCTTGATAGCACTTGGCTTTAATTACAAATATAGTTAGTCCATGATTAGCTAACTTGTTGCTTGCTTGACTAGCTATTAGAAGGAACTATACTTATGCCAGCCTTACACCAAATGACCTTTCAAGCAATTTCACTGTCGCAGATAAATTTCCAATGTCAAAATAAATTCACGAGAGTTTTGCTAGAGTTGTTGCACGCTCTGGTCAGATTGATCATTTGGTGTAAGGTGGTCAGGATAGCTGTCTTAAGTCAATCTTTTTTTCGTCTTTACATCTATCCATCCATTATCTGTAGCTGCTTATCCTATTCTACAGGGTCACAGGCAAGCTGGAGCCTATCCCAGCTGACTATAGGTGAGAGGTGGGGTACACCCTGGACAAGTCACCAGGTTATCGCAGGGTTGACACAGAGAAAAACAATCATTCACACTCACAGTCAATTTAGAGCCACCAATTAGCCTAACCTGCATGTCTTTGGACTGTGGGTGAAACCGGAGCACCCAGAGGAAACCCATGCAAACATGAGGAGAACATGCAAACTCCACACAGAAAGGCCCTCACCGGCAGCTGGGTTAGAACTTCTTGCTGTGAGGTGACAGTGCTAACCACTGCACCACTGTGCCACCCCTCATCTTTACATTACAGGAAAATCAACCATATTTAATATTATCATAAGTTTTTAGACTTGGCTCATGCAAATTGTGATGTGAACATTGTCACCAACCAATAGGTGAGCTCTTTTCAGCACCAAACAGAAAGCAGCAAAGTGGTACAGAAATATTTCTTAAAAGGTATCCAGTTGCAGTTTTGCGAATGGTGACCCTGCAAAATCCTCAATCTTTGCCAAATCATAGTCTGTGAATAAAAACTCTGTGACTAATAACACATTGTCTTTAGATGTAAGAGACTGTCAGACTTTAGTTTTTTAAAAATCTTTTCAGAGTCTTTTCAATCTCCTAGTACATAGTTAGCATTAGCTGGCTAACTAAAGTGATGCATTTAGGTAGTTTATCTTTTTGTGTTTTCACAGTACAAATAGTATAGTATAGTAATAGTATAGTATTGCCAAAGCCATTTTGACCTGGATGCAAAGTCTACTAATATAGGCTGATGTAGCTCTATAAAGAATAACACAGCTTACATGTACATTGCATGTCTCAGAAATGAATACCTATATATACACGAACTTTCGGTGATGGCCAGTCATAATATTAAATGGGAGTGCTAAAAAAAATTCTACTTTCTTTTAGTAATGGAAATCACAATTATGAAACACTCATGGTTGAGCCTTATAGCATGGAGTCTTAACATAGGCTTAAAGCTATTACACATATTCAGAGGAACACACTTACTGAAAGACATGTTTTTCAAGTCAAATGTTTCAAGTCTGTAATCCTGCTATGTCTTTTTTGAATAGCAAGCAAAGTAAAACAGAAAGCGTTCTACTGCTTATGGTCAGCAAAACCATGCAAATAGTATTGTTCTGTTCTCCCTTTGTGTAATATGGACTTTGATGAGACAATGTTTGCTTAGTCTACTTACCTCCAGTTTATCTTCCAAAGGCATTTTGAAAAATCAGTGATTGAGAAAGTAATCCATTTCATTACTGTAAATTACCTGCTGGTGTATTTCACATGCAGCTTCATAATCATTGTTGATGACATGTTATGGACATTTTGGCAAAATTTGTTTCAATAAAGTAGCCATAATACAAGTGAAATCAAAGGGGTGTTTCATTACATGACATAATTATCACAGAGTCGACAGTCTGGGCTAGAAAGAAATCAGCTGATCAGACCATTTTGTGTATTTTTACTTATAGCCATTGTTCTTTGTTCCAGAAAAGAAAAATAATCCATGTTAAGATGGAATAAAACAAACAAACAAACACAGGGAGAGAGAGAGAAATTTTAATTATTTTTTCCCCTTGAAATAGAGGGCCCTGCTAGCCTCTATAGTCCAACCAACTCTGCAAGCTTGCATGGTGCAATCTTTCTTTGTATTGGTACACAGTGAGTGGCTGCATCATTGAGCACTTCTAGCTTTCTAAGGTAGGGAGAAAAGTGCAAGGTGAGTGAACTTGAGGACCATGCCAATCTACCCTCAGTGTGATAAAAAATAGCACATCATGCTGGTTTGCTACCTTCTCATATCCTTAACAGGCCCCTATCACCTGGCTTCTCTGTTGGGTCGCTCTCACAGAACTAAAACCTTTTAGATTGAACTGCAGCATGTGAAATGATCTACAGATGGTTTTCTTTGTGAAGACCACTATAGTTCTTACTCTCATCTTTTTTTGTGCCTCTACTTAACTCTGTCGTTTCTGTACTGCTGACCTTATATGTATCGTGCACCATGTGTTAGTTGGGAAAGACTTATGTCCAATAACATCCTCTGACAATCAATCTTGGGTGCTTCCTTGTAATGATGCCGCTTTTAAGCTGGGCGAGGAGTACAATCATGCGGGAGTATTACAAGCAGCTTAGTTTGCTGTTTGGTCACCAGCTCAGCTGAAGACCTTAATGAGAATTTTATGACTTATGTAATAAACCAAGTAGAAAATATGTCAGCAGGTGACAGCAGGCATGAAGGCTTGCTGAAGGACATATCTGTCAAAGCCTTTGCGCCTGACTCGTATGCAGATGAATTGAATGCAGTGGCATAAAAAAAATAATTGTCCTTGAGACATATTCCTGGAGCCTGAGTGATATATCTCTTGCTCCTTGGCTGCATAATTGAAGCTGACCATAATAAATATGTAATACAGTTTGCTGTCTGGACAGCTATGCTGAGGATTGAGCTGATATCATGGAAGAAAGAAAGATACAAGGCATAAAAATCAGACACGTATTATCTTATAACCCATGCATGCAAACACACAAGCCCCCGCATACTGCTTACGCATGGCCACACACACTGCTCATGTTGTATTTTCTGCTACTGACGTGTGCTTGAGCTTGTAGGTTTTATTTTTTTTCATGCAATTCATGCTTTATAGAATAACTCTCTTTATTTTTTATCTTCTCAATCTCAAAATAAAATTCTTACGTTATACCACCAATGCTCAAAATATTGTTTGTCCATAAAAGTACTGATGAAAGGGCACAAAGGCTAGCCCATACTGTATGGTCCAGTCTTACAGAAGAGCGACTGTAGCACAAACTGGTGAAAAAGTTAATGCTGGCTAAAACAGAAAGGACAACCAGGACCCTGTCACCAGTTCACCGGTTGTCCTTCCTTGGACCATTTTTGGTAGGTACTGGTGTAACCTGGTTAAAAACTTGTACAGTAGGATCATTAAGTATTATAAGCACATAAATAATGAGATTAAAAAAGGTTGAAATTCCTTAAAACACTATGATAAAAATCTTAAGGTTAGAATTCATTAAAATGACATTAAAATGTTGTTAAAAGCAGTTTAAAATTATTACATGTTTATTGTTTTATTTAAAAAACAATGTATCTGTGAAAACTCTCATAACCAGCATTTACGGGGATATCGATTGGCCGGACCGCCAGGTTTGAGGGTTTTCTGCATGGACAGGTAGAGTGAGACACAAGATACGAGAGAGCGGCCAGAGTAAGCTAGACAGTGAGCGTGACTCTGAGATTTTTGGAGTTAATTTGTGAGTAACAGTGCACAAACCAGTGTTTAGCTCATTATCTTGTGATTGTTTGCACAACAACCAAAGAGAAGAGTGACGGACTGCATTGGAAGAAATGGGAAGGATTTCTACCCGAAGTTCAAAGAGTGTTTACGTTTTGTGCTACTGCTAATGCTAACGCTTAGCTACCTTGAAGTATAGGCCCGCGTCAGTTCATTACCACTGAACGGACATTTTCTAGTTAAAGTTTGACTTCCTCGGTTGAACTGTTTAAGGGTTGTAGCTGCTACTTCTGACCAGGAAACAGAGAAGAGACTCAGACAGAGCATGGAGCAACAAAGACTTTCACTCGTGAGCGTTCTGGCAATGTGGAGGAAAAAAGAGAGACAGACGGATTCCGTGTGGAAAAGCTGACTGGATGTTGAGTCTGCGCCTGTGACTGTGAGAGGAAGGACAGGACAGACACATAAACTCAGGTATTATTCATTTATTTTGCTCGCTGAAGAGTGAAGCGGCCATTAAGTTTTGGGCCACAATGAACACAAGCATCACATCAGGCCTGCTACGGTACATTTTAGTTTACAGTAATTTTAGTTGTTGGCTTTAGTACAGTGCTTTAAAGTGTGTGTGGACCCACATATTGGTTTAAGTGATTTTGAAGTGAAATTAAGGTTTTCTGAATGTGGCAGCGGGGGCGTGGTCAAGCGGCGGGCTGTGACCGGAGGGTGAAGTCAGGGAAGGTAAGTGGCAGAATCACTACACCTGATGTTAATTAACCTGTTTGTGTGTCTTCCCAGGGACCACGCCCTATATAGGGAGAGAGAGGGCAGAGGAAGAGAGCTCTCTCCCTAACCAGACAGCTGATGTGTGTGTGCGTGTGTCTGAGTGTCTGGGAGAGTGATAAACACTGAAAAGTGTTTCATAAAGCGTTTTTGAACATCCAGTTCTGGCCTGCCGCCTCTCTGTGCTCCACCCACCTGCGCAAAGTTTTACAACGTCATTGCCTACATAGATGACATCCTGATCTATTCCACGGTCATCAAGGCCATATCAGAGCTGTACTCAAATGGCTACTGAAGAACCACCTCTACATCAAGTCTGAAAAGTGTGAATTCCACCAAAACAAGAACTCCTTCCTGGGTTACATCATTAGCTCAGAAGGGGTCAGCATGGATTCCGCCAAAGTCATGGCCATCATCTCATGGCCACAACCCAAGTTAGTCAGAGACCTCCAGAGATTTCTAGGTTTCACCAACTTCTACTGCCATTTCATCAGGAACTTCAGCACCTTGGCTTCCCCATTGACCACTCTCCTGAAAAAAGGGTCCCAAGTGCCTCAGATGGAATCCTTAGGCAGAAGAAGCCTTCAATCAGCTCAAGGCTGCATTCATGTCGGCTCCAATTCTCCAGCATCCAGACCCCACGAAACCATTCATCGTGGAGGTGGATGCCTCTGACATGGGAGTTGGAGCCATCTTATCCCAGTGGTTCAAAGAAAGGCCAAAACTACACCCAGTGGCCTTCTTCTCCAAGAAGCTAACCACTGCCGAAAGGAACTATAACGTGAGCAATCGTGAGCTGCTGGCTATCAAACTAGCCTTAGAAGAATGGAGACACTGGCTGGAGGGAGCAACTCACCCATTCACCATCCTAACTGACCATAAGAAGTATCTCAAGAAGGCCAAGATGTTGAATCCACATCAGGGCAGATTGGCACTGTTCTTTACCCACTTTAATTTCTTCATCTCCTTCTGACCAGGGTCCAAGAACACCAAAGCAGATGCTCTATCCCAGGCTGTAGAACCATCTCCCAGAGACACAGAACCTCAACCCATCATCCCGTCTCTACACCTTGTTCAATCCATCACATGGGATCTGGACAGCGAAATCCATAAGTCTCAGCTTCAATCTACTCCTAACATCCCACCTGGTCTTCTCTTTGTGTCAGCATGTCTACGCAGCAAACTCATCACCTGGGCACACTCATCTCCTGCCACTGGTTACCCCAACAGTCAACGTACCTACCAAATGTTCAGGAATAGGTACTGGTGGGACAACATGCTAACTGAAATCAACCATTTCATCTCTTCCTGCTCCAACTGTGCCCAAGCTAAGGTTCTTTGATCTCCTCCAGCTGGCAAACTCATGCCTCTACCTGTCCCACAGCGACCTTGGTCACACTTGGTGATCGACTTTACCACAGACCTTCCTGCATCCCAAAACAACACCACAATCATGGTCACCATTGACCGGTTCTTGAAGGCCTTGAGGCTCATCCCTCTTCCAGGTATCCCTATGGCTGCCCAAACGGCTGAACTCCTCTTTCAGCAAGCCTTCCGCTACTACAGCATCCCTGAAGACGTCGTCAGTGACCGAGGCCCACAGTTCATCTCCAAGTTCTGGTCTTGCTTCATGGAGAGATTGGGGGTGTCCATTAGCCTCACATCCAGCTACCACCCCCAGTCCAATGGACACGTAGAATGGGCCAAACAGGAAATTGGCTGTTTCCTGTAAATCTACTGCATGCGCAACCAGCATGGCTGGGCACGTTTCCTACCATGGGCTGAGTATGCACAGAACTCCCCGAAGCATTCTGCAACTCAGCTAACACCATTCCAATGCATACTTGGCTACCAACCACCCTTGTTCCCCTGGGACAATGCATCTAGTCAGGTCCAGGCAGTAGATGAGTGGTTCCAATGCAGCCAAACCATTTGGGAGGAGGTCCATCAGCAGCTAGAAGTGGTCTGCACCAAATACAAGACTTATGCTGATTGTTATAGAGGAGAGACCCCCACTTACCTTCCAGGTGATCAAGTATGGGTGGCGACAAAGAATCTACGAGAGACACATGCCTGTAAGAAACTCCAACCACGCTACATCAGACCCTTCAAGGTGTTACGTCACATCAATGATGTCTCATATCGACTAGAACTTCCACCACACAGCAGAATCTCTCCCAACTTTCCATGTTTCCAATCTCAAATCCGTCAGACCAGGTCCACTCTCTGATAATACACCCACTCAAGATCAGCCTTCTCTAAATCTCAATGGGGAACCCATCTACCAGGTCAATAAAATCCTTGGCTCCAGGTGAAGAGGCAGCCAGATCAAGTACCTGGTAGACTGGGAGGGGTATGGGCCAGAAGAACAGAGTTGGGTCAAGTCCAAGGACATCCTCGACCCTCTGCTCAAGCAAGACTTCATGCCTGACACCCCAACAAGCCAGCATCCAGAGGTCGAGGATGCCCCCAAAAGAATTCAGCTCCTGGAGGTAGCTCCTTGGGGGGCTCTGTCAGTAAACCTGCTGGAGATGAGCAGACTACAAACATGGACTGCTTGGACTACAACTCCCAGCACACACAGCACCCTCTATTTCCCACCTTCTAACTCACAGCTGACATTCATTTCCTCATCACCCATCTCAGTATTTAAACCCCAGTCACACAAGCACACATTGCGAAGTATCATTCCGGTTTACCATACATACCAAGCCTTGTTATTCTCTATCTACCTTTCTGCCTGTTTGACCTTTGCTAGTGTTTTCTTGTTTCCTTGATTTCTGTTTTGCCCACATTACTCTGTTTGCCTATCGCCCGACCCTAGCTTGTTCTTTGACTATGATTCCTGTCTCTTGTTTTGGTTTGCAATTGTAAAGCTGTCTTCCACCGCACATACATCCTTAAGTGCCTGCGTACTCACAGATCTACTCTACACATACTCAGTGTCAGCTTTTTTAATGCACAAGTTATTTAATTTAGCTGAACAGTAGTCCAGTCATAGTCTGATAATGACATCGACTTGCCATTTTGTTTTTATTTTATTGTATACTATTGCACATATCATATTGTATATTATAAATCACTTCACTATGTGAATCAATAAAAAAAATCAGAAGCACAGTGGTCATTGAATGCCTCTGAACATCCTCTCCTTTTCTCAGAGACGATGTAAACAACACTGCTAATGCCAGCCATTTAGAAGCTCGTCAGTACTCACTGACTACTCTCAGTATAATACACTGGTCCTTTCCAAATAAGATTGAAGACCCCTGTTTACAACACCCTGGAAATTGGTGGAATGATAGTAAGTCAGGTGAGGGATTTCAGGGGAGGAATTTTAACTAATGTGGTTATTCAAGTAGTGTTACATTAACACTAGCTCTCTCTATCTTCAGCTTGAGTAAGGTTAGCTTGCTACTTGTTTTATATTCGATGTGCTCTTGAAGTGGGTAAAGGCTGGTTTATATTGTAGTTACAGTAGTAGTTATTTGGTTTTGGTTGGCAAATGTGTGTTACATGCATGATGTCGCTGGGTAATGCTAACTTCCAGTGACTTTAGCTGGAATCTGCAATAAGCATCATGGGAGTTGTATAGATGACTTGCAACCACATGATCAAAATGTGCTACACCATGAGTGTCCGCCATGATGGTGGATATACAAGGCAACTGGGATGGCAGCCACTGAAAGCACATCTGTAAACAATGCTGAATTTTCTCAGTATTACCATGATTTTAACAATCGAGCGAAGATAGATATGTGTAGTTTTGACCCATATTATTTAAAAAAGTCAGGCTTTTCCAAAGATAAGACATTTCTACCGACCATCGAGTATGAATACAGGTCATTTCGTCCCATGACCATTTCATCCAAAGCCTTTTTCATATGCACTATCAGTTATTTTATATTTCAAGTATTTGTTTGTTCAAAAAAGGAGGAATTCTCAATGGAATTTGACTGAAGCAAAACACATTTTTGTAAAGCAAATGAGTGCCACAGTATGGATCATATTAAATCTTTAGGCACTGAGCAATACTCTCATGGGGGCTTTGTTCGCGAAGCCCAGGCCGAAGTGCAGTCCTACTGATCCAAGACCATGCTTTTTCCAAGGAGGAGGCTTAGAGGGAGGTGCCTGTCAAATTTGGCTTTGCTGTGAGCTCCTTTGCCAGAGTTATTAATTTGTAAAGCTGGCTGGATCATTTTAAATCTTGAGCCGCAGGGCAGCGCTCTCGCAGGGCTTTCATTTGTGAACGCAGGAATACCTGAAATATAAAATAATTGATAGTGCATATGAAAAAGGCTAAAATGGAATGTCTTAACTATTGGATGAAATGGTCATTGGACGAAGTGTCCTGATCCCCTTGTCTCCTCTCCATACTAAGCATCAGAGTTTCCTTTTTCTGAATCATGGATGGAATTCTAAAAAATAGGAATGTGCCACGGTCACAAGTACTGTTGTGACCACAACCATATACAGTGGTGCTTGAAAGTTTGTGAACCCTTTAGAATTTTCTATATTTCTGCATAAATATGACCTAAAACATC
>JAOBAM010000025.1:28653186-28664042 GCA_025212355.1 Notarius kessleri
TAATGCTAGTGTTAGCATTGAAGATTGTGAGCTTCATGTGATATACTGTAAATTCCTCTCAGAAATCCTGTCAGATTAGCATTTGTTAGTGTTAAAGTTTCATAATAAAGAACACTGCTATCAACTATGACATAAAATCCTGTCAGAAATCCCATCAGGTTAGCATTAGTTAGCTATCTTGTTAGCTAACTTTAACAGTGTAAATTGTGAACATTATGTATTTTACTTCTAATTTTTAAGAAAATTCTGTGAGATTAGCTCAACAGATAGCTTATATTATCAAGAAAAATGATGAACTTTAAAAACTATGCCATAAATTCTTCTGAGAAATCCTGTCAGATTAACGCTTGTTAATGTTAGCAGTAGTCTTTATTATGAAACTATCACGTGAAATTCTGTCAGGTTAGCATTTTTTAAAGTTATCTAGCTAGATTTATCAGTAAACAAAATCATGAACATAAGGTATATGTATATGATTTTAAAGATTCAGGAATTCTGTCAGATCTGTTTATTACTGTCAGATTAGCGCTTGTTAGCTTGTTCGTGTTAGCAGTGTTCTTTATTATGAACTTTATCAACTATGACGTAAAATCCTGTCAGAAATCCTGTCAGATTAGCATTTGTTAGCTATCTAGCTAGCTTTAGCAGTGTAAATTGTGAACATATGTATTTTACTTCAAAATTTTAAAAATTCTGTGAGATTAGCTCAACACAGATCGCTTATATTACCAAGAAAAATGATGCCATAAATTCCTCTGAGAAATCCTGTCAGATTAGCGCTTGTTAGCTTGCTAGTGTTAGCAGTGTTCTTTATTACGAAACCTTATCAACTATGATGTAAAATCCTGTCAAGTTAGCATTAGTTAGCTATCTAGCTAGCTTCAGCAGTGTAAACTGGGAACATTTATTTATTTTACTTCAGAATTTTAAAAATTATGTGAGATTGGCTCAACACAGCAAGCTTATATTAACAGGAAAAACGATTAACTTTAAAAACTATGCCTTAAATTTGTCTGAGAAATCCTATCAGGTTGGCGTCTGTTAGGTAGCTGGCTAGTCAGCAATATAGATTATAGGTCTTATATAGATTATAAATAGGACTCTCAGAAATCTTGTGATGCTATTATGAATATTAAAAATCATTTCAGAAATCCTATCAAGTGAGCAATGTTAGATGAATGGATAGCATTAGCAGATGCATTTATGGACACTCGTGTTATGTAACTAGCTACAATCTAAACGCATACACACTAATATACAACTTCCTTCTTCCTGAAGACATGGAAGATCAAATATATAATAATGTCTAATGTATGGTGATTTATTCAACTGCAAAACACAGGGACAGAGAGGGAGAACACACACACACACACACACACACACACACACGCTCTGACCTAATAAGGTAGTGAAGGCGAGTGTGTGGACTGTAATATAAACATCAGCGTTAGTTCAGGATTCACTTGCCAATTCATTAACATCACACTGTGACAATGCACTAACACCAGTGTGTGACCACACACACACACACACACACACACACACACACTCCAGTAATTAAATGAACACTTTTTCCCCGGTTGTTTATAATGAGGTCACTGTAGTAACTGTACAGATTATAGACGATCATCGAGCAGTTCGTTCCAGTCCACTAATATGATCCGATCTAATCTGGTGGAACAGCATTTCCTGACTGCTGATATTCAGTATACCAGCGCTGAGACATTTCACTGTGTGTATTGCGTGACTCGTCTGTCTTCACAACATAAAACTCCACTTCTGGTAATCGTTCATTACACTGAAACTGGGCCTACACTCACTAAAAGCCATCAGTCAGTTGGTGTGTTACCATGGCAACACGCAACACCCTATCCAGCTGTTGCCTCTCAAAAACATTTCAACATGTGTCAGTTACTTTTATTCAGATATTAAAGCTCGACTGCCTTTCAGATTTTTCAAGTGTAGGTCATAAAAAGAATTTTCCCGACACCCAATTATTTTTCTTTACTGGACCGAAAGCTACTGAATTCGAATCAGAGACTTCGACTTGTTTTTTTTTTTTAAACAGAACAATTAATGAATTTATCTCCACATGGCTCTAAATTCTCCGTTATTTTTTCCTGTTTCACTGTGATCCAATTCAAGACACTACGTCATGCAGCACGTGGTGGGCTTTCCTCGTTCGCGCAAGGCATTGTGGGATACAAACTTGAAACAGGAGAGAAAAATGGAGGACGTGTGTGGGTGTGCGAATGAAACGTGAAAGACCGACTACAGTAACAGAAAGAAAGCGAGAAGAAAAGACGTTATATACGAAGGAAAGGAAACGCAGGACCAAACTAATAAATATCGGAGGTCAGCGAGCACCTCGGTGTGATCAGCTGTTCGTTTAGCGACAGAATGATGGAACTGTCAGTGCACGGGCAAAGGTAAACCTGTAGATAGCAGTAATGCAACACTGTGGATTTCAGCTGCTGTAAAACCGAAAAGAAGAAGAAGAAGGTGGTAAACCTACACATGTGCACATTGACTTCTTCTGTCTGCTTGACTGCTCGAAGCGAGTGATTTCATGCACATTATTTGCTCAGGAATTCCCTCAAATTCCCCAGCCACAGAATGGCCTGATATATTTTTTTGAGATATTACAGATATATGACCAAATGACCAAATTTCACAGATTTTATGAAATCAAAAGTCTGTCTAGCTTTAAGGCGCATTACGCAACACCAATCTCCACTTCAATAGCCCTCGGCCTCTCACCTATTATACAGCTAGGGTTACAGTAGAGGGCTAGTCCTCTGGTAACCACAAGAGTTTGACTCCCCACTTGTATCTGTATTGTAGTGTGCCTTATCAGACAGCAGTAGGTACAATTTTTCACGATGGTCTTTGGTATGCCCTGCCCACAAGTAGAACTCACGATCTCCTGATTGAGAGCTGGACATGCTAACCACTAGGCCAACTTTGAAATACTGAAACATATTTTCTGCCTAAGCATACAGTCAGTCTGGGATATTTATGCATCAGACCAGCTCATGACATCCAAGATCCATAATGGAGACCTGACAGTCCTAGATATTGTGATAATTGTGTCAAATAATTTAAGTAATAGTGAACAGATCCAAATATGTGTAAATGTGACCGAGGTTGGAACAAATGCAGAATGTTTTTGATTTTGCAAAAGCCTGGTAAGGATCGCAATGGACCTGAAGCCTATCCTGAAAACATTGGGCACACTGCCTGAAAGGGATGCCAGTCCATCACAGCAGCAGCAGTAGTTGTGGTGTTGTTGTTGTTAGTAGTAATAGTACTGGTGGTAATAGTAGTGGTAGTGTAAGTAGTAATTACGGTTTGCTCCAGAATTTTATTAGAAAGCTGCTCACACAATGCATTTGTAAGTTGTAATTTTTTTGAGAGTGGATCTTTGATGTTCAGTATGTCTCATTTCTAACAGTGCTGTCCTCAATCATTGGGCCATTTTTGAACAACTGTGAGGTGATATGAATACTAAACAGATCAGTGAGTTTTGTACATTGTTTTTTTTTTTATATTCCAGAGCTTCTGTTATTCATTATTGATTTTCCACAAGGGGGCGGCACGGTGGTGTAGTGGTTAGCAGTGTTCCCTCACAGCAAGAAGGTCCTGGGTTCAAGCCCAGTGGCTGGCAAGGGCCTTTCTGTGTGGAGTTTGCGTGTTCTCCCCGTGTCTGCGTGGGGGTGCTCCGGTTTCCCCCATGGTCTAAAGACATGCAGGTTAGGTTAATTGGTGGATCTAAATTGACCATAGTTGTGAATGGTTGTTTGTCTCTGTGTCAGCCCTGCAATAACCTGGTGACTTGTCCAGGGTGTACCCTGCCTCTCACCCATAGTCAGCTGGGATAGGCTCCAGCTTACCTGCGACCCTGTAGAACAGGATAAGCGGCTATGGAAGGATGGATGTCTAGTTCTGCTGCTATATTGTCTTTGTCTTTTATTGTCTCTCATCTGCTGCTGTAACACTGGATTTTCACAACTCGGATTAATAAAGGGTTTCCTTATTCTATCTTATAGCCTTCCATTGACATAATTATTAATGCAGCGAATTAATGCAATCCCTACACCTAACTACACCTAAACCTAACCCTAATCTTAACCTCAGTAACTGAAAGGAAGCCTTTTCCTTTATTGTTGTTGTTGTTGTTTAAGCATGCACACACACACGGACACACACATACAGACACATGGACACACACGCACTTTCCCCCGGCATTATAAAAAGATGAAGCTGCATAGTCAGGCAGATCTGGCACTGGCTTCCTTTTCTCAGCTCAAGGCTTCTCACTCATATCAGTGTGTGTAGATGGCTTCTGAATACCAAACACACACTACAAAGAGATGTCAACACTTCAAGCAAGATTTTGCTTTAAATCCGAAACAGCAAGAAGAAGAAAAAAAAGATGAGACTCCGTTCCATTCCGTTCCTCTGCCTGTATATGTTATGGGATACATAGAGGAAAGGAAGGCAGATAAAGACAGAAAAAATAAAGAGAATTCCCTGGGTGTATACAGATGTTCCATGTTAACAAAGGGTTAGGGTTAGCTAACCTGGCATGAGTCAGAGATACTGCAGTGATAGTACAAGTGTGAAATGTAGCTTCTATTTCCTAGTAATAGAATCACCTACAGCCCGTCAGGTCAGTTCGAAGAAACTGTCTCTGACAGCAGTCTGACATTTCACTGTAATCAATCATGAACCTGCTGTGGTGTAACTCCAAAACTTTGAAGTGTAGGGTTGTCTCTCTAAAGTCTTGCCAGTGATGAAATTCCACTTGAACGTGATCCACAGTGAAAGTATGAAGTGCATCACTGTGCAGCCCATGAGGACTGAATTCTACAGTAGGTGGAAGGCTGTACAAACCCTGCATGATTCATTACTCTAATGACTCACAAGTCCTACCTAAGTTCTTTTGCAGCAGTTATAAAATTCAACTTCTGGTGAGGTGAATGACATAAGGTCATTCCACTTACTGAATGTCTCAGGCTGAGGTGCCAAAGCAGTGTTCTTAACAATATAATATCTTCGATTCAGTTTTATTTGTAGAGTGCTTTTAACAGCTTTAAAAACCTGCCCGTGATGACATGAGAAAGAAATGCTGAAAGGAACCAGACTCAAAAGGGAACTCATCCTCTGTATCTCAACAGCTTGTGGGATAATAAAGCATTACTTTTTCACAGTTGTATATGTTAAATATTTGTTCAAAGGTCACAGTTGTTATTATTAGAGCATATGTTTTTAAGTAAGTTTTCAAGTCTACAGTATCTAGGTGAAATTATCCCCCTGAAGAGTGAGTGAGTCTTGGGCATACACTGTTTTTGGTAAGTGCAATCTTTGGGGTATCTTTACAGGATTATCGACAGAAATCTTCAGGGTATCTTTTTCACTTACTCATTCACTCACATTCAGTGATTGCTTTTTTCTGGTCAGAGTCACAGTAAATCCAATGTCTTATTGAGCTTTCAAAATACTGATCAAATGCATGTTGCAAAGTGTTTCGTTATATCGATGTTACATGATTTATATGGCCAAATACTAAGTCATTCAATGCGTTCATTTGATGCTTCAGCTGCCTTCTGAAATGGTCTAGCTCAGTTGTAAGTAGATGCTGGGCTACAGTAATGTCTGGGACTGTGATTTCAGGGAATGATCTTCTCATGAATAAGAGAGAAATATCACAGCCATTAGAGCATCATTATTGCACTGATGCATGGGAAGAGGAGCCATTATAATACACAATTGTACACAGAGAAATATTTAAACAATATTGTATGAATAAATGTGTGGTTATACTGAATACTGGTACGGTTGTGATCTGATGTAGGGATGAAGCCTCAGGCTGAGTGTTGTAGCAGTTCCATCAACAAGACATTAATATTGAGTAACTGACATTTCAGACAAAATATGGCTAAATGTTCATATTATTTTTGTACCGCTAGCGGAAAATATCCTTTAGAAGCCACACTCACTTTATAGCACACTGACTGGCAGGCTAGCTAGCTAGCTCACATTGATTTGGACATTTCTGCCATTTTTATCTACATATGATGACCTCTCATATTTTAAGTCAAAAGTTATATTCCTGAAAAGTATGATTTGCCATGTCCACTGATGATGTGGCTATATCTACTGTCATGACAATTTTGCAATAGGAAATGGAATTTTGTGTATGGAACACAGATGAGTGGAAGGATACACACAGTGACACATCATGGTGTGGTTACACTAAATATAAGCATTCTTGGAACAACATTTAACCAATCACATTTGTGGACCGGAACTACTAACTGTTGTATAATATAGAATGTAGGTCCTGGTAGTATAATTTCAACATGGCTTAGACCAGAGGTATTCAACTAAAATTCAATTTGTAAAGGTCCAGTTAAATAAAATTTATTGCATACAAACATAAATAAGCAACTAAATTAATAATTGATTCTATGCTTAAAAAAAAAAAAAGCTTTTAAAGGCGAACCATTACTGATTAGTTCTGGCTATAAATAAGATTTACTTATTTATTTATTCATTGTTATATTTTTTTTATACATAGTGGTGCTTCATGTTACCCATTTTGACCAGCATGACTGATGGCCAGAGTTTTGACATTGATGTAGGGAGAATGTACAAACCCCATTTCCAGAAAAGTTTGAATTTGATGCCTGCAACACTCAAAAAAAGTCAGGACAGAGGCATTATTAGCATTGTGTTACATCACCATTTCTTTTCATAACACTTTTTAATCACATGGGATCTGAGGATATGAATTGTTGCAGTTTTACATTTGGAATTTTTGTCCATTCTTACTTGAGACAAGACTTCAGCTGCTCAACAGTCTGTGGTCACTGTTGTCTCACTCTCCTCTTCATGATGCACTATACATTCTCAATAGGAGTCAGATCTGGACTGGCAGCAGGCCAGTCAAGCCCACACACTCTGTGCCTATGAAGCCATGCTGTTGTAGCCTGTGCAGAATGAGGTCTGGTATTGACCTGCTGAAATAAGCATGGATTTCCCAGGAAGAGACGTCACCTTGATAGCAATATACGTCTCTCTAAAATCCCAATATACACCTCAGAGTCAATGGTCCCTTCACTCATATGTAACTCACCCTTGCCGTGGCTACTGATGCACCTCCATATTGTCACAGATGCTGGTTTTTGCACCTTTCTCTGATAACAAAATGAATGGTCATGTTCACCTTTAGGACAGAGAACTTGATGTCTACTTTTCGAAAAACAAGCTGAAACATGGACTCATCTGACCACAGCACACATTTCCACTGTCTTTTGGTCCATCTGAGATGAGTTCAGGCCCAGAGAAATCAGCGGTGTTTCTGCATAAAATTGATGCCCGCCATCACTGCAGAGGACTTTGCGGTCTTCTTTGAAGAAAATATTGTGGCCATTTGTAACTCCTTCACCATCTCTTCCCCTCCCCACTGTCCTTGTCCCTTCCTCTCTCCTCTCTGCTTTTTCTCCTCTTTCCTCATCTGATGTCACTCAGCTCCTGCTCTCTCATCATCTTACCAACTGTGCCCTTGACCCTCCAGATCCTCCAGAGTATCATTCCTAATATGCTCCCAATTATCACCTCCCTTGTCAACTCCTCCTTGTCCTCCTGATACTTTCCCTCCAGTTTTAAATGGGCCCACATCACTCCACTGCTGGAAAAAAAAAACACCCTAGACCCCTCTGCCATCCAGAATTACTGCCCAGTTTCTCTTCCCCCTTCCTATCAAAGATGCTTGAACATGCTATTGCTAACCAACTCTCCTCATTTCTCTCTCAGAACAACTTCCTGAATTTTCACCAGTCTGGCTTCTGAGCCAGACACTCAACTGAGACTGCACTTCTCTCTGTCAGTGAGGCACTTCATGCAGCATGTGCCACCTCCCTCTCCTCTGTCCTGATTCTCTTAGACCTTTCTGCTGCATTTGACACTACTGATCACCCCATCCTCCTGTCATCCCTATCAGCACTGGGGATCTGTAGGACAGCCCTGGAGTGGTTCAAGTCCCACCTCTCTGGTTGCTCCTTCCAGGTTACCTAGGCTGGTACAGTATTGGCACCATGCCCACTTACTACTGGTGTCCCCCAAAGTTCAGTCCTTGGTCCACTTCTCTTCTCTGTCTACACCATAGTCTCTTGGCCTGATTATCTCTGCTCATGGTCTATCCTACCACTGCTATGTTAATGACACTCAATTGGTTCTCTCTTTTCTTCCTTCTGTCATATAGGTCTCTGCTTGCATCTCTGCCTGCCTGCATGACATCCAGAGCTGGATGGACAATCATCACCTGAAGCTCAACAAAAGCAAAATGGAGGTGATCTACATTCCCACTCCATCCTGTCCACCTCTGGACTTCATCATCTCCCTGGGGGACATCTCTATGTCAGCTTCACCCAGCGCGAAGAACCCAGAGGTGGTGTTCGACACCAGACTCTTCTCTTCAGTGAACATTGCTGCAGTGACCCAGATGTGCAGATTCCTCCTAACAGCATTCAGAGAGTCCACCCCTTCCTCACCACCTACTCTACTCAGCTCCTGGTCCAAATGCTGATCCTCTCCTGCTTGGACTACTGCAAATCTCTCCCTGCTGGCCTCCCAGCATCTGCCACCAGACCCCTGCAGCTCATCCAGAATGCTGCAGCCTGCCTGGTCTACAACCTCTCTCATTCCTCCCACACTACCTCTCTGCTTGCTGCCCTTCACTGGCTGCCTGTCGCAGCTTGCATCAAATTTATGACATTGGTGCTAGCTTACCAGACAGTCAAGGTCCAGCATACCCTGAGAGACTGATCCAACCATACATGCCAGCCAGATCCCTATGCTCCACTGCTACTGGTCATCTGGCCCCTTCTCCTTTCTACTCCTGCCCAGCCTACAAAAGAGTGCTGTCTGTCATGGCTCCCCATTGGTGGAATGGCCTTCCCAGTGAGCTCAGAACTGCTGACTCCCTGACCAACTTCAAGCGCAGAGTCTTCAGGCTGCACCTCTCCCATGCTTCCCTTTCCACTGTGTAATCACATCTCTGTCTTAGCTGTCTTGACCAGCCCAGGCTGTGTCCTGTCTAGCCTAGTCATGATGACTTTGTGTTAGCTATTGGGTTTTTTAGTTTTCTCTATTTAGTTGTACTTTGTCAGCTTATTTGTATGGATGGCTTGTTTTCCTTGGCTGTTTGCTGATGGTTGTTATTTCAACAGAATATTACACTAGGTGTTATTCTGTCATTTGTTCATTTGACACTAGGACTTTCTTGTCTAGAAATTAAGCAGTTCTCGTACCTGACTTTTGTACTTGTATGTTGTTCTGGATAAGAGCGTCTGCTAAATGCCTGTAATATAAAGTAATGTAAAGTTGGTTAGTAAAACTATTGAAAATATTTTCTTTCTAATTTTGTCAGTTAAATAACGGTTCACATGAATTAACAAATCACAGATTTTTGTTTTTCTTACATTTTGGAAAATATCCCAACTTTTCTGGAAATGGGGTTTGTACACACACTTTTCTAGCCATTCGTCTTCATACATTCTGTTTTCATGTCACATCAAGTCATGTCATCAGCTCAGACCAAAGAAAGTAAACAAAATAAAAAATATATGAAAAAACTTTCTCACCGAACATCTCCAGCTCTGTAGCAACATCCTGGGTCTTCTGTGCTGCCTTTAGCTACATAAATTATGTAAGTGCATGTGATTCTAGAAGCAGCAATAGAGCATACTCTGCAAAAGCTGAGCTAGTTTAAAAATTTGAGCTATTGAACTATTTTAAGCCAATCCCAGCTGACTTCAGGCAAGAGGTGGGGTACACACTGGGCAGGTTGCCAAGCTATCGCAGGTTTAACACAGAGAGAAATAGAAGGGCACTTGGTAGCTTGTGTACCAATCTGCCAAGCCATGTATTATCACCATCTAATTACTTGAGCATAGGATAATATAAAAGCTGTACACCAAATTTCATCAAAAATCTGTTCATTACTTTTTGAGTTACATTTGGAACAGGCAAAAAAAAGGGAAAAAAAAAATCCTGGATCTGCATACATATCCAGATTTACATCAAAATCCAATAATTTGTTCCTTGGCCCATGGCCCACCTTTACTCAAAATATCATCAAAATACATAATCCATTCACTATTTTTTGAGTTGTGTTGTGAAAAGTCAAACAAACAAACAAACAAACAAATGAAAAGTCATGCAGAGCACGATACTTGTGAAAATCACGAAGAAACGGAAGTTATGGCCGATTAGGTGTTTTTACAAGATTTGACCTTGCTGACCTTGACCTTTGACCTTGACCCACCAAAAACTAATGATGTCTTTGTATAACCCTACTGAGTTGTCCTGTGCATTTTAGTGAAGATTGGTCAAGAAATGACGATGCTAGAGCACCAATAAACAAACAGGCAGATCAACATACTTGCAAAAATCTCTGATTTTCGCAACAGACGGAGGCGAAAACAGAACCTCCTCCCACAAAGTCGGTAGTGGTAACAATTCTGCCACCTCATTGCTGATTTTCCTCCAACAGCACACTCCTCCATGCCTTATTGCTGACATGTTACATTTTTATATGTAAATTACTCAACTCAAGGTTCTATTTTAAATAATCTAATCTTGATTAACAAGTCAGCTGTTTTTATTTCATACTGTATATAATAATAAAAATAGGTACCTTATGGGTATATGTGGCTACTGCTTATAAATAAAATTGTTTTCTGATACCATGTCCATACAGTAAATATCACATATACACTGTGTTCCAAATTATTATGCAAAAAGTGTTTAGGAGTGATAAGGTAAGAATTTTTTTGTTTGTCAGTTAA
>JAOBAM010000025.1:29155530-29167915 GCA_025212355.1 Notarius kessleri
CCAGGGGGTCCCTGGTGGGCCCCTGGGTGGTGGATGTTTGGATTTTTGTTTGTCTTGGGTTAACATCACCATTTCTCAATGGATCTTCAATAAATTTGACATGAAAGTCTGGAGGGTACTCGTAATTTTGCAAAACCCGGGCAACACCAGGTAACCTGCTAGTACTTAATATTCCAGCTTTAGTGATTTACACTGAACTACAACATAACCGGCAAGTGGCCTAGTGGTTAGTGTGTCTGCCTCTTGATTGGGAGATCGCGATTTCTACACATGATTGGGTCATACCAAAGACCCTCATAAAAATGGTGCCTACTGCCATCTGGCAAGGCATGCTGCAATACAGATGTGAGTGGGGAGTCAAATTCTCATGGTTACCAGAGGACTAGCCCCCCACTGTAACCCTAGCTATGTAATATAGGCAAGAAGCTGAGGGCTATGAAATGGAGATCGGCACTGCCAAACGCACCATGAATGGTGTGGGAAGGCCTTTGACAACATATCACAACAAAGCATGGGCATCTAAGGTGACATATCTATGTGTTGGAAATATGAATACCCAGAACATTTAGACCCCATATGGCACTGCTTTCAAAACAATGGCAGGTGAACCGAGTGTTGTGGTGCTTTTGTTAGCCAGACACATTTATATCAATCTTCAAACACAACCGATGTTGCTGAGCATCATATGCAACATGTAATCATTTCCATTAAATAATTACTGTTTAAGGGAAGTCATAGCTTCATTATATCGACTATGAGATGTTAAACTGCACTGGCAAACAGAGAGAGAGAAAGAGAGAAAGAATCAGAGCAAAAGGGAGAAGAAGAGAGGAGTGGAGAGACTCATGCAAGCAACATGTTTGTTCAATCAGAAATATGTTGGAGGAGAAAGTGAAGGGAGGTTGGATGTGATTTGAGGGAGAAAGGTGCACGGACCTTAGATGCTGTAGACGGAGATGTTTGAATTGTTGACATTTGATGCTGGTCTCAGAAAAAAGAACATCAATATCAAAAGTGCTACACCCCTGTCCTGACATGCTGGCTGTCCTTTTTACACAGATGTTGATTCTGGCTTTGTTTCTACCAATCATGATAGCTCAGAGACGGAACAACACAGACCCATGTTTGACATTTGGACATTTTATACAGAACGTGAGGTGGAATAAAGGTGTAAGATTCTCACCTTGAACAGGCTGTGTAAAAAAGGCTGTTGACGAATAACCATTCACACTCACATTCACAGCTATTCGTACACACACACACACACACACACACACACACACACCCCTACGGGCCTCTCTCTATGACAAAGCACACCTCCAATGTTTTTGTGGAGGAGTATGGAAACTGGAGAACCCTGAGCAAAACACATGAACACGGGGACTCTGTATCTGTGAGGAGGAAACATGATTCGCTGCCACCTATATCCCATATTTTATAGAATGTACAATCAGTATCATAGTCAATTAGACTTATTTTCTGCTGATTTTATCTGTACTATCTGGTCATTCTACTGTATGATTCTATGTTCCCTGTAGCATTGAATATGTTTCAGTAGGGTGTCAGATTGGCCAAAAACCTACTAGGATATCAGTTATTTTTCTATAACACCTGAGTGATCCACCAAAGCATGAGTTCCTTGATGAAAATGGATTACACATTATATTGCTGACTTCACACATGTAAACTTACATCCAGCATGAAAGAGCAATACCATTTATTTCAGCTGGGTAGGGAAAACTGCAGGAGAGTGATGGATGAGTTCAGCAATTATACAGAATTAGCTGAACTCACCACTTTTATCTTGGTCTATGATTGGTGAACTCTCCCAGGGAAATGTGAACCTGAATAGAATAGACTTATAATGGCTACCCATCATGCTGTCATTATTATTCTATACAATGTGCCCACACCAAAGATTCAACACTTCAGAGATTCAGTTGTTGGTAAGAAGTGGGGAGAGGGTTGGTTGAGAGGGGTAGGGATGGAAAAATACTCTTTTTTTTGTATGGTTAGTGCAGTTTTTCATTGAAGTTTGCATATAGCATACATAATGGTTGACCCAGTAACTTAGATAATATAGTATTAGTCTAGGATAGTAGTGGCTGCATCAAATAATGTAATATCAAATACCATCAATACTTTGGATATTATAGGTGTTGCAAAAAATAAAACCCAAAAGAAAACAAACTGTCCAAATCTCACTATTGCTTCACAACATTTCTTAACACCCAAAGTGTTTCAGTAAGTCCCACTGGACTCCAGTGTACACTACGTGTTCATTTTAACACTACAGTAGGACTTCTTACAGGGAAATTTTGTTGTGTATCGGTTCCGCTAAACATACAAACTGGTATTCTTGTTAAACCTCATTATAAACAAATGAGGTTCACTGCTGAGGAAAAACTCCTAGCATTACTCCTTTACAAGGCACTGCATAATTGTGCTGCATGGGGGGAGGGGGGATGTGAAACAACAACAATTCCTTTGCATAACAAATTGCTTTGACCCACACAGAATACCAGGTAACTTAGAACTATAAAACTCTAGGGGCCTTGTGTATCAAACTATGTGTAGGTTCCATAGGTTCAAACTTATAAGAATTGTATGTCTTATGAACAGCTCCTGCCAAAAATCCCAAGTGGAGTAAGGTGTGTCCCATTAACATGCTTGCATTTGTTTATTTATCTCCTATGCATATAAAACAGGACCATGATCCTTCTTGTATTGGTTGAAACACTGGTGAAATCAATAAGGAAAACAGAAGTGGAATTTACACTGTTGGAACTTTAGAATGTGAAAAAAACCCATTGCTATTAAACATTATACTGCATACTATTATAAGAAAATAATTAGTGATCAGGTGGCCAATGTCCTGGAGTGTTTTTATTCCTCTTTTAGCACATCAGTTTGCCAAAGTTTTGTATTAACTAAGAAACAATGAAATTGAACAAGCACAGCATGGTGGTGCAGTGGTTAGCACTGTCACCTCACAGGATGAAGGTTCTGTGTTCAAACCTCGTGGCCTACTGGGGCCTTTCTATGTGGAATTTGAATGATCTGCCTGGGTGTCCTCTGGGTGCTCCAGTTTCCTCCTACAGTCCAAAGACATGCAGATTAGGTCAGGCTATTCTAGATCTAGGTCCATACTGTAGGTGTGAATGGTTGTTTGTGTCTGTGTTGGCCCTGCAATAGATTAGTGACCTGACCAGGGTGTAGCCTGCCTCTTCCCAAAGTCAGCTGGGATTGGCTTCAGTTTCCCCTGCAACCTTGATGGATAAGCAATATAGAGGATGGATGGTATGGAATAATTAAGAATCAGTGTTATGTAGTCTCTTACATTATAGTCTTTCACTCAGCAGTCTCTCTCTTGAAGTTAAAAAGAAAAAAAAATGCAGCTTGTGTCATTACTCAGAAACCTCAGAGATAACTGCTGTAACATAAAGTAAATGGGAAATGTTAACCTGCTGTAAAGCGAATGGTACAGGTTTAACTATTGTAAAGAGAATGAGCAGAGCTAATCTTCTGTGAATCAAATGGGTGCAGCTATAAACTGCTGTCAAGTTATTATGCAGAGTTGACCTTCTGTAAATTGAATGAGTGAGGCTAACCAGTTATGTAATGAATGGGCAGAGCTAACCTGTTGCAAAATTAATGGGCAGAGTGAACTTAAAGTGAATGGGTGAGGTTAAACTACTGCAAAGTGAATGGGTGTGGCTAACCTGTTGTAAAGAGAATGGATGACTAACCTGCTCTAAGGTGAATGGTACAGATTAAGCTACTATAAACTGATGAGGTGGCTGTAACAGAGCCCTCCCCACCCTCCATGTCCACATGACATGGAGCCAACATAGATGGCCCTGGGACTGCCTCTCGAGTCAACGCTGCACACATTCCATACTGTACTTCATCATGACCATCCACAAACATGTGCTTCACTAATGCCTGAAACCCTGGCCAATTTGTCCCCAGAATTAAATATGTGAGGCAAGGACTAACTGCCACCTGTATACTATGGTTTCTCCCTTGGAATTTAATTATGATGGGTACTGGCAGATACTCATGAACATATCCATGTACACACCTCACCTTCACCAATCATGCATTTCATAATGCCCTACATTTAATCAGGTTTTGACGGACTGTGGTCTGGTTACACCATGATCCTCCAAGGCCTGATGTGTAATCCCTTGAATACTCAGTGACACGTGGTACTTTCCTGCTTGATCGGGGGAGGCATGAGGTGCATCAGGAATCCGGATCAGAATTCCCATTTCCATGACAGAAAGCTGATCTTGGAACTGCCCAACTTTCCAGCTGAGCCTGCAAACCTACCCGGACTGTGCCCTGGTACCAGTGAGCATGGATGGTTCCATCTGTGGAGAGAGATGGAGTTTGTGGAGACATTGAGCTGGAAGGAGAAGGGGTGATGGAAAATGGAGAGGCACACAGATTTGGCAAGCTAGTTTCAGGGGAATTGGCCACTGTTTCTGTGGTGCAAGGGGAGGGAATGGCAAAGCAGGGGAATGATGAGAGCGAGTGCGAGAGAGAGAGAGAGAGAGAGAAGGGGGGGTAGGGGGCTCATATGCTTGTGGAAACACTGCCATATGGTCTTCTGCCAGCCGGATCGCCTCTTCCAGTTTCCAGTAATGCCGGCGGTGTCACTGTACCAGCTCCACCATCCCTTCTGGCAGCCAAATGATGAACTGCTCCAGAACCACCCTGTCAATGACATTATCAGTGTTGCACCTCTTTCGGCAGGCATCTCGGAGCTGTTGCACAAAGGCAAATGGTTGGCCAAGTTCACTGAATGTCAGTATGCAGAAGTGCTCAGGATGCTGTTTTGGGGTGCGGCTGACCCATAACAAGATAGCCCATTGAGGTTTGATCAGTTTCATCTGGGTTGGACTACCTGCCACAGCAGGTTAATGAGGAGGAGCTGTTGGGCTGTGAGCTGGGTTTCCTCCGACAGGAGCACCTACTGTGAAGGCGACCAAGTGAATGCTTCCATGGCTGCAGTGGCGGCTGGACATTGGTGAGGGTCTGGATATTCTCGGCAAGGGGTGATGACTTCATGACAGTGCTTCTTCCAAAAATCCTGGGTTTTGGCACAAGTGTAACACTCTAATGCTTCAAGGGAAATGATAAAATGGGAGTTGGTTTACTTTCACTTTTCAGCAATTTATTTGCACTCTACACACACGTATGCACACACTCATGGCTTTGTCCTGATCAGCTCTTCCTCTGGTCACCATATTCTCTCTGCAAACACACACAAAGGAGACACATAAACAAAAATTGCTGATAGTCCAACCCAGATGAAACTGATCAAGTGTGACATGCTGATTCAACCTGCCTCCTCTCCATCCACAGCTGACAATCGACCACACCCCTGCTGCCACAGTGAGGCTAACCTGCAGTAAAATAAATGGGTATGGCTAACCTGCTGTAAATGGAATGGGTGGGGCTTCCCTGCTGTGATGGGAATGGGTGGAGCTAATCTGCTGCAACTAAATGAGCAGGGGATTTACATATGTTTCTCTGTGACAATACAAGAAGAGGACTGTTAATGCAGCTGAGTTTTCATAAATCGATCTTATGTATGAAGGTGTGAGTCATGCATTTTGAAATAAATGAACAATGAGAGCTAAGTGAAGCCGGAGTCAAATTCCTCATGTATGTCCACATATACCTGGCAATAAAAGTGTTTCTGATTTCTGATTCTGATTTCTGATTGTGTTACATCACTTTTGCTTTTAATAACACTTTTTAATCGTATGCAAACTGAGGATACAAATTGTTGCAGTTTTAGAATTTGAATTTTTGTCCATTCTTGCTTGAAACAAGACTTCAGTTGCTCAACAGTCCATGGTCGCCATTGTCTGATTCTCATCTTCATACCTGTCAACTATTTCGGAGACTAGCCTTATAAGCCCTCACAAAAACCATTATTGAAGACAAAAATCCTTACAAACTAAAAATGAAACAACTATTTATTGTTTTTGAGGCATAATATATTGAAAAACAAACAAGAAAAAACTTCAATAACACTTTTTCCATGTCATAATTTGCATCATGAAGTTCATGATAATGTCCATCCCATAATTCACTCCATGAAATTGAAGTTCAACAATCTGCCTTTTAAATAGGTCAGCCCATTCAGGAATGTACAGTAAATTTTAGTGTCATACTGTTTTCTAATTTGTAACACTGACTGTTGCCTCTTCAAGGACTAACAACTTAGAACATTCTGCACCGAAACATGTTCATCTGATCATGCTCATTACATGCATAGTAGACGTGTGTAGCAGATGTGCGTACAAGCCAGCGATTAGAGACAATCCAATCAGCTTTAGAGCTGATCACACTCCCGGAGCATGATCAGGGCATGTACTTGCAATGATGTAATGCAATAGATGTCTCCTTTTTATTTAGTAAAGAGTATATATAGATTTGAGAACAAAGAGATGGTATGAGTGGTGTGCTGAACCCTTATCTCTACGTGTCCGCTTCTATAATAAACCTTCTTTCACTTGCATAAGGACGAGACTGGTGTTGGTGTTTGTCATTTTTCCATGACAAATCTTGGCATCCCTTGGGTGGGCTGCATGACTTCTGCGGTCTTCTGGGCGGCAAGTGGACTGGAGGATGCTCGTGGAGAAACAAACATCCATCCTTAACCCTGTATTCTTCAGAGAAGAGGCGGTACACTTTTTGCTGCCCAGAGGTGGGAAATGCTGCAGTCCACCATTAAATAGGTAGGAACCGCTAATTCTATTTGACCTTATTTAAAGTTTACAAAATTAAAGGAGGACTGAAATTACTGACCAGTGAAGTTTAATGTCTGTGTCATGGCAAAGATGTATCAGTGAGGAGTCAATGATCTAGAAACTGGGTTTCTAAGATAGAAGTTCTGGGAAATTTGACCTCAACAACAGCCGAGGATTAAAGTTTCCCTTAGTTCTTGAGAAAAATTAAGGATTTATACCAACAGGTATATCTTATGGAACTACATCAAGTTTGGGAAACTAATGAAAGCAAGTTGGTTAAGAGGTAGTTTGGTTGAATGGCATAACTTGTGATAGGTTGTTGTCAGCAAAAGACGGATCCGCCATTGACTATCAGTCATTGAACAATCGCCCATGACATGTTAAATTGTTCCTACATAGATAATAAGAACATCAGACTCATCCTATATACACCAGTGTGCTCTCCTTTATCTACTCTGATCTCTCTCTCTCTCTCTCTCTCTCTGCTTTCTTCTTACACACAGTTGCAAGGTGCTGTGTGTGTGTGTGTGTGTGTGTGTGTGAGAGAGAGTTGTGCCACGAGAGTGAGAGATCTCGTGTGTGTGTGTGTGTGTGTGTGTGTGAGCGCACAATTTGCACCACGAGAGTGGGAGATCTCCTGTGTGTGTGTGTGTCTGTGTGTGTGTGTATTTCTAGTTTTCTCGCTAATGCAGCATGGGTGGTGCAAGTTTTATATACTGTGAATGCAAGTTTTATTTCATTATTCTATTCATACAGAATCATAAGATTTTCTCTCTGTAACAAGGAGTCAAGTAATCTGAAGTAAAATGGGTTCGTGCCATAACAAAGGCACTGAGGACACAACACGGCACATGATAAGGCACTGTGGTTGTTGATATGATAGTCCTAACATAACATTCATGAGAGTTAATTATGGGGAAGACTCTCTAGCACAGTTTGATATCTGGGTAAAAAAATGCAGGTTTCCCAAAAAGGGAAGTTTTAGTATGAGGCAGTTGGAAGGCTTAAAAAAGGCTTTAGATAAGAAAGAGAAGAATGAATTAGACAAGAATAAAAAAGAATGAGGCATTCTTAGCGAACTGGAAAGTGTTTGGAGAGCGGCAGAGTGAGGCACATAGGAGAGATAAATGACAGGTAGGGCCCTCATCTGTTTCTCAGTGTTTTAAGTTGCAGGCTGATCCTGACCTCAACTCCACCCCACCAAAACGACGACTACCACAGCCAGATGAGAATGACCCAACACTTCCTGTTACAACACCACCAGTAGCAGAAGGAGGAGTCCCAGTCCTCATGTCATCTAAGCCCAGTGCACCTCCCCTGCAGGCCCTGGCACAGCACCCATTCTACCCAGACCTGGCAGAGGTCACAGGTCCACCACCCAGATATGAGGACCACCTCACAACACCTCATCAGAGCGAGCCATCACCACTGATGACAAGGAAATAGAGAAAAGTTAAAGAGCACGTAGCAGGCTCACATCCAGAGGATGATGGCGATGAAGCGTTGAACATGCTGATGGTGGAAGAGGCAGGGACAGGTGGGTCTATGCTGGTTCACCACCCATGAACTCTGGTAGATATAAAGGAAAGCATGACACACCTCCCTAATGTGCCTGAAATGGGAGGAAGTAAGTTTGGGGAAGAGCTGTTGATCTTCTGCAGAGAATTCAGGCCTACTACACATGAACTGAGACTTATGGTCAAGATGGGCCTAGACTGGAGACCTGGTAGAGGAAGAGGCAGAGAAAGAGTTAACAGATCTGATCTGGTGTGTTACAACTGTGGGAAAATAGGACACTTTGTGAGAGAGTATATGGCAGAGCAACCTAAAGCTGACTGATGGGTGGGAGAGAGGGACGGAGAAGCGGCTGAGAACAGAGGAGGCAACACACAACACGAAACCAATCAGGTAGTTCACATTATACAGGAACATGCACCCCAGCCTAATCACACAGACAACATTAGACAGCTACATGACCTCCAAACGCAGCAAGGTGATGAAAGTTTATCTTTCCTTAAATATACAGCCTTCCCATTTACCCAGCTTCCGTGCATGCCATTGACAATATGGGGGAAAAAGTTTAATTTCCTGGTAGATTCAGGAGCTACCCATTCAGTCATTAAACAGGGAGAACTGCATTTACCATTTGAACCAAGTTCTCAATCAATTTGCACAATTGGGGCAACAGGCCATTCAGTCATAGAAAAGTTCTCAAAATCTGTCTCAAGTCAGGATTAAGATGGACAGGAGGTGGAGCGTTCATTCCTGATCCCCTCTTCCTGCTCAGTTAATTTACTCGGGCAAGATTTAATGTGCAAGTTTGGCTTGGTTCTTACATCATCCCCCAGAGGGCATTACAGTGACAAATTCCACTTTGACGCGCGTTTTACATGAACAAAAACTCCCCGTTTATGTACGAGTGGAAGCTCTGTCCAGACACTTTAATGTAACTCAATACCTTGTGCAGCAAGCACATGACAGAGGTGTAACATGATGTTGACTATATGGAGCATACGGACCATCACTGCACAGCCCACATGCATGATGGAAAGGATGCTGCATATGAGAGAGTATGGTTTAAAGATGCCTGCAAGCGAGAACGTATTCGCCTTAGAGATTTATACTGGTCAAAAGAATATTGTACATATTCTGTTGAATTACAGCACTGCACACAGACATTTGTGCCTGGATTCAATTGGAGGGCATAACCCAATTCCCTAGGTGCTGTTTGATGTCCCATCATCCACACCCCACGTTTCTTTAGCCAAACCAAAAGGCAGTCCCATGGAAGGTGGAGGAACGTTGGCTTTGAGGGTGTGAGAGTAAGAAAGCCTCTGATCAGATTAATACAATGGATCCTTCTGTATTTTATAATCCAGAAAAGGAGGTCTTTAAGCAAACAAACAAACAAACTCTATGCTAGTAGATGTACAGCGCAAAACTCTCCATGCGCTTAGTGGGGGCTTTTGCAAGCATCTCCTGGAATATCTCCCTAGCCCAAGTCCATCCTAGGCTGGTAGAAATTCCACCAGAGCTCGAGGCCACAGGTAAACATGTGGGTTTAATGAAGCATGCTGAACCGGTTGTGATAACTCCCAAGTCAGATTTTAGACCTAGATAGACAGTACCCACTAAAGCCAGAGGCCATAGAAGGTGTTAGGCCTGTCTTAGAGTCTCTGTTGCAGACAGGAGTAATTGTCCCTTGCCCAGACTCACCAGTGCACACTCATATTTCCTGTAAAGTCAGAAAACCTCCCCAACCTGATGAGTGGCGTTTTGTACAAGACTTACAAAGCAGTGAACGCAGCTGTCAGTGTGCACTAGATGTTCTGAACCCCTACACCATTCTTGGTCAAGTGTCACCTAATAGTAGATGGTTTTCAGTCATGGATCTAGTGAACGCGTTCTTCAGCAGAGACAGTCAGTCAATACTGGTTTGCATTTATATTTGATGGCAAGCCTTACACCTTCACATGTTTGTGCCAAGGGTATTGAGAGTTATTTACACAATTTACAACCAAATGCTCACAGAGCCTGGACTCTTTTGTACTCACTCCAGGCTCCACTTTCCTTCAGTCTCCATGCTTCTGGTAGAACAGAAAACTTCACACTTGTCAACGCAACAGTCGTTAAGATGTAACACCGTCCTGCTTGACATGCCGAACATGACAGTAAAACATTGTACTGTCCTTAACCCCGCTACTTTGCTCCCTACAGAGGAGGACGATGAACCACATGACTACATAGCACTTAACCAATTATGTTCCCCTAGGTTGGACCTCAAGGATGAACCACTCACGAATCCAGACACGATTCTGTATGTGGATGGGTCAACATCATGACACTCAAACAGGTAAATCAAGTTCAAAATGTTTGTCATATGCACAGTAAGGACATGTCCTCTTGCACAATGAAATTTAGTTTACTGTCCACCATGAATGCCAATTACAAATAAATAGGCAGAAGTAGTAATACAAAGTAAAGGCAATATAGTGCAAAAATAAAAGCAAAGAAAAGCAACAAAAACACCCAGTATAGTACAAAATAAAAGTAAATTTAGTGCAAATTAGGTAGCTTAATACAAAAATAAGGCAATGATCAGACGTAGCAGTAGAAGGGCAGTAACATGCGAATGTGCAAACAATGTAACCAGATTTAAACAGTCAAGGAACAGCAGCAAGAGGAGCAGTAATGTGCAAACAAATGTAAACAGATGTAAACAGTCAAGGACTGTTTACAGGGAGGTAGTCCATGGTTATAGACTCCTGTCAACTGTTCAGGAGTCTGATGGCGGTGGGAAAGTTAGTTCTTTAGTCTGACAGTCTTAGATTTCACACTTCTGTACCTCTGACCTGAGGGTAGAAGTGTGAACAGTCCTTGCTGGGGGTGGGTAGAGTCTGAGGATGGAGGCAGCTCTCCTGTGAACTCTACAGTGGTAGATGCTCTGCAGAAAGGGCAGTGGAGTTTTGGTGATCCTCTCAGCAGTCACCACCACCCTCTGCAGGCGTTTGCAGTCCATAGCTGTAGCGCTGCTGTACCACACAGTGATTCAGTTGGTCAGGATGCTCTCAATCACGCAACTGTAGAAGTTACTGAGGATCTTGGGAGACATACGAAACTTCCTCAGCCTCACTCAAATGGGCTATGCTGTAGTTTCAGACAAAGAATTAATCACAGCAGGAGCATTACCTAGTCACTTGTCAGCTCAAGCAGCAGAGCTGACAAGTGACTTGCCTTGACAGAAGCATGTAAAATATGCAACAGGTAAAATCAGCCACTATCTACACAGACCACAGATATGCCTTTCGTGTAGTACATGACTGGCACAATCTGGAAACATAGAAACTTCCTGACCAGCTCAGGCACACAACCCACCACAAGCTTGTTTCTGACCTGCTGGATGCTGTCCTACTCCTATCTGCTCTTGCTATATGCAAGTGTGATGCACATACTAACAAATCTGATCCAGTCTCTCCAGGTAACGCACAAGCTGACGCAGTGGCAAAACAGGCAGCCACAAGGACCCCAACTTCATTAATGCTTTCAATTAACCCTTCTACACCTCCCTTACAGGTTTCTGACATCCAGCAGTGAGCCACAGCAGAGGAAAAGACTGTGTGGTGGAAAGAAAGGTGTAGTATTAAAGATGGGATCTGGACAAGCCCAGATGGTCGACCTTGTCTCCCAAATACATGTTTTCATATTATGCTAAGTTGACACATGAGAAAGACCATGTGTCAAAAGGGGGAATGATAGCAGCAATAACAAAGGATTCTCTAATTACTCTCAAAATTTTTGTCAAAAATGTCTTGTGTGTGTGCAACCCTCTCTTCTGCTCTGAATAATATTCTCAAACAGGTGAGATCAGCCTTACCAGTCCTGGGGCTGGGACCACTGCATGACCTGAAACCTGGTGACTGGGTGGTGATAAAGGACTTCAGAAGGACAAAGTGGAACAAGCCCAGGTGGATGGGACCATCCCAAGTGCTGCTCACCACACAATCAGCTGTAAAGGTGGACAACAGAGCCACGTGGGTACACGCCAGCCACTGCAGAAGAGTACCTGAACCAACGGACAAGCAGCACAAGGAGGCCCTGGTACAGGAAGGAGATTA
>JAOBAM010000025.1:29820123-29832074 GCA_025212355.1 Notarius kessleri
GGCCACGGGGCTCGAACCCGGACCTTCTTGCTGTGAGGCGACAGCGCTAACCACTACACCACCGTGCTGCCCCCACCTAAATCACCTCAAACAATTTGGCAAACTGCATTATGGTCTAATGAGCTCAAGGTCGGACTTATTGGCTCATATTTCTAAACTATAAGTTTGGTGAAAAAGCAAAATGGCTTATCACCAAAAGAACACCATACCCATGGTGAGGTATGGTGGTGACAGCATCATGTTGTGGAGCTGTTTCTCTTAACCTGGGACTGGAGCTGCAATCAAGATAGAGGGAAACATGGATAGCTCCAAATACTAATCTATTTTGGCACAAAAGCTGCAGGCCTTTTGCTAGACAGCTGAAGATGATGAAAACTTTCATTTTCCAGGACAACAATGATCCAAGTCAACAAAAGAACAACTTCAGAAGAAGATGATCAACATTATGGAATGGTTCTCTCATATCTGAGACCTAAATCCTTTCTCCAACTTGTGGAATGACTTGAAGAGGGCTGTGCACAGGAAACCAGGTGTAACCAAGGTACTGTATTTTTTTTCCCTCCTAAAACATTTCTATTTGTTTTTCACTTGAAATCTGTTGCTTGCTACATCACATTAAAGGTAAAAAAAATTGGACATGATTTATCTTGGTTTATTTTTTATATCCCAAAAACCTGCAATTTATAATGCCTCTTATTACCCTGAAAAGAGCTCTATAAATTATCAGCAGTACTTACCGAACAGGCATCTGAATACTGGTACATGATTCTCTCATCAGCTGTAGGACTCAGAGACTTGGGATCAGACAGAGATCGTTGCGAGGCCTTCAGTGATCTTGGGCTACTTGGGTGTCTAGTTGATTCAGCTGTTAGCACTTTGTGAGTGCTCTTTCCAGGAGATACAGGTGAGACTGGGGAGTACAATACTTTTGGAGATTTGGGTACTGAAGAGATGCTCATACCATCTGCTTTTAGATGAGTGTTGACACCAACTTCGATGGGAGTTGAATGTTTCTTATCTTTGTCAGATGTAAAGTCTGAGTCACTCTCTATTTCTCCTCCTCTGTGCAGGTCAAATGTAGCATCTACTTGAGCTCGGACTGGTGACCTCTTTAGAGTTCCAGAATGATCTGTTTGAACTGAGATCTCAGCCACGGTTTGGATTGCAATGCTGGATACTTTGGAGCCTTTAATCCTTTCCCCATCTGCAAATCTGCTGGAACGAGATCTGCGCCTGCTTCTTACAGGGACATCCCATTCATCCTGATCCTCGTCATCAGTTTGCACACAGCTATCAACACTTTTCCTACTTTTCTTTTTCCTCCCGGAGTAAGGCCTTTCCAAGCCGTCCTCCTCATCTGTCTGAACACAATTGCTACTTATTTTCTTAATACTTGACTCTACATTTGGCCCACTGACTTGCTTGGTGACTATGGCAGGCAGCTTCTCTGAATCCTGTTTTTGTTCCTCTGTTTGTTTAAGATCATTTTCATTAGGTATGTTCAAACTGTGCTGCAATAAATCACTAGATGGAGTGTACTGATCTTGACTAGTTGAAGAGGCAGTGACTTTTGATAATATGTTGTCATCCTTCACTGGCCAGTACTGCCCATTATCTCCTCTGCAGTATTGGGAATCGAGGACAACACCTGAGCTAGTGGTTTGAGATATGCCATCAAAGCCATATGGATATATTTTCTGTTCCTGTAACTGTTGCTGTAGTTGCTGCTGTAGAAGTTGGATTTGCTCAAGCTGTAGTTGTTGCTGGGCAAAGGTCTCCTGTTGAAGAATGAGATGAGCCTTACGTTCCTCTTCTTGCTGCATTAGGAGCTGTTGTTTTATGCTCTGCAGTTCCTCTAATTCCTTTTGAACAATCAGCTGCTCCTGTTCACGATAACGTTGTATCTCCTGTCTCTCCCATTCAAGTTCCTCAGCCAGGCACAGCTGCTTCAGTTTCTCTAATTGCAAAAACTCATGTTCAGCTTGGTACTGCTGACTCTTGCTGTCATCCAAAGTAGGGAAATTTGGGGAGACAAGGGCATCCAGAGAGGCTGCAATGACCTCAAGAGTAGCATCAGAATATAGTTCTGGAAAGGCTGATATTGAGGGAAGCAGGTTGGTGAAGGTGGAAGGCAATATACCCTTGGATGGATCGGTTTCTAAGAATATTGATTGGTTGAATTCAGTGGAATTCATTAGATCATATGGTGAAGCCTGGATCTGTGTTGAAAATGGCTTTGTTAGACTGGTGAGACTGTTGCATGTTGTACTGAAAATTGAGCCTGGCTGAGTGGTAATTGCAAATGTGGATGGAATGGGTGGAACAACAGATGAGTACACAACTCCAGGTGATGATCTTAGTTCATTATTATTTCCTGAAGATATTCCTTGGGAAGAGTGAGTGGTGGTTATCCCACTCACTGACTTTGTACCTTTCTTTGAGTAGTCCAGGGCCTCATCTGTAGTGGTTGGAAATTTACACTTTAGTTCAATAAATCAACCAGTCTCACATAGACTATACTTAGGTCATACAGGTTCTGTGAAATTGACTACAAAGAGGAAACCAGCAAGCATGCATGAATCACTCTTGTCATACTAGCATGATGCAAAGCCAAAACACCGAGGGAGTACATGAAGGCACATGCATGCATCTGTATAAGAAAAAGAACAAATGAGTGAAAATAATCAGACCTGTTCATATATTTAAAAAAAAAACTCAAGAAAAACAGGAAACACAACTTGAAATTAACAAAATACACATGCACTATAATACTGACCTCTTGACATTTTTGCTGATGTCAAATCAATTGCCCCATCTCTTGCATCATTTTGGCTGACAAATCCATTTTGTGTGAAATTTCCACCAAACCCTAATGTTTTTATATTACTGAGGTCCTCATGTGCTTGGGTTGTGGCGTTATGCTGATCATAATTTCTTGCAACAAACTGTTTATCTGTTGTGGTCACTGGAGGCTGTGTTCTGCAGCTTCCTGTAAATGGAAGTCTATAGAGGATATCACAGCACACTGTTTGCCTCCCTGATGTCAGATCTACAGGTGCCACATCTTCAACAATACTCGTAACCACTCCAGTGGATGCAGTAAGAGCCAACATGGTTCTCTTTGGCTTTGATATTGTGAGGTCCATAGCTCCACCTGCAGAAGCCTCAATATGAATAGGTACACTGGAAGGTGTGTAGATTATTGGGGACATTTTGACAGGTAAATATGAAAGTGCTGTGATTTCAGCAGGCCCACGTGATAGATTAATGGGGATCTCTGTATTGCATATAGGTTTTGGTTGTGAATTCACTGGTCTGTAAACTATTTGTGCCAGAGGTTCAAATGGTTTGTGTGTTTTAAGTGGCAGAGGCATTGAAGTAACACTTTGCAAGTTGGGGGTAGCGTCAACTGTAATATTATTGTTGTATGGGAATGTTGCAGTGCAGGTAACAGCAGTCATGCTATTTGTCACAACAGAAAGTGTTGTAGCAGGAGTTATCTCAGCACTTAGGTTTGCAGTTTTTGGCTGCACAGCAGTTATCTGTCGACAACTTGAATCATTTAAGAAAGACTGCAGATTTGAATCAGGGGCTGTCAGATCCATTCCTTTGTCAGTCATTGAAAGACTGACCTTTAATGTTGTGAGATCTATAACATCATCAATACAATGTGTTTTTCCACTTTGTTTAGGTGTTGCTTGTCTGGATGTAGGATCTGAAATAGGTTCTAGAGCTATTCTTTCTTGAACAACTGATACTGTAGTAGTTCTCTGGACTTCAGTTGTGACAACTTGTGCCAAAAGATTAGGTAATGCATATTGGTGCTGTTCTGTTGTTGCAATTGTAGAGTACAGCTGGCTCATGCTAGACAAGACTTTATCAGTTCCTCTTAGTTCTTGACTCTCAACTGATTTTTTGAATTGAGCAAATGGTCCTGTTGTAGTATGTGCAGTATATATTGATGCAGAAACTGATGGTACCATTTGTTGTGATTCAAGACATATTTGGTGCTGTTGAATCTGGTCAGAGGATGGACCTTTTGTGGATTTAGCCTCTTCTTCCAGTTCCAACATTTGTTTTGCCAGATTATCTGAGGAGAGTGGGAGTTTTGTCATTGTTACAGGAGCAGGGTAAACTGTTTGAATCATTTGCCTCTCAAGCCCTTGCATGACATCAGGTGAAGCTGAAGGTTCCCTTGAAGATGCTGGAGTAATACCTATTGTAAAGGCTGCTGGTGTCAACTCTACAGGTATTTCTTGTATTTGTAGTGATGCAGGTACCAGTGACTGAGATTGTGGAGCTGAAATATGAGTGCCACACAATTCTGTAGCTGAGATCACTGCTGATATGTTATTTGGTTCTATGGTCATGGCTGGAATTTCTGTCACACCTGATACTGCAAGCAATGTCTCTGGTGATGCTACAGAAACCACTGTTGCGGCAGGATGTACTGTTGTGTTCATAGGTGATACAGAGTAAATGGGTTTTTCATCATAAATTTTATTTTTTATTGGTACTGCTGTCTGTATTTGGGGCACAAAAGCAGGGCTTGGTGCTACTGAATATGGTACTGAAAACGCATTTGACGCTGGTGCTGAGATGACTGTAGACACTGTATTTATTTTTGGTTCTATAGTCATGTCTGGAATTTCATCCATAAACGGTGATGTCACAATGGGTATGGAAACCTCTCTTGGTGCAAGACATATTGTTGCAGTCACAGGTGGTACAGAGTAAGTGGCTTTTTCCTCATGAGTTTCCCTTTTGATTGGTTGTATAACTGTCTCTATTTGGGGCACAAAATCAAGGTTTGTTGCTACTGAATATGGTATTGAAACTATACTTGATGGTGGAGCTGAAATCCCTGTTGACACAAAATTTATTTTAGGTTCTGTAGTCATGTCCGAAATTTCACCCTGAACTGTTGATGTTACAGTGGGTTTGGAAACCAGTTCTGGTGCAGGATACATTGTTGTGGTCACATGTGGTGCAGAGTAAACAGTTTTTTCCTCATAAATTTTGGTTGGTAGTACATCTGTTTCTGTTTGGGGCACAAAACGGTGGATAGGAGCTATTGAATATGGTACTGAAACTGCACTTGATGCTGAAGCAACTGTGTCATCTGTTGAGCTCTTATTTGTAACATCTGGTGCAGAGTCCCCAGTTTGTCCTGAAATAATTGGTGCTGTAAAAGTAGGGGCAGATATCACTTTTGGTAGGGGAGCTATTCCAGGTTGTGAAACCATGATCAGTGGTGAACACACCACAGGTGGCATAAACATTGTTGATTCAATAGCAAGACCCTGCTGCTTAGGAGTTGGTAGAGATGGTCTACATATTGGAGCTTGGGTTGTAACACCTTCCACTGGTGATCCTGGTTCTGATGGTAGTGTTATAACAACATATGTCTCAAGAGTTTTAGCAAATCTAGGTGACAAGGGAGATTTTGGAGATGACATACTGTGTTTGATGTCAGTGGGGGCAGTCAAGGATAGTGGAAGGGCCTTGGGAGGTTCTCTTGTTCTTGGTAAAGTTGCAGCATGCCCAATTTGGGCAACTGTAGATTCATGAATTACTGATGGTTTTACACTTTCTCTTGATTTGTGACTGAACACTAGGCTACCTGGTACACAAAATGGCTTAGGTGGGACTGGGGGAGGTGACTTGTGTATGCTGGTTGCAACTTGATTCACTGATGCTGTAGGGGCTTGGCTCACTATACTTTTGACAGATTCAATAGTAGTGGGTACCACTGACTGTTGGCTAAAAGGTGTATTAGGTAAACTATCAGGTGGTAGGGCTGGTGGTGAAACTGCAGGTGGTGGTGGAAATTCAATGAATGGCTTATCTGCTCTTTCTCTGGAGATAGGTGCGACTTGAGGTTCAAGTTGTATTGACGCAAAAGTTAAGTCACTAGGCAAGCTAGCTTTCAGTCCCACAAGAGGAGAAGCATCTGAACTGATAACAGGGGAAACACTCACAACAGGTGGACTTCGAGCTTGTTGAATGGAGGTTGCCAACGTATTAGTAATGATAGCCTGTGTTTCTTGTTTTATCATGGGTATACTTTCAACATTTGGCACAATGATAGCAGTATCTTGTCCTGTCTGCAAAGCAGGAGTCACAGTATGAGAGCCTTCTACTGCAGGTTGAAAATTTCCTGTCTTTGGCTTTGTGTCCACTCCCATTGACTGAGTTGGTTGAAAAGATAAAGTTACAAAGGCTACAGTTGTATTTATGGTTGGAAAAACCTTTGGGGCAGTATGGTCTACAGATTGGAAGGTTTGTGAAACTGCAACACTGAATTCATGGGCTGCTGTTTGTTCCAGAAGTGATCTGTCTGCATCTATACAAGGAATAGGAATTTTAATAGCTGGGGTCATAGCTGTCATATCTGCACCAGGAACAGTGGGTGAAACATGCTGGTGTTGTATGAAAGAATTGACTGGAGCACTTGGTTTTGTTGGTTCTGAAACAGTTGAACAAATATAGCCCTGTTCCACAGATGAGGAAAGAACACATGGTTTAAAAGATACACTCTGGCCTGTAGTGAGAGTGTCTTTTGAGGAGTAGGTTGATACTGCAGTTGGGGCAGAAATATGCCCTTGATCTATGGTTGAGGTACTTGGTAAAGCAGGAGTGTGTGCTTGTGTAGATATTACACCTGCACTATGAATTGGATACTCTGAAGGTGAAGAAGACACAAGGTCTGGGATTTTGACAACAACTGGAACAGGTTCTGGAATAATGGCAGAAGATGCATGTTCTCTTCTGGTATATCTAGGAGTGGGATCTAAAGATGGTACTTGAATTGGGTGTTCTGATGTAGGAAGTACAACATCAGGCACAAAAGGAGTTGAAGTTATGCATGGAATTTGGGCCTGTGACACATAAACTGGTGCAGTTGGGGAATCTGGGATTAAAGACACTGTAGCTACTACTGAGGATGAACTCACTGCTTGACTTGTGACAGAAGCTGTAATTTGCTCATGTGTGGACACTGGAGTTACTGTAGTTGTTGACATGAGGGTAGAATAATCTACAATATTTGTTGGTTCCAAAATTGTTTTTGAATATGTAGTCTGTAAAACTGAATCAGGTTGTGATCCTCCATCTTGTATTGTAACAATAATTGCATCTGGGGTAGGCTTTGAGGTGAAACCTGGTTTAGGAGCTAGTAGTGGCTTAGAAATGGAGACATCAGCTGGCTTAGTAGCTTGGTTTGGTTCTGGGGTCACTGATGATTCAGAAACAGCAATATCTGCTTGAGAAGAAACTAGTGTTGGCTTTGGAACTAGTGGTGGTTTAGTAGCAGACATCCCAGGTAGACCTGGAGCTGTTGAGATCTTTACAGTTTGTTGGGTAGATGCAGCAACTTGGGAGGGGCATACAATTTCTTCAACAGAGATGTCAATTACAGTAGAATGAGGTTGTACAAAATCTTGAGATGCTGGTTTTGATACTAAGTCTGCCACTGAAATTATACCTTGTGCAGAATCAGATCCGAGACTTGTTGGACTTTCAGCAACATAGGGTTTTGGTGGAATGGAAGCTTGCCTTGCAGTCTGATCTATAACACATGAGGAAAATGTTGTTAAATCTAAGGACTTAGTTGGCAGAGACTGAGGAGATGCTTGTGAATCCCAAGCAGAAGCAAGGGACACATGTTCAAGTGCTGATTTTGACAGTGGAACTTCAGACACAACAGATGTTGGCTCAGACTCTATTGACTGTGCCTCTAGTGAAGATTCTATAAATTCACAAGCTTCCTCTGATCTGTCATCACACTGAGCAATACCATTTAGCATAACTATTTCATATTCTTGTGTGATACTCTCTTCATCCTCAGCCTCCTCTTCACCAGATGAACACTGAGTAATTTTTAGGTCAGGAATAGGATAGAGAACATTTTTAACATGCTGATCTTGTGAAGGTATTGACTCTGCCATGTAAGGCTCCATGGCACACTCAATAGGTTCAGTTGTAAATTCATCCTTGTCATTATCCTCTTCCCCACTTGAGGGAATTTGTACTACTTCAGAAGAATCATATAAAGGCTCAGATAAAGACAAAGGTGATACCGGTGATAGAGGAGTTGATTGTGTAGGACTTGTTCCTGGTGTCATAACTTCTTTTTCCCTCTCCAGCAGTTCGTCATTTGCAATTTCAGCATACCACTGCCAATTTTCATCTTGGGGTTTTGTAAACTCATAGTTTTCTGATATATTTACATAACAAGTGTCAGTAATGGCAGTTACAGTGGTATCTCTGCGAGGAGCTGATTTGTTTAGCTGTGCATGTTCAAATGTTTGATCTTTTAGCATGAGTTCTCTATTTTTCTGCCTCTCCTCATAGGCCTCCTCTGGTGTTCGAAGCTTTCTTTCTGTTTGTTGAACAGACACATTAGTCAAGTACTCATCTACAGTAGTATTATGATCACCTCCTATAGCCTGTGCTGGTTCCTCCACTAATGACTCGTAAGCATAGTCCTCTATCAGCATGCCTTCATACAGTGGCTCAATATCAGGTGGAGTGATTTTCTTTGTCATAGCTTTGAGTTCTTGGGCTTTCTGCATAATTTCTTCATATGCCTCATCTGCACTCTTTAATTGTTTCTCTCCAACATTACGCATCACATCCACTGGTGGCAGTTGGTGGCTAACAACATTTTCTTGTTCTGACTCTGTACTTGGTGAGATGTTTGAGTAAGAAAATGTCTCATATATTTTTATTTCTGAAATTTGCAAAACTTCATCAATTTCAGGTATGCACTCTATCTGAGAGTGATTTGATGGATGATCCAGCAAATTGTCTTTTTCTTTACTGGATTTTTTGTAAGACTTTTTGAGCTGCCTCTGATCAGTGTCCCTTTGTATTTCTTGTTCTATAAGTTGATCTCCTTCCCCCAGGATCTCTTCCTCCTCAGAAGAGTCTGCTATAGTTTGAAGGGTTTGACCTGGCCTATGCTTAACTTTCCGTTGCTGCTTGCCCTCTAAATTCTCCTTCTTGTGACATGGACTGCTATCACTTTCTTCACCAAGCGAAGACATAGATGTAGGTGATGTGGTTCCTGATGTGATGTGTGATGCTTGCATACTGGAAGATCCACCGTCTTTAGACATATCTTCAGCTAAGCTCTCTTCTTCTGAAATCTGATTGACAGGAGCATTTTGTTGTACAGAAATAGCTCTTGTGTTGTTAAGGTCTCTGGTTTCTTTATTTTCATTATCATTTGGGTGAAATGTTTTTACTGTTTTATCGATGGGACTGGCCTGCATTAAATGACCTTCTTGTTCTTGAGACAAGAGGTGACTATCAACACTTTCTTCAGGCACATTAAGTTGCTTTATCATCCTTTCAGCTTCATGATCGGTACTTCCAGTATCTGCATCACTGTCTTCATGCAGAACTTCATTGTCTTTTTCTCTGATCTGTTTTGCGATGCAACTTTGTTGATGAGTTGGTGACAAATCCTTATTTTCATTTGTTTGCTTTATCTGTATCTGTATGAGCGCTTCATCTTCAGAATCAGAATGCTGTTTTGTCCACGCTGTTTCTTTAATATGGGCCAGCTCTGCTGCAGTTTCCTCAAAAAGAGACTCGCTAGCCCTCTGAATCTCTTTAAGCTCTTCCTCAGATGAACTGTACGATTCAGGCGAAACTGGAAATGTATTCGGTCCCTGTGGGTCTTTATCATTCACTTTCAAGTTGTTTGTCTTGTCCCCTGATACTGAGAGTACTATGCTTTTACTTTCACAGTGTGTAGTAGGAGTAATATTTAACTGAATTAAAGCCTCTTCATTTTGGATAAGTTTATCTGGAAATGCAGAATCTTCTGCCAATTTTGCTGCCTGTAAAACAAATACTTGTATTAGTTCATAATGATTTTTGTGAAATGAGCAAATGGGTTTTGCAAAAAAGGTATTAACTGTAACTTTTTGTGTGTTTGTGTGTGTGTACATTACCATATATGTAAGTTCACAAGCCTCCTTGAATTCAAGTGATGCTTCAACAGTAGGAGGCTTCATTATGTTTGGAGAGTCCATTGCCTGTGTTGGTTCATCTTTTGTACTGACCATTGGTTGTACAGGTTCACTTTTTAACTCAAGTGCTGTGATGACAGCTTCAGTAGGTGGTGTTTCTGATTCTATCTGGAGTGTTTCTGCTTCCTGAGAGCTTGCTTTTTGTATGAGTTCTTCTGTAGTCAATTTCTCCTCTCTTACTGTAGATTCTGGAGGTATACTTTTCAATTCATCCATTTTGTCAGCAGCTTCAGTGGGTTCCACAGGTAGTACTTTTGAGGCCATTATTTGTTCTTCAGGTATATGTTTAAGGACAGTAGGCCCAGGGGTTTCAGTGGCCTGACCACCTTCTAATATTTTGATTGTTTGGGCTTTGGGTAAAGCTGCTGCTTTAGTTCCAGGGATAGGTACTGGTGTGTGCATTTGTCCAATGTCTCCCAGGTTACCAGATAGGGCTCTCTGAGTCTGGCAGTTCAAACATAGCCACTCACCCTGTATAAATAAATAATGATCATGAATGTGAAGCCATATTGATAAATCAGTATCATTCTAATTTAAAAATCTTGCCTACATTAGCAACTGATAAATATTATAATGACAGTTATCCATCAAATATAGTTATGTTTCACAAACTCTTAACAATTACATTTCTAACATCTGTTGCTCACAGATGGTCAAAAATAAAAATGTTATTTGTTAACATACTATGCTTAATTTGAAATTAGCTATTTTGCAAGTAATTGGTAACTCTTTTATTATGCTATACAGGCAATATTGGCTAGCCAATATCAAACACCTTCTGGAGAATTAACATAACTAATAAGCTAGGTAATGTTAACATAGTGCTCCTAAATTTCCTTTGGGATCAATAAAGTATGTATGTATGTATGTATGTATGTATGTATGTATGTATGTATGTATGTATCCAGGCAACTGGATAGCCCAATTAATGTTGGTAAGTTATAGTGTGAAAATAAAGCCAATAATTTATGGTAGGTAATATGCTGAGGCATAGAACTGAAAATAATATGTAGCAGTCATATGATATGTTCAATTGACTGATAAAAGCTGACTTCACACACTTCTCAGTGGACAATGCTATTTTCTCTCAGGTGCAATTAGACTCTCCAGTAACAAGTCTCATTAACAAACAGGTTTAAATTTACATTTTCTGGAGTGTGGTATGTCCGTTGAACTGTTAACTGTCTGAACTTTGAACCCATTAGCTAGTTAACTATGACCGTGATTTTTAAAAGTAGCAGGGTAATCAATAATATATCCATAGTTTAACAGTGGATCAGTGCAATTCAATTTAATTACAAGGTATCTCATGACAGGAGAGAAGAGTGTGGAAAGTGAACACATCACTTTTCTTCAGAAAATAATTTTCAAGTATTTAATAATTATAATAATAATAATAATAATAATTATTATTATTATTATGAATCATGTCTCTGTGTAACATACACTATATGGCCAAACGTATGTGGACACCTGCCCTTCACTCTCATATGTCAGCCTTCTCTGAACCTTGCCTCAAAGTTGGAAGCACAGAATGGTCTAGAAAGTATTTGTATGATGTAGCATGAACATTTCCCTTTACTGGACCTTCCATCCATCCATCCATCCATCCATCCATCCATTATCTGTAACTGCTTATCCTGTACAGGGTCACAGGCAAGCTAGAACCTATCCCAGCTGACTATGGGCGAGAGGTGGGGTGCACCCTAGACAAGTCGCCAGGTCATTGCAGGGCTGACACATAGACACAGACAACCATTCATACTCACATTCACACCTACGGTCAATTTAGAGCCACCGATTAGTCTAACCTGCATGTCTTTGGACTGTGGGGGGAAACCGGAGCACCCGGAGGAAACCCATGCAGACACGGGGAGAACATGCAAACTCCACACAGAAAGGCCCTCG
>JAOBAM010000025.1:29884669-29895677 GCA_025212355.1 Notarius kessleri
ATTTTTGTTTGGTGGTGTGCCGTGGGATTTTTCAAATGTAAAATATGTGCCGTGGCTCAAGAAAAGTTGGGAAAAGTTGTGTTTCCCTGGCTTAACCATTACCTAGATTTTTGTAAGTGACTCCATATTATTGCCATCTATCACTGAATTGTAAGTTGTTTCTTTAGTCTTATATTTTTTGGGCTGTCCTTTTATAACTCAGGTTTTCCCCATAACATAGTATCCAGTATGTCTATGAAATTTTTCTTTCACCCAGGTCATGCTGAATGTCAGAAATAAGTCATGGTGATTTGTTTTCCAATCCTTTACATCTAAAATTCTTGAAAGTTATTCAACTGTTTCTATTTTTTATTGAAATGCATGTAAATGCACATGCAAAAAGCTTCCTGGTGAGAAAAAAAAATCGTTGTGCTGTTTGCCAACCATTGTATTAAAGACTTTTGTGTGTGACGTCTGTTTTGAGAGACCAGAAAAAGATGCACAAACTCACAGTATGTGAGCTATCTTGTACCCTGGCCTTCTTCTTCTATTTTATTGATTTTTTTTTTGCAAGTTTCATCATTTGTTCTTCTGCTTTAATGTGGCCCTCATTTCTCATTCTCTAAGTTGTTTATATATATTTATGTTATTTATATATATATATATTATATACACACATGTATGCATGTGTGTGTATGTTTTATATTATAAATTCAGAAGTTAAATACCTCTCAATAGGACACAAGTGTCTCAATTCCATAATGTAGATTTGGTCCTTGAGTAAATGTTTACTGGCCCTTTGGGGGGAAAAACTCAAACAAAGAAACAATTCTGAATTTTGTACCCTTTATGCTTGGTTCACACATTGGCGTTTTAGCCTTGTGTATGTATGGCATATCAGGATACGTGGCAGTAAGATAGGAACGTAAGCATCGCCGGCTTACATAGGTAATACTCTAGGATGCGTAACATGATCTCCTTGTATGCTAGGGTATTTTTAAGTCCGCACTTAAAAATCCGTAGCACATATGTAGCAGCTTTGATACGTCACACATACGCCATAAAAACGAAAGCTACGCAGCAGTGACGCAGCGGGAATGTTGCTTGAACACCTATTACATCGTGTGAATGCTTTTAGTTGACGTGTCTGATGAAGGTGGCTCCGGGGCTGGGTGGGTGGATGTGGCTGATGTCTTCCCTTGCCCTTCTTGGGTCCTGACTTCTTCACTGGCATGATGCTTTCTGTACTGTGATGAATGACAACGAATGCAGCATGGGGCCCCCTTTTATACCCACCTGTGAATGCCGCAGATACGCTGCTGGTACGCAGCAGCAACATCACACATAAGAAGGAAACACCACACCAATTAAAGCAACAAAATGGTTATACCGCGGCAATGCATCATACGCCACGCATATGCCTCAGTATGCCATAACTTTATATCCCTTGAACCCCATACAAACCCCAGATATGCCACAGGAATGCCACAGGAACTTCACACATACGCTGTGTACATCACAGGACTTTAATTTTGGACAAAATATGCCTCATTTCTTGGCGTTTGACCCACACGCTGCTTATGTGGCAAGATACATAGAAGACAGTGTGATAGTAGCCTTAAGGTCTTGTTACACAGAAAGCAACAGTTGCTTAACCCCCATTTTCAATGACACAAGTGGAACAGCAGGCAATGCTTCAGTGGAGAAACTTTTGTGCTTGCATCTGGGGTGATGAAGCACCTTTTCTTCTCCAAGTTATAAACTGAGCAATCAAATTTGGTCAACAGTTCCCAATTCACGACAAATACATTTAACAGAGAAGTAGAAAATGAGCATTCAATGTGGTTATTCTTATCAGATTGTAACTTCATCATCAGTGAAAATGTACCACAGCTAGCTAACAACATATAAGCCTGACTTTAGTGCTTATTGCTAAAATAATGTTACAAATGCAGTGTGTGTGAATCTAACAATTTAATTAATTTAATTTTATTAATTTATAGTGCACTGTTTTACATAAAATGATCAGAAGCACATTGCAATATATACTTACAATATAATTCTAAATATAAAGAATTTTGTATCATAAAAACAAATTAAAAAAGACATTTATTACAGGAACAAGATAATAATTTATTCTTAAAAGATATGTTTCCCAAAAAACTAAAAAGGTAATTTATAAAGGTACATTTTCAGGCAAGATTTAAGTCTCCAAAGATGATAGATTGCACAGTTCGACTGGAAGTGTGTTCCAGGGTTTTGGTGTTGCCATACTGAAAGATTTGTCACCAAAGGTGCATAGCATTTTTCCTTGCGGAAATAATAAGACAGTGCTAGAACCTGAGTGTGACAAATACTACTCGTGCTGCCTTATGTTAATCAGATCACTAATATAAATTGGTGCCATACCATGCAATGCCTTAAAAGTTAATAGTAAAATGTTTAAATGGATCCTAAACTTAACCAGAAGCCAATGCAGTTCACGAAGAACAGGCATTATATGGTCATATTTTCTAGTGGAAGTTAGCAATCTTGCCACCACATTCTGGACTCTCTGAAGCTTTGCTATCTCGCAATTTGGTCATCCATAGAGATGGTTATTACAATAATCAATCCAACTTGTAACAAATGTGTTCAAGACCACTTCCAAATTATCTCTAGTGTCACAGTTTGGCTCAAGACTGCGACAAAAATGGGAGACAACAGGAGAGATAGAATATAGAAAAAGATGATTCCATCCATCCATCCACCCATCCATCTTCTGCCACTTATCTGGGTCTGGGTCACAGGGGTAGCAGCCTAAGCAGAGCTGCCCAGACTTCCCTGTCCCCGGCCAGCTCCACCAGCTCTTCTGGGGGAATACCGGGGCATTCCCAGGCCAGCCGAGAGATGCAATCTCTCCAGTGTGTCCTGGGTCTGCTGCGGAGTCTCCTCCCAGTGAGACATGCCCAGAGAGCCTCCACTGGGAAGCGTCTAGGGGCATCCTAACAAGGTGCCTGAACCACCTCAACTTACTCCTTCCAATGTGGAGGAGCAGCGGTTCTACTCTGAGTCTCTCCCGAATGACCAAGCTTCTCACCCTATCTCTAAGGGACAGCCCAGCCACTCTGCGGAGAAAACTCATTTCGACCGCTTGTATCCATGATCTCATTCTTGTAGATGATTTATCTACAAAAAATATGTAGATCTACAAAAATAAAAGGTAAATCAATCTAAAATCAAAAACGCTTCTGCTGTCGTCTGGTCTGCTGACAACGGCAAACCTCCCCCAGACAGATCACACAGGCAGGTGAGCAGAGTGAGAGACCAACTGCAGCAGACTAAGATTTAAAGACAGGCTATATCAGGCCCAGTTGTAGCTCAATCAGCTGATGGCCAGCCAGTCTGCACAACCCTGCAACACACACTCCAGACAAAGACAGGGACACCTAGTGCCCCAGTGGAATACTGCAGCCCACAGGAGAACAGTAATCCAGGCACCATGCTAGAGGGTCCATGACACTAGATAAAAAATTTGCTTATGTGCTTAATATTATGTAACCAGAAATATGCTGCACTGCAAGACTTATACATGAACATTTCATGACATTCTCTTCTTTTTTTTCAAAAACTGTTTCAGGATGTTTTGATGTTTTCAATATGAGGCACAAAATAATTTCGACGTAACGACTGAATCATATGAAAATCTTATGGGGATGTTTAAAAGAGTCAGCTTTACACCATTATCAAGGCTACATAAATTTGCAGTAAAAAGCAAAATGAAGAGTTTGCTTTTCATTCTAATTAGGTACAAAAATGTAATGTATAATCAAAAGCTTCAGAGCACATTTCATGAATATAATAATGGTGTGAGAAAATATGCAATATATTATAAGTGAACACCTTATATGCCTCAACCCTGAAGATGTCAGACATTGCCACATTTTCACTTATCACCAGTGTGGGTAAATGTAATAAAATAGCTTTGACTTGACAGCCTCAAGTCATGAGAGTTCAATTAAAGCAATAGGTGTCATAATTCTTCCTGAGAATCCCGAAAATATGAAAAAAAAGGTCCTGCTCGACATGATCAAGCCTGCCAGATGAAGACTCTGTGGGTGGTAGGAACCTCTCTAAGCACCTTCCATCTTTACAGTACATTTTGCACTAAAGACACAAAAGCTTACAATGAGAGGTCAATACTTCAGAACCCTTATTAATACTCTATCACATACTTGGTACTAGCTGGTCTACAAGGAAAAGGTTAACAATCCTGAATGTAAAGCTCATCTTTGCACAGTGTAATATCTCAAGTAGACACTATTAAGAATTTCTTACAAAATACAGACTATATTAAGTGAATGAATACTGGCATGTTAGGTTCCAACAGTTATTCTTTAGAGTTGTAGGTATGCCAAATCTGGTATATACACACACACACCAGATCTGGCATACCTACAACTCCTAAAGAATAACGGTTTGGAACCTAACATGCCCAAATCTAACATGTTCATTGAACCACCCTTAATATACAGACTTTTGTCCTTCAGTTAATCTCATAACTGAAATATCAAATCACATACTGTATATGCAAGGTAAAGTCATGACCACTGATGGCATGTCACTCTCTAAGCCTTCACTCATCACTCACCCCAAGAAGTACTCCGGCCCAAGATGGGTTACCAGAGTGTACAAAGATAGCACATTTTATCAGCTTGCTCACCAACAAGATGCTAATATAGGCTATGGCCATATGGACCCAGGGAGACAGACATACTGCCTTTATGAACACTTCCTGCAGCTTTTCAAGAGGGTATTCAACCAGTCTCCAGAGGGAAGGGACATGGGAGAACAGCTACTCTCCCTAAAGCAGGGTACCCAGAGTGCTTCTGAGTACACCCTCTGGTTACCCATGTTAGCCCCCAGTAGTGGCTGGACCAAGCCTGCAGTCAAAGCAGCATACCATCAAGGGCTCAACAAGGAGCTTTTCACAGAAATAGTGTGCCGAGATGATCATGCCATACTAGACTCCATGATCAACATGTCTATCTGCCTTGACAATCATTTGAAGAGCAGGAAAAAAAAAACAAAACATTAAAATGACTAGACTATCACTCCCGTTACAGAAATCCAGGCCAGTGAACCTATGCAACTTGGCCAGTTCAAGCTCACTGTTGTGAAAGATCAAGGCCAGTGTTCTCTGACCATATTGTCCTTATGACTGTGCCACTGAGTTACTGGTGGGAGGAGCTCCCCTGTGCAATCACATCTACCCAGTGTTAGCAAAAGAAACTCAAGTGATGGAGGAGTACATAGAAGAGGCACTTGAACAGGGATAAATATGCCCCGCCACCTCTCCAGCATCTGCAGGATTCTTCTTTGTGAAGAAACAAGGGGGTGCTCTCCAGCCTGTGTTGACTATTGGAATGTAAATCAAGTCATGGCCAAATATCACTATTCATTGCCTCTAATTCCTGCAGCTCTGGAGCGACTACAAGAGGCTAGAATCTTCACCAAACCTGACCTTCAGAGTACATACAACCTGGTGTGCGTTAGAGAAGGAAACAAGTGGAAGACAGCCTTTAGCACTAGCTCTGGTCACTTTGAGCACTGTGTGATGCCATACAGACTATCTTCAGCACCAGCAGTCTTCCAGTACCTCATTAATGACATACTATGAGACATGGGGAAGTTCATCATAGTTTACATTGACAATATCTTGATCAATTCCGCTGACAAAGCAACCCACATCCTACATGTCAAGAAGGTCCTGGCGAGACTGCTCACAAACTGACTCAATGTAAAAGGAGAAAAGTGTGAGTTCCATGTGCACAAGATAGCTTTCTGGACACATCATAGGACCAGAGGGGGTAGTTATAGACCAGAACAAGGTTGTTGCAGTCACGAATGGGCATATTCCCACTATGGTTAAGGAATCACAGTGGTTCTTGGGGTTCACCAACTTTTATTGACATTGTGTCCAGGGTTTCAGCACCTTAGAATAGAACAGCCACATTGTAGAACAGATACAATGGAGCCCCACAGCTGACCAAGCATTTTCACATGTTATGAAAGCCTTCACCAAGCCATTCATTACAGAGATCGATGCCTCTGAAACTGGCATTGGACCCATTCAGTAGTGAGAAGAGAAGCCCAAGATCCATCTGGTGGCTTTTTTTTCTAAGTTGTCCCCTACTGACAGAAAGTATGACATTGGCAACTGGGAGCTTCTGGCAGTCAAGCTAGCTCTGGAAGAATGGTGTTACTGGTTGGAGGGAGCCTTTCACCCTTTTATAATTTACACTGACCACAAAAACCTTGAATACCTTAAATATGCCAAGAAATGAACCTTCCGTCAAGCTCACTGGGCATTGTTCTTCATGAGGTTTGACTTCACCCTCTCTTAATGCCCAGGTAAATAAGGAGTTTGCAGATTGATGCTATGGAGAAACATTCAGCTATGAACCAGGAGCCCGGGTATATCTCTCCACTTGAGACATACAAGTCATTGAGGGATGCAAAAAGTTGGCACACCATTATATTGACCATTTCAAAATCCTGCAATGCATAAACAAGGGAACATACAAACTGGACTTACCACGCCACAGCGGCCTAGCTCCCTCCTTACACATATCCCATTTGAAACCAATCACTCCCGGTCCCTTCACAGAAGGCACCCCCCCTCCACCCCAGCACACATAGACATTGAAGACAATCCAACAAACACCATTAAAGAAATCCTTGACTCACAAACCAGAAATGGTAACCTTCAGTGCCTCATCAACTGGGAGAGCTATGGACCAGAGGGAAGATGCTGGGTCCCAGCCCATGGTGTACTCAACCATTTACTCTGACAAGATTTTCATGGTTGCCACCCAAATCGCCTAGGTCCACAGCTAAGGGGGAGGCCTAGAAGAAATTTCACCCCATAAGTAGCACTGCAGAGGGGGTTTATGTCATGTTATCACCAGAATCAGTGCCAAACTACAACTCCCAGAATACAGTGTGGCCTACAAACATGGCCAGTGAAACCTACAACACCCAAACTCTTTCATATTCACAGTCCCCAGATTACTGATTACACACACCTGGACTCAGTCACTTCAGTCACACAGCCACAGTATATGAGGACATTCAGTTCACTCCCTCAGGGTGAAGTATGCTTTGTTCCATATTTGTCATTACCAAGCCTTGTTTATTGTCACACTGCTTATCTGTTTTAAGCTCTTTGTTCTGTTTTTCTGATTTATGCCATGTTTAGTTCATATTGTTTCTTCAGGACCTAGATTCTACCTGTTAATTTTTTTTCCCCTGATTTTCTACCTGCCAATTTGGATCTGTCTACCAGCTTTAATACAGCTGTAGTTTACCTGCACTTACATCCACACCTATTTCCTAAGAATAATATCCATTTTGCAAAAACAAGTCATGATTTGTTACCAATATTGTGGCTTGATGCTATAAAAGGAACCTCAAAATGAGTTCCCAAAATGCACACAGGACTGTCATTTACCTGATGAACACATTCAGGTTTGGCCAGCGTGTACCTTATTAATTGAAATTAATTTACTGTTTTATTGCCAGACATTTTCAGTCTGCCTTTAAAGATGCCAAAATATTCAACTACAATTTGCACAAAAGAGCATCAAATAACTCTATTTGTTCTGTTTGTTTCCATAATGGATCTACTAGATATCTTAATGAAATGCTGATGTGAATTTACAGATACAAAATTCAATTTGCTTGTTTTGCTTACCTCTGATTGATGAGGCACTGGATTGAAACCACACTGGTTACATACAGTCGTTTTGCACTCAGTGCAGGTATTGTAATTTGGGGGCTCTTTCTTGAGATCCACTTTGCAGATTACACAGGCTTTGGGAAGGAGTTTCGGACTGGCTTTTGGGGACTGTGAAGAACTCAGTTTCTCTTTTGTTTGGTCAACAGTTGCATTGGTTGGCTGGGTTACTTCAGTTTTCTTTTGCTCTTGTTTTGGGGTTGTATGAAGTTTGGCAGAGTCCTTAAAGGTCTCTGACCCTTTGCGGGATGCTGGAGGTGTGGACCTGTCAGATGTTTGGGAAGCACCGGAGGCTTTACGTGAAGTTGGCTGCATTGTGGAAGACTCATCCTGAATAGCAGATGAAATCAGATTAGATGCAGAGCTGAAAATGGAGGAACCAAAGCCTAAAACCTTCCCAGAAACAGCAGAGACTGAAGGCTGTGGAGATGGTGAACGGGATCGGGCACCACCAGATCTGAAACCAAAAAATCCAGACTGTTCCTTGGGAGACTCAGGTTGTGTTGGTGGTTTAGACTTGCCAGGCAATGGGAAATCTTTTTGCTGCTGAGTTGGCTTTTGTTCTGGATGTGGAGTTGATGTGGTTTCTTTTATTGCAATTAAACTGTCCTGTCCAGGTGGTATATGACCCTCTGAAGGTTTACTTTGCTGACTGGAGGATATATGTAAGGCTTTACTTTGTGTAATGTCCTTGTTTTGTGCTGTTGATGAACTTTGCTTGACAGGGGAAGGAGATGGTGTGGGAGTTTTGCTGGATGTGAAGGGGATAGGTGGTTCTTCAACTCCAAGGGCCCTCTGCATCTGGCAGTTGAGGCAAAGCCACTCTTTAGCCTGCAAAAAGAATACATAAACAGCATGTTAATTTACATATAACCATGAAAAAAAAATGATGTCAACAGAGATGTATGGAGCAAGAACTAACTATCCTGGAATTGTATTGCATGTATTTAATATTATTTTTGTTATTAGATTCCTCCCCAATTATTTTTCTTCACCTGTCATTATGTATGTGATAAATTAAACATTTACTCAACATTTCAACAACTGTAGTGTAGTAACCAGCCACTTCATTGACAGAAAACACATTTAGATTTACATTATTTGAATGTATTTAACAATATAGAGAGATATATGACATATTAGTGAATAAATGAATGATGTAGGTTACTCACAGCTGCATCTGGAGGATTAAAGCCACACATGCTGCAGACAACACATTTACATTGTGTACAGGTGTTATAGTTGGGTGGTTCTTTGGACAAAAAATTGAGTTTCGTGTTTTTACAGATTGGACAGAGTGACTCTGTGCCTGAAGCAGTTTCTACTTGATGAGTCCCAGGTCCTGTAGGATCATGATGCAGAGGTCCACCCCTTTCTGTTTCATACGGTGGAGATTTCCCCCTCCCCATCCTCTGATGATGAGGTCCTCCTCGACCAGCTCTTTGTTGTTGAGGGCTACCTCTTCCAGATGCTGGATGCTGGGGTAGTCCCCTGCCTAGTCCTTTCTTCTGAGCATCATCCACATGCCCTCCTGGTGGCTTTTCTGTACTGTGTTTTTGAGATCCTTGTGACACAGGCTGTCCATTTCCATGCTGTTCAGGAATTGTCTGCTTCAGAGGCCCTTGCTGCTGCTTTTCCTTTCCACCCTCAGCCTCATCACTGAACAGGTTAAACTTGTTCACCGCAGAAGACATGGCACTCAGAGGGTTTCCACCACCCAGGAAATTGGAAGAAAACATTCTGTCTGGAGGGTACAGGGTTCTGGGAGCAATTGAAAGGTGAAGGTTGTGATTGGGCTGTAGGGCTGCACTCCTGGGAGGCACAGTCTGCCAATATGGGGTGCAGTCAGAAAATCAATATAGTAACTGCTCCAGTTTTTTGGAGTCTAGTGAGGGGTTTGTGGAGGGTTTTATGATTCATTCACATCTGCAGGCGTATTACCTTGGGACAGAGATAGGGAAAAAAGATAATGAAATAAGAAGACAAAAATAGAGACAGAAAGTGATAGATAGAGAAAAGGGGAGAATAGAAAGAGAGAGAGCAGCACAACTGAAACTTTGTTATTCACTTTGAAACAGCTTTCTCTCAGCAGTGAAACTTTTTGAGAAAAATAGAAAGTCCACTAAATATACTGACAAGAAATCTGACAAAATCAACATCATAACATAAATTGTAGTTTCCACCAACAGAACTGCAATCCTACAGAACTACTGATCTCTTTGGATTTTATTGACATCTATAAACTAAGGCAAGGAAATCTAACCATCTGAGAGCAACTCAACTTGAACTCGTTACACTCTCAGCATACATAGTTGGGTCCAGGCTTACATTTCCCAACTGTCATAATTGTTCTCCTTTAAATAGAGTTTCACACTATTGGTTTTACTCTGGATACTTTATAATATATCATATTTATAATAGTCAGCCAGTGTTCCCATTTTAAATTAAAACATAGTGATTTATGATAGAAATCTATTGCTGAATGACCAGATTATGATTTGTTATAGAAGCACAACAATATGTATGCCTGGTCAAAACGAATCTTTCTGAATGCTATGGACCTGAAAATCAAATAAAGACAAGATAACAAGACAAAACCTTTTTAGAGTACTGGTGTATAATCTTTTGTTTCTGCTAAACTGTGAAGTGAGGTGAGAATTTGCAAAATATTTCCCCTTAATTAACATATCTGTGACAAAATGCATTTTAAAACAAGTTTTGTTGTCAAATAGTAGTCTGTAAGACCCATGCATGATCTTTCATGGTGTGGGTACCATCGTAGACAATTAAGAGTTTATGTTTCAGAGTTTAACAGATACACTAAAGGTTAAGCTGTTGCCATATACACGGTGGTGTAGTGGTTAGCACTGTCACCTCACAGCAAGAAGGCTCTGGGTTCGAGCCCAGCGGCTGACAGGGGCCTTTCTGCGTGGAGTTTGCATGTTCTCCCCGTGGGTGCTCCGCTTTCCCCCACAGTCCAAAGACATGCAGGTTAGGCTAATCGGTGGCTCTAAATTGACTGTAGGTGTGAATGTGACTGTGAATGGTTAGGATAGGCTCCAGCTTGCCTGCAACCCTGCACAGGATAAATGATTACAGATAATGGATGGATGTTGCCATACAAATTTGGCATCCTATTTAAAAAGAAATTAAATAAACAATGTCTCCTGTTTGTGGGCGGCACGGTGGTGTAGTGGTTAGCGCTGTCCCCTCACAGCAAGAAGGTCCGGGTTCGAGCCCCGTGGCCAGCGA
>JAOBAM010000025.1:33068246-33078398 GCA_025212355.1 Notarius kessleri
GCCACGGGGCTCGAACCCGGACCTTCTTGCTGTGAGGTGACAGCGCTAACCACTACACCACCGTGCTGCCCACATTATTTCTTCCGCCTGTTTATTTATTTGTAATTGGCATTCATGGTGGAGAGCAAACTAAGAATTTCATTGTGCAAGTGGACATGTCCTTACTGTGCATATGATAATAAACACTTAGAAATTATTCACACTGATGCAGAGTTTTCACGGAAAAACCATCCTGATGGCGCTTGTGAAGGCCACAAGAGATTTGCATTGTTTTACTTTCTGAGGAAGTGAATTCCACAGTTTTGCAGCACTGAACACAAATGTTTCATCACCAAAAGAACGATTCAAAACACTGTAGGATAATGTTCGTGTTTGCATGTCAAGTTTTCCTTCCACGGACCTCCACCAGGTTGACAAACCTTTTCCTAAGGTGTTCAGGAGCAAAACCATTCAGACTTGAACACTAAGATGCATTTCATGCGTTTTACTCGATTATGGAATGACATGATATCAAGTTCCTTAAAACGGCTTTCGGATGGATGATCCCATGCCACACCCATGATGATTCTCGCAGCACACTTCTGGAGCATAAGCACAGCATCTGCATGTTTCTTGAAGGTCTCTCCCCAGACGGTTGGACCACAGTCCATGATGGGCTGGATCAGGGTGTCAGAGCAGGCTTTCCTGGCTCTTAACGAAAGAAATTTCTTGGAACGCTTCAAAAGCCCACGCCTTTTTGTGATTTTCTTAGTCACATACTTCACATGGTTGTCCATCAAAATACAAGCCAAGGAGTTTAGATGAAGAACCTGTTTCAGTGGGATTTTCATCGAGCCTAACTTGTAGTGCCTTGTTATCCATTAACATGTAAAAATAACCAACAGATCCAAAGAGCAAACTTCTAACACAGGCTGTGAAATCTCATGCACTTTGTGTGGTTTCGCTCATATATAATCATCATCGCAGCTCATTTCTCTCCTCTGAGATGCAAGTAGCCTGGATAAAGTGTGCGTTTCATTTGCTTTTTGTTCATGAATTATAAATACATTGCATGTTTAATGACACCTGAACTCTCGAATTAACAGTTACAGCACGCAAAGTTCCACACTGAGGGAAATAAAAGAGATCAGTCCTTCACTCTCATTGGTTGGCTCCACTTTGCTTTGATTCTCATTTACATAAAGTGCATTGCTTGCTCCACCCCCTTCTCTGCCCCTCCTCCTGTCACTGTGGATCATCTTTATTTCTGACCACAAAAACAGAAACTCAGAGAATATAAATGATCAGAACGTGTTTTGTATAAATAACTCCAGGTGATATTTATTCTATCTGAACAGACGTGTGAGTGACGAGAGCATTACATCCTTTTTATTGTCTCCAAGTTTAAATCACAGAATAATAACTTATAGACAATGGTTAAAAGGATGTGTCAGGTTTAGGGACGTTATTGCATTCCAACATACACGTAATGGTCACGTGACCTACTTGTGATCAAGTGTAACTTGTGTGGCCACGCCCCCTACAATGTAATGGCGTGGAATTTTTACTGTGATGATGGTATGTGTATCTCAAAGCACACACCCATCTGTGATTTACTCTGATTGGGCGTATCCCAAGTGAGCTGATGAGCATCGCAGCTGCGAAGCTGCGATTGGTCACTGTTTATGGGCGGGGCTTACTGAAGGTTTTAATTAACTTCTGCCCCATTATCATGTTTTCCTCTAAAGCAGCCTGTGGACCTGAACACTGAACTCATGACCCCATCCTTTTATCAGCCATCCAATCAGCAACCAACCAATTAATATATTCATTATTCAAACATTAGCATATTCATTCTGCTTCATGATAGTCTGTCACACACACACATACACACACGGTCATACACACTGACACGTCATCGGTCCAAACCTCACACATGCCACTGACTCTCTCTCTCTCTCACACACACAATAAACATCCTCACTGATGAACACACACATGAACACGTCACATATACACCCAGTCTCACACTCGGGCATGTGGACTATCATGCATGGGCTGAGATCTCATACACACACACACACACCACAAAATAATGTGTAATAAAACCTACACATGTATGTGAACACACACACACACACACACACTAAGCATCCTCACTGATGTACACACGTGAACACGAGAAATTTAAATGCTCAGTCACACACACACACTCACCCATTTGCAGTCTTCATCTGTCCTGATGTTCCATCTCGTCCTCTGTCTCACACACACTGAACACACTCCACCGCTGCCTGGAGTCAATATACATCCCCTACACACTCTCTCTCTCTCTCTCTCTCTCTCGCTCGCTCACTCGCTTGCTATCCCTCACTCTCTTTTCCTTCTCTTATCTCACCTCAACACACTTTGTCCCTCATCCCTCTCCCTCTTGTCTTGCCTCTCTCTCTCTCCCTCTCTCTCTCTCCCTCTCCCTCTCTCTCTCCCTCTCTTTCTGCTGTAGTGTGTTTTTGTATTTTTTGGTAAATGGTGTGTGAATGCTACATATCACGCTCACTGATCTGTCACTCTCCTCCTTACACCTCTGAGACACAACAGAAAAAAATGAGCAACAGAGAGAGAGAGAGAGAGGAAGAGAGAGAAAACGAAGCAGTAAGTGAATTAGTGAGTGAGAACGATGTTAAAAAGGAAATGTGACTGAAACATGTTAAGGAAATAAATCTCTATAAACGTATAAATTAAGGTCTGAGGGAATGTGGTGTTAAATACAACCCCAATTCCAAAAAAGTTGGGATGCTGTGTAATATGTAAATAAAAACAGAATGCGATAATGTGCAAATCATGGAAACCCTATAGTTTATTGAAAATAGTACGAAGACAACATATCACATGCTGAAACTGAGAAATTTTATTATTTAAAAAAAATATATATGCTCATTTTGAATTCGATGTCAGTGAAATGTTTCAGAAAAGTTGGGACGGGGCGTGTTTACCGCTGTGTCACATCACCTCTACTTTTAACAACTCTGTAAATGTTTGGGAACTGAGGAGACCAACTGCTGTAGCTTTGAAAGAGAAATGTTGTCCCATTCTTGCCTGATATACAGTTTCAGTTGCTCAACAGTTCGGGTCTCCTTTGTCGTATTTTGCGCTTCATAATGCACCAAATGTTTTAAATGGGAGACAGGTCTGGACTGCAGACATGCCAGTTTAGCACCTGGACTCTTCTACTGCAGAGCCATGCAGATTTAATATGTGCAGAAAGCAGTTTGGCATTGTCTTGCTGAAAGAAGGAAGGCCTTCCCTGAAAGAGATTTTGTCTGGATGGCAGCATATTGCTCTGAAACATGTACATATTCAGCATTAATGATGCCTTCCCAGATGTACAAGCTACCCATGTCATGCACACTAATGCACCCTCATGCCATCACAGATGCTGGCTTTTGAACTGTGCACTGATGAGTCGGATGGTCCCTCTCCTCTTTAGCCTGGAGGATATGGTGCCCATGATTTCTAAAAAAAATTTCTACTTTTGATGCATCAGACCTTGGGACAATTTTCCACTTCGTCTATCCATCGTAAAAGGACCGAGAGTATATTTCACTGTACACTCTTCAGAGTGTACTTTTCTGTAACTATATTCAGACATGTTGGTACGGTTGTAGTAAATTTGGTTACACCATGTTTAATAGAATGGGCTTTTTATGGTAAGAAGTAATTCAACTTTCACTATTCTAATTAGGTGGCGTGATCATTGGGTCAGAAGTGGTACTCTGAACTGCTGCATTGTGATTGGACACTTATTTGTTGCTCAGGAACTATGGGTCACAAAATAAATACATTTTGTGCCTGTTTTTAGTTTTCAATCCCATGCATCATTTGTGTTCCACAAGCCATTCTTTTCTGGATTCAAAGTACAAACAGAGGGAAGCTGAACAGTGAGCGGGGTCTACGGATTTGAGAATAGTCTCAGTATTTGCATTGAAGTCCTGGCTCTGACAGTCTTTGAAGCATAGCTGGGTGCAAACAGGCCAAGGGAATAAACAACAGAGAGGAGGAAGCTGAGCAGGCCATACACTTACACTGACAACATCTCGGCAGGAAGTTCAGCAATAACAGCTTTTTGTATCAACTGGCAGAGAGGGTGCAGGAAGGTAAGTTGTGTGTTGTGAAAAGCTTTGTGAATCAGTTTCAGTACCTTTGTTGTAGTCAGGGTTAATATATGTAGGACTATTCACAGCGCAAACAGTGCTCCAAATGTAAAAGACAAGACCACTTGCAAAACAACAGTTAAATTATAATGACAAGTGCAACATAATACAATAATTACACAACAGAGCAGGTCACAACACATTAATCAAAATCAACACACAGCACACATGCATGAATTATGCAGAAATACTGAAGCAACCCTTCAAGGCATCAGCCAGAAAGATAAAACCTGCTCGTAACTGGATCTTCCAGCAGAACAATGATTCTAAGCACACAGCCAATGACACAGTGACCAGTATTGAAATAGCCATCACAAAACCCTGAACTGAATCCCACAGAAAATTTGTGAGCTGAACTTACAAAGCATGTCTGAGCAAGGTCACTCACAAACCTGATTGAGTTACACAAGTTCCGTGAGAATTGGTGAGCATAGGGGTTGTTGATTTTGGATTAAAGAACATTAGTGTGGGACAGCACGGTGATGTACTGTTAAGCACGATCACTTCGCAGCAAAAAAGTTTGGATTCAAACCTCAAGACCAACTGGGGCCTTTCTTTGCAGACTTTGCATGTTTTCCCTGTGCCTGCGTGGGTTCCCTCTGGGTACTCTGGTTTCCTCCCATAGTCTAAAAACATGCAAATTAGGTCAACTGGCTACTCTAAATTGCCTAGAAGCATGAACGCAAGTGTGAATGGTTGTTCGTCTCTGAGTTAGCCTTGCAATAGATTGGTGACTTGCCCAGGGTGTACCCTCCTTCTTGCCTGCAGTCAGCTGGGATTTCCCCCACAACCCTAACAGATAAGCGGTATAGAAGATGGATAGAGATTTTTATGTCAGGGTTCTAACGAGACCAAAATATCAGAGTAGTGGCACCAGTCATAAAGGCCGGCAGTTAGGCTCACAGGTTCTACATGCTCAGAGATGCATTCTTGTGCATTTCCTGGCACTTGCAGGCCTCCCTGAAAGTCACTCTGTTTTGGTCATATTAATGATTCTTTTTTTTGCCAAAAGTTGCTGTGATTGTTTTGATTAAAGACTTATTATAATAATTATATTCAACTATATTAGTGACATTTATGGAATAAAAATAAGAACGGAATAAGAATAAAACAACCAGTTGATGTTCACCAAGTGTCAGCTTTATTTTCAGCTTCAGCCATTCAGTTACAATACATGACTATCCAGATCTAACTCGGGGACTGGCATGCATGGTGCATTAGCGCCTCTTAACACGGATGGCACTTTACCGCGAACACAGCATAAGGAAGGAGGTAAACCGGACTAGCATGGTCAGTGACAATCTCCACACGGAGCTAATCGGGCAGCTGTGCACTGGGTGCGTATGTGGACGGGGAGTGGAGTATGTCCAAGTATAGAACACTCACATGGTGGTGCGTTGGCGCGGCCGTGTCGGGATAACGAGAAAATTAAACAAAAGACCACATTTTCAAGACTGACAAGTCTTTTTATTAGTGTAGTTGCAACTTTTACAGGCGTGTCGGCAATATTGTGGGCGTAGTGGTAAGGAAATATTGCGTATCAACTCAATATGCTGAAAAGGCCTCATTCGAACCCTGGGTATTATCAAAGTTGAAGCAATTCCGTTTGAGCCGAGCATACAGACGAGCAGGTGAGAGAGCTCGACAGACGAAAGGACTAAAGTGCTGCTGCATCACCCATTTAGGTTGAGATTGTTCAAGACCCACTGGAGTCTGCCATAACAAGACTTGAAAGTAAGATGAAACTTTAATCTGGCCCAATATTATGACTATTATTAGTTGAGCAGCTCCTGTATCACGTTTGTGTAGTAGTGGAGAAGGTGAAGGGAAAAAAAAAAAAAAAAAGGAGGGAACTCTGGAGCTCTAGTGATGCCTTTTCCAGTCAAAGGAACATTCTTTGGGAGACCGCACACCTCTGGCCTCTTGAGGGGCTGACGGGATCATGTGACTGCCAACCCCAAAAAGTCCACACCGTCTTGGCTTGGGATTCCAAGACGCCTCCTGTCATAACCTGTTTGCCTATCGCGTTCGCCTTGCCATGAGTAGTAGTGTGGTCTTCCACACTGGGTTGGAGCCGTGCTAATGAGGAATGATGTCCAAATGTAATCTGGAGCTTGCATTCCCCAGACGAAAGGACAAATTCAGTAAACTCTGCGGCCGACTGCGAAACCCAGAGTGGTGTAAATAGCAGTCTGATGTTTCCAGACAAGTGCTGCCTGGCTACATGAAAAACAAAAGGCATGCGATTTGAGCTGAAAGCAAAAGATGCAGTAAAAAGTAAAATAAAAATAAAAAACATCTGCAATGTAGATCGTGTTGGAATGGCACTCCAATTGCACTTCATTTTGTATCAGACAAACTGTAAAAAATAAATAAAAATGATGTAGAACATGATCTCTCACCAGTCAACAATGAGATGCTGTTTGCAGCAGCATTAGGGAAGTGGAAAGCAGCGCTGGCAGTTAGAGGATAGTGCTTTTTGCCAAGTATGGGTCATCACCCAGCTTCAGTGTCTGAAAGGGCCACATTCATATTTTGCGAATGCCTATGGCGAGGTCCTCTGCTGTGACCACTCAGCTTTGCTTTCCAAGCCTTTGTCTACAGTTTCTTCCCATGAGAATGCCTGCGGCTCAATAATAGAAATCGTTCTCCTCCCCAGTGGTGCTCGTGAAGAACTCTCAAGGACCGCTGCTTTATTCTTGTAAGAATAATTACTGCTGGGTTTTTTTCAGGCTTGAAAAAAGTCTTTCCAATTATAGGACTGTATATGCACTCTACGGAATAATACGACCGAACAACTATCGGTTCGAGCATCACAACATCTGGCCATTGGACCGTTTCTGTTCATGGTTTAGATCCAGAAGTTATGTTGCGTCTTAGACAAAAAGGCTTCATGAGGAATGAGTTGTTCTTGTGCATTCCATGGTGCACTTCAGGCTTTAGACGGCAAACGTACTCGACAAAGAACAAATGCTTCTCAGACTTCGAAATACCATCTCCATTTAAGAAAGCAGGACTAAAGACGTCTCTTGATTGAAGGTCCATTTGTTCGTGCACTCCACCTCTTCGGCAAGGAAACCTTGCATTCCAAAACGACGACAGTGCAGCTCTGAAAGCGCAGGTTCGCTCGATGCAAGGACATTACCATATGCAGATCAGGCAAGCTGTCATTCTACATCATGTGCTCTTTCAATTTGGTGGACAGAAAAAGCACCAATTTGCATATATGAATAATTTATCCAGGAGAATTTTGCCGAGATGAAAAACATCAAGTAAGACAGGTAATTTGGCAAAAGAGCAACCGTACCAATCAATTCAGAACGGGAGAACTGTCCTCATGATTTAGACTCCAGACTCAAACTCAAATTTATGAACAACCAACAAATGGAAGAATGATGGTTCTGCAGCAACTGACAACATGGAAGGAAATTATCTTCTTTTTCAGTGTTACAAATGGTCCCAGTGCAATTGTTGTATCTTGGTTTGGCAGATAATTAGTCAGAATGTCGGCCTGTAGGTGTAATTGATGTGGAAATATAGAGAGCGAGAGGAACTTCACCCAGGCCATAGGCCAATCTAAACACACACAAAGACAGGGTCAGAAGCTTTGTATTCGGTACAAGCCAACACGGGCTACCATGAAATTAACATTGTCATGGGTGGATGTTTTTCATCTCAATGCAATAAAAGCAACATTAGCAAGCTTGCGGAAACGTGCAAGGGCAGGGCGAGTGTGAACGCCTCTACAGAACTATAAATAATCCAAAATATTCGATTCACTCATTTCTACTTCCATTTTTTCCCCCTTTATATTTTTCATCACTTCCCAATTTCTGCAAGACACACACACACACACACACACACACACACACCATTTAGCACTTGCTAGCAGATTTTCACATCCAGTAGTATCATCTTTTAGTGGGAAACATTGATGTAAGTGCAGTCCCCGCTTAAGCTACATAGGAAAGAAAGGAAGGAAGGAAGAAAGAAAGAAAGAAAGAAAGAAAGAAAGAAAGAAAGAAAGAAGGGAAAGAAGGAAAAGAAAGAAAGAAAGAAAGAAAGAAAGAAAAAGAAGGGAAGGGAGGAAAGAAAGAAGGGACAGAAAGAAAGAAAGAAGGAAGGAAGGAAGGAAGGAAGGAAGGGAAGGGAAGGGAAAGAAAGAAAAAGAAAGAAAGAAAGAAGGGAAGGAAAGAAAGAAAGGAAAGAAAGGAAGGAATGAAGGAAGGAAGGAAGGAAGGAAGGAAGGAAAGAAGGAAAAGAAAGAAAGAAAGAAAGAAAGAAAGAAGGGAAGGAAGGAAGGAAAGGAAGGAAGGAAGGAATGAAAGAAAGAAAGAAAGAAAGAAAGAAAGAAAGGAATGAAAGAAAGAAAGAAAGAAAGAAAGAAAGAAGGGCAGGAAGGAAAGAAAGAAAGGAAGGAAGGAAGAAAGAAGGGAAGGGAGGAAAGAAAGAAGGGAAGGAAAGAAAGAAAGAAAGGCCTCAATGTGACAGTAGCTCATACTGGCCAAGACACCCATAAAATCATAAATATGGCAGGTGGCACCACCATCTTGACAATGTTTATGCGCGCCCACCGGGGGAATATTGTCTATGAGTTTGATCGAAATCCGATCAGTCCTGTGGGAGGAGCAGCGATTTTTGTAAATTGTGGACGGACGATGACGTACGATGCCTGATCACATAAGCTCATCTGGCCTGGCCTGCGGCTGGATGAGCTAAAAATGATCGACATTATCTGTGTAATAAATTAGAACAAAGCTGAGCTCAGCACCTCCTTTCAGACAAAGTCACATTCTTCGGGGATAAGTACCAAGATTTTGAGTTATTACCCCAATTTTTGTTCCATTATAATGGAGATATTTGAACTGAGAGCTGTTCAGCGTAATACGTCTGTTGTCATGCTATAAGAACTATGCCATTTCCAGGGTCCACCTTCATTTCATACCATAGTAGTGAAAGAAAGAAAGGCTCACCAAGACCACGACTGCTCGACACTATTACCGAGTACTTGATTCAGTGACAAATCCCCATTTCCCTCAGTGCAACTTAGCAGCATGCTCTCAAACCATCACCATATGCATCTGAAATTTCAGACATTTTTCCTTCAGGTAATTTTCCCCCATTTGCTTTGTAGTGGGATCATATTTCACTTTGAGGTTGTAAAGGTAGAATCCAGCTGAGACAGGGACACTGCGAGGCTGAGTGGGAGTAAACTTGGACTTCTTCCCTTCGGCGATGTAATGCGAGTTAAGTATATTGTAAAAGAATGTTGCTGTAGGACACTGCTCTGTCACACCAGGAACATTTCAGGACACAAAACACACCACTGTAATTTATGGATAGGTTTCTCCCACCGCTATACAAACCCACAAGAGGCAGCTCGTGGAAATAACGATTAAAACACGAGATCACAAAAAAGGGGTCGATTTTTATATTTTATATCTAAGAAATCCGTGCTCTCTTGTTAATAGTTTGATGCAGAAAAAGGGGGAAAAGGGGATGTCAGATCCCTGGGGGTGGATTATATCTGCAGGTAAGTTATCACCGATAGCAGGTGTAAGAGCTAATAAAACAACCGGCCTGGGCAAAATGAGCTGAGCTGAGCTGAGTGATATACACCCACGTTACAGCAGCTCATAAATCACCAGCACAAAGCACAGCGCTGTCTTACAGCTCAAACATAAGGATAAAGTCGAGCTGGTTTTCGTGTCGCTGCTCTTCCACTTCAAAAAGCAGATTCATGAAAAATTTCCAAAAGACATGCTATTCACTTAAGACACTGTGCTAAACTAAAAAAAAAAAAAAAACAAGCCAGAAAAATGGATGAAAGTCTTAATGGTTTCTAAATCCTGGCAATTCAAAAGAACATGTATAATTTTTATTTATTGGTGTAGTGGTTAGCGCTGTCGCCTCACAGCAAGAAGGTCCGGGTTCGAGCCCTGTGGCCGGCGAGGGCCTTTCT